>CM075853.1:16537515-16887515 GCA_037975125.1 Latrodectus hesperus | reverse complement strand
TACAAATAAATGATTACTATAAATTGCTTAAATTCCAATGTACAATGCTCATGAAAAGCTGCGATGTAACCAATCTCTTATTGCAAAACTTGTTTTTCTCAACTTTCTCTTGGTTTAGATGTCATGCATCTGCTGAGGAGGAAGTTTGCATCTCTTGGTTTCTAATCTGCATAAGTTTTCTCCTTAAAACATGAATTATCTTAAATGATGTAAAATCGTATTGCGCCAAAATATTGTAAGTTAAGGAAATACAAAAAAAAGTAACAGTTTTAAAGGTTACCTGTCATATATGTGATATTAATCAGAATGAAGGTAAAACAATTCTGAAACAAAAATTTCAAAAATGTCTGCCATTACTTACAAGCAATTGATACATGAATCAGTATTTTTATATGTATTATTTTAAAAGGCACAATTTTAAAATATAAAGAAAAGCATTTTTTCCAGTTTATATTTTTACGATAATTTCTCTATCTAGAGGAATGTTATAATGTTTATCCATTATCTCTGACATTAGTCATAAAAACATTTAACTATGTAAATAATAAATCTCAGAAAGAGTTTATCTTTTGTTCTTCTAATTTGTCTTACAAAAAAATTACCAAAAATCGATTTGTTTTTTTATGGAACATAAAATGAAGCGTTAAATATCCTAGGATATTTTAAGTGCATGGTTGTGTATTACCCTTTTTAAATTATTTATTTCTAATAATTTAATGAAAAAGCTTTCATCACAAAAAATACATATTAAACTTAAGATGGTCACAATGGTTCATTGGAGAAATCAAGTTATAGAATTTAATTATTTGTTTTATATATTGATAACAATATTCAAATTGCTTTCATATAAGAGCAAAATTCTAAAAACTGCAGTTCGAGTAAGTAATAAGTGCAATTGAACTTATCACAAAGTAAAACACATTTGTGTGCAATTTCACCTAAGATTTTGATGAAAATACTTGAAATAAAAGTATTTGGCGAATATTTCTTAAATGAATCATTATATAATGCTGTGATTAAATTAAAATTCGGCTTTCAATTGGAATGCGTAACACGCGTAAGTTTATGTCTTATTATACTATAGTAAGATTTGGGGATGTACAAAATAATTATATTTTATTTTTGTTAATTACATTATAATTATATAATATAAGAAAAACTATCATATATATATATATATATATATATATATATATATATAATACTATATAATTTAAACAATGGGTACTTAAATTAACAATAATGACATATTCATGCGATTTTACTTGTATTTATGCAAGTAATCATATAATAATTCCAGGGTCATACCATAAAACGTTTTATCATTTAAAATGTTACTGCATTCTACATATTCTAATTATTGAATGATTTGACATTTTCATTTTTGTCTTTATTAAATGATTGACAAGTTCTCACTCTTCTGTTTTTGTTCCATTTGCCAAAATTTCAGAATTTTATAATTGGTAATAATTATAGTTAGAGATATAGTAGTTTATTTAAGAAAATATTAGGAATAGGCAAATAATTATTGTCTTTGTAAATTATTTTATGTATTCTGACAAATGTAAAAATTTTTAATTTGGAAATAAAATTTTTTTAAATGTATAAGTTATAATATATCTTTTCATTAGAATAATTTATATATTATTAGAATTATACAATAATTTTTTAAGCATTTATTTCGATCATGTATATTACTTTTGATTTTATATGGAATACATAATCTTGTATGTCAATAAATCTATACTCTTAACATTATTTATGTGGATTAGATTTAATAATTGTTTCTATTTAAAGATAATTTTTGTTTATAACAATCAAAATCAAGTATAAAAATAAATTACAAAATAAAGATACAGATTAAAGAAGAATAGTAAATATAATCTTTTCATAAATTAGTAGTTTGTTAACTTAAATTATATTTCAAAGATTCTTCCTGAAGCAAAAAATTATTTTTCTTAATTTTCATTTGAATAATAATCTAAACTTATAAAGAGCCCCTCATGATTAAAATTCACTCTTCATTGTTCCAACTCATTTGTTTGTTTACTATTTTCAGCTGCTCAAATTGTGAATATCAAATTTAAACTCGTGTTCACTGCATCGTTTATCACTTTTAACAGGAATTAACTCTTTGGTTGCACAAATCGCATTTTAAGAACGAAAAACTTCTTTTCCTTAAGTGCAATTCCTCACTTTCGATACAAGAGGCTCTTGGCAGGCTATTAGTATTCAACAACGCATTTCTCTCCGCCGAAATCAATATAAATTTGCAATTTTGAATCAAGTCTTTGTTTCCACTTCGTAAACAATCGCAGTCACAAATAAATCCGAAGCAAAATTTAACGTTCGATGGGAAATTCCCAATCAGAACGGATTCGAGCATTTCATCTTTTAAGAGTGATTTATGCCCGAGTATACAAGTATACTTTGTTAACAGTTAACGAAATGCGGGAGACTCAGGTAAAAATAGTGCTGGATCGCTTTTTCGCCTGTCACTATTTCGTCGATTGGCAATTCTCAGCCCAAATCCCAAGTTGTGAAGCAGTGCTGCCGCTTCCCTGGGAGTAGAGCGAGATGGAAACGAATCTCGAAGGCTTTTTGGTATAATATATCACTACCAGGTATTGAATAAATCACTCCCGGGCAACGTGGAAAAGGGATCCGGGCAACGCGGTATTCCCACAAGTTTGGAAAAGAGAACTTCGCGCCACTCTGTCTCTTGATGCATTACTTTTCCAAGACGTGGAAAGGGTATCCATTCAATTGGGATTGGAAAATTCTGAAACTAGAATTTCGAAATATTTTTTTCCTTAAGCGTGTGTACATATACATCACGTATTTTATTTGTATCTTGAAAGATGGATTTACAAACTTAATAGTGTCCCTCGTGGTGAGGAACGCTTCGAACGAAAATGATAAAATCGCAAGCATTTTAGTGAGTAATGTGAAAAATGTGATATTTGTTGATTTTTTTATTTCGATCAGATGTAGTATTTCGAAAAATCTGCTTGAGTTCCAGTTTATTGCAGTATACAAATGCTTTGTTAAAAATAAAGGGATATACTGATAAAAATATTTTTATGTTCTTTACATTAAGAAATTAAACTAATGGCAACATATTTTAATGTTGTTGAGGAATCAGTGGTATGAGTAGATATCATTTGGGACGAAAGTCGTTAAGAAAAACTAATATTGGTTAGAATTGGTGGAATATTGTAAAATAACTACTTGAATTTGTTAATGAATGTTCTTTAAATATGAACAGCTTGTTTAGTGCCAAACATTGCCTCAATTAATTTTTTGATATGTACTATACTCTCATTAGCATCTTACGGTACTTTTCCGTTTCGCCGGCGCAATTCTCGCCAAGCGAAAATTAAGTCGCCAATTGGCGACAACACACAGTATACACATAAAAAATTTTAAACAATGTTTTACATAAAAAATTTTTTAATTTATATATTTAATTGTTGTTCTTATATTCACGCTATGCATGGAATGTTGGGTGTCCGAGTCTCAATTTGCTTACTTATTATATTAGATTACAATTTATCGGGTGATGCATATTTCAAAATCGTATTAATTTTTAAAAATATTTCTTATGTGAACTATGTTACGATTATTATATTTTAAGATATATTTTTAAAATCCGATATTTTCTAGAGATATTTTATGAAATTATTAAATTTGTATATATAGCAACAAAGCATAAAATAATAAAATGGAAAAAAAAAGAGTCGAAATAAAGTCGTTGACTGTAAAAGGCCGTCACATGTTTTGGGAACGTAGCAGTAAAAGGTTACCAGCGGAGATTTCCCTCTAGCGCCGGTTGTACCATTTTTGGCGACTTTATCGCTTGCGCCGGCGAAACGGAAAATTACCCATTTTACTTTCGACCGAACATGCGTATCTCATTAATGTTTGCAATTCTAGGATGAAAACCTTCATTGTTTTGTTGATCATCATCAATTGTTTAATGATGCGTTTGCACATCACGAATGTTCTTCTGATTGGGAACATTTTTTTAACTTTCTTGTCGATTTTATCAAGTTATTTTCTAGTAGCTTGTGTTATTCGTCTCCTTGTGAAGTGAAAGCTTCGTTAACATATGTAAGACTATTTAATTTAAATTATTACACTTTTTGTGATATGCAAGTAAATGGTAAAAAATTATTTGGATATAAATGCTAAAATTATTTTCCATATAAAAAAATCAAGATTAGTATTTATGAATAAAATAATTTGTTTTTATTTAAATACTTTTGCATTAATGGAATTTTTTTAATTTCAGTAATCAAAATGGAAAAAAATGAAAAGAACTAGATTAGAAAAATTCTTGTATAAATTAACAACTGAGCATGAAATACTAACATATATTTATTTTCAAAATATGTAACATATTTAAATTTCTACAACATATTTCACTTTTAAAGTTAAAATGAAAAATTTCAAATTATATCTATAAAGTTTGCATTCCTTATAATCTATTCTCAAATAATAATCATATTAACAAAAATTCATATTGTCAATATACAATTATGTGCTAGCTATACATGGTTGCAATTTGTGTAGAATTACCCTGTATAAAATTATTTGTTAAGAATATGAACATAACTATTATTAAAAGTTAAATTGTTCATTATTAACAAACTGTAATATGAGAAATTATATGTTGTTTTTAATTAGTTTACTACACAACATTAATGTTAGATTTTTAAACACCGGGATTAAAAAAAGGATTAAAATGTTAAATCAACTTTACGAATTAAATGTAAAAGTGAGCTAACGCATATTTTTTAATTCCATGTAAACAGACGATGGAATTGAATACTTGTTTGAGATATCATGAACAGTGCTTAAATATTGGTAGCCATCAAAATGTCAAATCAATTTGAATATGGTGACATTTATTACTTGTAAGTAGCAGAAAATGAAGGGTTATTATTTGAAGAAAATATAACATCTAAAAACGAACAATTTGCTCCGTTAGAGAGTTCTTATTCAAAATGACTGTTTCCTGTGCACCTATCAAATATGTATGCCGCTGCTTCATTAAGAGAATTAATTGTCTCACGCACATTTCTATTTGCATACGAGCCGCTGACGAAAGCTGGTTTTGCATATCTATGAGCTCGATAGGAAAAGAAATTGATTTAATTAACTTTTAATTTCTTCATTATTTATTCATGATTAGGAATTTAACTTTAATTACATGCATTAAGATAATAAGAGAACATCATAGTTTTTATGTGGCGACTAATTCTCAGTATTATTTATGCATAGTATTCGTTTTGCGATGCATGTCTCAAAGTATAAGCACAACATTTCATTGATCTCATGTGGATTCAAATTAAAGCAATTGAAATAATCCCGCGAGATATCGAGGAAATGGCTTTGAATAAATATACTGTGCGTTGATAGTTGTATTTTCGATGCTGATTTCAGTCGTGTTAGCCTGTGATTATGCTATCAACTGTATTTACAATATTAAAATTTACATATATATAAATATAAAGAGAAATCATCAAATAATTTTGTGTAAAATTAGAAGTCCAGTGATACCACTAATTTTAATAATTTATACAAATTATTAAATAATTTATTATCGTGAAACAGAAATCATTAAACAAAGCATATGTTAGTAAGCTGGCATGTTTAGGGAATTGGGTTCGAAAAAAGGCATGTTTTGCAAATGAATAGGACATAAAAACACACTCATTTCAATTATAGTATCCAAATTATATTTCTTTTACCAATGTCTTACAATATGAATAAGAATAAATCTATTGATACTTAAGCAGAATACATTTTTGGATCCATTCACATTTATGAATGCAGGAAAATACAAAAAAATACTTTTATCCCTTATGTGCTAAATACAGTTTCTTAATGCTGCTATTTCTTATCCCATTGGATTGAAAGAAATATTTAAATCAAATACATGAGCTCCGGCGTTTTCAAATTGATAAGTCATTAAGAGCAGTGAGAGATTAAATTCTAAGACTTGCCTCAAACTTGCATAATAAATAGCTGAACAAGTGACTTGACCAAAGGTATCACTTCACTTGTAAGATATTGAAAGTAGTACATTTGCGAATAGTACTTTTGGATAAAGAGAAAGATGCGCTTACCCTATTTTGTTGTGTGTCGCCATCTGATGTACATGAGAAAAGACAAATAAACAGAAGTAGAAAACACTTATTGACGATGACTGTAAGCCCCTAAATGTAAAAGTCCTTTTTTGTTTAAAATAAAACACCTTATAATCCAGCGGTCCGCCGGGGATGGGGATACCGGTTCGATTCCACCAACACCAATTCATTCGATCACTTGAATATATCAATTGTGCTCCGATGCCCCTTTCCCAGATTTAGGAAAACTTTTTCTTGTCCTAGCGTATAGATTAACAATTGTTAGGAACATCTTAGATTATATGTTATATAGGAGATATGGGCATTCGCACGGGTGCTCCTGTCTATATAAAAAGATACCCCCTCGTCCCGTAGACAGGAACAGGAGGGTGCAATGATTTCTTTCGAAACGGAAATCCATTACAGGCAGAAAGTCAGATTCTTTCCTAGTTTTACATCCAAGCCTTACTCGGGACCACCATACGGACTGGTCTGCATGTCCTATCCTGTGACAACTCAACAGTGTCTTCTGACTAACTCAAAATAATCAGAAAAGATGTTATTTTCTTACATTTACCTGATTGTTTTTGTATTGGTATATCTATATTAATATATAATAATTTTAGTTCTGACTCGTTTAGTATCTAGTTATGTTAAATTGTAAAAAAAATACATTTTTAAGTTTTTTTGTTTTTTTGCAAAGATCAAATGGTTTGGTTAAGGTGTTTCATTAATGACTTACATCTGTACTTTTTTTACGATGTCGCAAAACTTCTGCTGCAAATGCTGATTCATATTCCTATATTCGGGTCAACAAACTAACAAATAAATCTCAATTCAAGAGATTTGCTATTACACTGTTTCCCCTTCTGATTATGCTAAATTCAAGTAATAAGCTTTACTGATTTAATCAGAGCGCCATGATGTATCAGCCAATAAATCAGGCAAGATTTAACAAAGTTGTACACGGTAATTAGTTATTTTTACAGGAAACATTTCGTAACTATGTATCATATAAAAATATAGAAAACTGTTAATTTAATTTAAAGGATGAATCATCATTGCATCAAAGGAATAGATATGCAATTTTAACATACGTTTATATATATGTGCATGCATCAGATGGGATACATTCTGAAAAACAACAACACCACAAGCACACAAATCAAAATTTGCAAAACTCAATTTCAAAAATGAGATAAAACTTGTAATACAAAGAATAAGAAAAATGCATAGGAACCATGTCTTTGTCAAGAGGGACATGGTCAGCTATGCAATGAAACAAACACTCTCTTCTGAAAAGCACGCAGGACAAGTCTAAAATTATTCATGCAGTTTCCACGAAGTGTGACTGTGCGTAGAAAAAAGTACACAGAAGTACAAGAAGCACAAAAATATTTATGTAAAATAATGATATAAAGTAAACACTATATCAAACCAAGGCACAAAAATCCTAAGTAACAAACGGAAGCAACAAAACTATTGAGTATAAGGAGTATCAATGCAAGCACATCAAAACGTATTAATGTAAACTGGGGTATATATATATGGTTGCCAAAAGTAATTTGAGGAATTATGAGATAATCAAATCAAAATGTTAAATTAGTTTAAAAACCACATGACGTAAATTCAAAATCAAAATGTATTTAATATAAATGCATGTGTGTTTTCTAGATTATTTTGCAATCGTAAATCAAGAACTTTTGTAGTTGCACAAACTAAGCATATTACTTCAAATTTAAGGTGATTATCTACTTATCTATAGTGCTTAAAATAAAATTTTATGACAGGAGTATTATTGTCTTTAAAGTAATGAATTTATTTGATTTCTCTGGAATTTATAATTATCGCAAATACGATTCAATTCACAAATATAACATTCCCATGAATTTTTAAGAAAATTTTAGAGTTTAAATAAATTAAGTTGTAATTTAAATTAAATTGATTAGTTTTATCAAAAATATCAATATACGTCATCGAATTCTCAATATTGATAAACAAATCTAAAAATTCAGTACTATTGTTGAAAGTATTAGTTTTGATCGGTCAAATTTCACTGAGATTAATTAATGAGAAATAACACTAAAATTTCAATGATTGACATATAAAATCTTCAATATAACGAAAAGCAAGATACTGATGAAAGGAACTTTTTTTAAAATAATGTAAAAACAAATTGGCTGGCAGCCTTGAAAAATAAGAACCCGGTAAAATTCTGATATTCTGAATAAAATGATCATTATAGATTGTTAGAAATAATAATAAATGATAATAATAATAAAAATAAATAATAAATCAGTATAGATTGTTGGAAATAAAAAATTATCCTAAATTATTCCAGAATTCGAATTTAATATTTAAGACATATTTAAAATTTTGAAAGCTAAAATTGGTACTTTTACATTATACTCCCGTTTTTGAACCTAACGAAATAGCATATTTTTTACGGAGAAACGAAAGTAATGTAATGGTAAGGTAGGTACGGTGATTTTATTTGCTCAAATTTTTATTTTAAATTTAATATGTACTAAATCAAATTTCATGTGCAAAAATTAATTAAAAAGTTATAAACAATGGTAAACAAGCTCAATGCTAAGCAAAGCTAAAGCTAGTGGATGCAAAATGTTGCTTGATGATAATTTTGTCCGATAAAAGAAGTCGTAAATCACCCAGAGCCAAAAGCTACTAAATACAGCAAAATTTAATTTTGTCTCATTATAAAAAAGGCACCATTACGTTGTCCTTACTCAATCGATGTAACTGCTAAACCGTTTCCTCCAGAAGTAAAGAAGTTTAATCAATGAGTGATACTCGCTTAATTTATAAAATGTAAATAAAATGTTTGTATTATTTTTTAATAGTTTTTGAAAGAGCGTAAACATTTTTAAACAATATGTGATGAAAATCGAATATCTATGACAATAATTTACGAATTCTTTCTTTCCATTACGGTGATTATCAAAAGCGGGGGTGTACTGGAGAAGTACCTAAAAATATAATACATCATATAATTTATCAATGGATATACTGGTAAAAAGTTCTTTGAAATCAAATGAAAAAATAATGGAAAAAACAATTATTTTATGGGTATAATCCCAAACTTATCTATTATTAGTATTATTAATAATAATAAACTCCTGTTTGTGAAAATTGTAACACCATGAAGGAAGCATCATAGTTGAATGAAATTTAATACACAGTTGAGTGGTAATGATACAAATAAATGATTACATTTTCAAACCAAATAAACAATAATAAGAGATAGAAATTAGTATTTTGTGTGGCCACCACGCGCCGCAATAAGAGCTGCTACACGGCGCGGCATGGAGTGAAACAAATTTTGAATATCTGCCTGCGGAAGAGTGTTCCATATTGTTTGTATGCGCAACCAAAGTTCGTCTGTCGAAGCAACAGGACGAGGATCACGAGCGAGACGCCGCCCAACGATATCCCACACATGTTCAATCGGTGACATATCCGGCGAATACGCAGGCCAAGGAAGAAGCTGTACCTGCTGCGAATCAAGGTAGGTTATGACAGTCCTGGCGACATGTAGACGGGCATTATCCTGCTGGAATACAGCCCCTGGCAATCCTTGCAGGAAGGGAATAGCTTGGGGCTGTAAAACTTCGTTTATGTATCGGGTACTGTTCAAATTGCCCACAATTCGTAGCAATTGTGATCGTCCATGATATGCTATGGCACCCCAGACCATAACTCCGGGGTTCGTCCACTGTGGCGTTCGATAATGCACTCCGGGATGTTCCGTTCACCGGCATAGCGCCTGACACGAATTCGGTCATCATGGTGCCACATATTGAAGCGGGATTCGTCAGAAAAGACGACCTGCTGCCAATCAGCACGCCAGCTCCTATGGACATTGGCCCATTGTAGCCGCAGACGGCGATGGTTTTGTGTGAGAGGAATCCTGTATAAGGGAACCCTTGCGCGCAGCCCACGCTGCAGCAGACGTCTCCGAATTGATGAAGCACACAATGACACACCTGTAGCTGTTGACCACTGTGCTGCCAATTGTCTGGAAGAAGCTGTGCGGTCCGTCAGCGCCATACGCACCAGGTGTCTGTCATCGCGAGCTGACGTCACATTCCGGGGTCCACTCCCGGATTTCCGAGCTGTCCGACCCTCGTCCGTCCACAGCTTCCAAACACGCATGATTGTGCTTCTGTTACGCTGCACACGAGCGGCTACTGCACCATGAGATAATCCAGCTTCACGAAGGCCGACGATTCTGCCCCGTTCAAACTCCGAAATTTGCTCAAATTTCGCTCTCTTTCGTCGAAGAGGCATAGTAAAGATTCAGTTAACGTTTACCACTAGCATATAACCACCGATAATCATACACGCCTCGAAACAGCCGTCTATTTATATTCGGTTCGATCCGCCGTTCGGGGGCGCTGCACACCATACGCATGCGCTACCGGTCTGCAATTCTAATCATTTGCATATCATGCCCTACTTTACATTTCCTGAAAATTTCAGCTCACTCACGTATGTCCTTCGTGGTGTTGCAATTTTCACAAACAGGAGTTTATAAGTTACTGGGTAGAATAAAAATGATTTTATATAGAATTATATTTAAATATCTGACAAAAATAATACCGCATTTATTCATAAAACACTTAGTTGTAATAAATATAATTTTGCATGACGTTTATGGAATATTGAATTATTGTTATTTGAATTATTCATATTTTAAAGTTTATAAAATTCCAGAGATTCTCATATTAATAATGGTAGCAGTGGAATTTAGAAATTTGTGATTATTAAAAATTAATATCTTTTTATCAAGTAAATCTAAATAAAAAAATTTTACTGAAAAATGCAAAGTTATTAGAAGCCTTATAAACAGGAGTAATGATAAAATTGTCTTTAACATTTTTATTACTCTTTATTAGTTAGAAAAAATTGTCTTTAACTCTTATGAGAAATGAGAAATTGTTATTAAAATAAAATTTTTAGTTGTATTGAATTCCAAATTTCTGAAATACTCAACAGGTTTATTAAAGCAATTTGAAATTTTAAAAACAAAAGAGTCACACAAGATTATGTGAAATAACTTTAAATATATTTCAGATTTATTTGAAAACTGATCTGTATTTCATGCCCTTATTAAATAATTTCTCTAAATTTATGATCGTTAACAGTAAAATAATAACGATCTGTAACGATGTGTCCAAAATTGGTGTTTATAAAATTTTTAAATTAATTTTAAAGCGAGTTTCTAGAGAGGGTAATATGTTTACATCATTGATAATAATTAAAGAGTTTGCTTCCAAATGAAAGATATCGTAATACAAAACATAAGTTTGAAACAAAATCCTCTGTAAGAAAATCCTTACATAAATAATTAATAAATCTATCGAAATATTATCAAAGTTTGGATGTTGGAAATATATGGAAAGTTATGATATTTAAATCTACACTCTCTTTTTTTAGGTTTAATTTCACTATATCTATATTTCAATAAAAACCATAATATAAAATTCTAAAGAACTGGTTATTGAAATTAATATTTTTAAAGCAATAATATGAAAATTTACGATCATCAGTAAAGTTCATAATAAAAGTTTTGCAAGGGAACCAATTATAAAAAACAGAAAAAATTCCAATTTGTAAATTTTACCTAAATAAAAAATTTCAAAATTACTTTTAAAGCCCTTTTTACTATGCGATTTAGTAATTTTACGTCTAACTATGTTAAATCTCCTGATTTTTATGACCATTAGAATAAAAGAATAAAAAGAAATACTATTATATAAATAATTATAATTTTACCACTAAGCACTTCATTAAGACCAAAAAGTGAAAGGAAGTTAAGAATTTAAAATACGAATTCTGTATTAGGCTCGATGTCAATAACTCCGAAAAACAGCATTGTTAAAATAGTTAATTGCGTAAATAACAGCGCTGAAAGTGACTAAACTCATGATTAAATTCATAACCTTTATAACTTTTAATGTCGGATCTATTTAGATTAATACGCTCCTTTAATGAATTAAAAGTTTGACCTTTCAATTTTTAATTTACTGGAATTACATTCAATAAGATAGATAACGTTAAGCATACTGCAAGCATAAGATAAACTAGAATCATCAGAATTATAAATAATAAGTTAACATGAGGCAAAGACAGGATTCGCAGGAAATTTCAATCTATTAGAAGCTGAAACTGGTAAATTAAGCCTAAAAATAAAACAAAATCCAGGGAGACTTCAGCCGACTCCACAGTCATTTAGAGAGAAAAATTACACTTTTGAAAGTGTCATATATCTTGGATCAATTGTAACAATGATTTGACTTTTGATATAAACAACAGGGTCGCTATATCAAATAAATGCTATTATGGTCTCATAGACCAACTAAAATCTAAGTTTATGAGTTTAAAAGCAAAAATTGACATTTATAATTCAACCAATCCTGCTTTATGGGAGTGAATTCTGGGCAATTACTAAATTACATGAAAATAAATTATTAAACTTTTGAACGTAAAATCTTAAAAAAGGTTTTGGTGTAGTCGATGAGAAAATAATAGCTGGAGATCCTTGTTTAGTTTTGAAATCTATCAAAAGTACCTATTGTTAAAATCACAAAATGCAAAAGAATACGATGGCTGGAGCATGTGTCCATCTGACTATGCAAAGTAATGTGTCCATCTGACTATACAAACCCGGTAAAAAAGTTCACTTTTATTAATTGCATGGAAAACAGAAGACCACCAATTTGATGGATTGACTCAGTCGACAAGGACTTTAACTTGGTGAATAAGGGACACTGGACGAGCTTTGATTTGGATAGGACCAGATGGCAACGACTTTTGGGGACGGCCATGGCCTGTAATAAGCTGATAAGCTGATAAGCTGCAGTGATTTGGAAGAAGAAGAAAAAATTCATTCAAGTGTTGGGACAAATTTTACATTTCATGGAAACACATTTTCTAGGTCTCAAATAATAAAAATTAAGTTTAAGGATTACTAAATAAATTTGACATAAATTGTGTTTTGGATAGTCAGTGTTTATCAATCCTAGGATAGGGACAAATGAACACAGAGTGATATTGCACACTTTATGTCAAGCGCTAAGTACTTTAAATTGTAATTTATATACATGAAATTATTATATACATCAAACGGAAGAGTGATTAGTACATAAAAGATGCATATTTGTATTTTATACATATATTATATACACGTGTACGCATACATAGATAAAAATATTCTGTCTCAAGATTGGCGCATTTTAATTTTGTTGAAAATTAAAAGTAATGTAAACAGTCGTTTTAAGGAACTTGTATGGAACAATAAAACAGTTTTCAAAATCGAAAGTTCAAAAAATCGAAGAATAAAAGTTACAAAATCGAACTTATTTTTTTTTTACCAAACTATTTACTAATAAAGTACATTCAAGAAAAATTATTTACTATATAAAAAGGGAGTGTAAAATTTATGATTAAAAATATCTTTATTTTTATTTTATTGATGGGGTAACAATTGCTTTCTTTTTGTTGTTTCAAACATTTATCTTGGAATACACATTTCACCAATTTTTCAATGTAAAAAAAATGAATTTTCTGTTTCTTCCTCAACAAAATACTTCACTTTTACACTCATGTCCATAAATTGAAAATAACTCAGAACCACCCAGGAACTGAACTCTCAAATAAATAATTCACATGCAGAGATATCACACATATCTTGAAGAATAATATGCAAAGTACAAGAAACCACCAGATGGCGCAGATAGTACGTCACAATGACGAGAGTGTAAGAGAGGGGTATATAAGGAATGGTTTGCAAACACGAAAAATTGTAACACAAGCGCTTTCAAAGTCTTTCAGTGCAATAACCGCATTGTTATGGCACAAAGGAAGCATTTGGATGATGTTCTACGTAGTAGGATTATCGGACGTCTGGAATGTGGACTTACCCAGCTGGAAATATCCGAGGAACTTGGAATCGCCCAGAGTGTCATCTCCAGGCTTTGGCAACGGTTCCAAGATGATGGAAATGTGAGGAGACGTTACAGCATAGGTCGCCCTCGAGTTACAACGCCGAATGAGGACCATGTTTGGCAATTACTGCCAAAAGAAACAGACGGAGCTCAGCATCAGACTTGTCTCGTCAGCTCTCTTTGGTATCGGAACGACAGTTTCAAGGCTAGACCGTGTACAGACGTTTTGGGCACATTGGTCTCTATGCTCGTAGGCTTGTCAGATGTGTTATACTTACCACAACTTACTGCCGCCTGCGGTTAGCCTGGAGTAGAGAGCGTGCATTGTAAACACCGCAACAGTGGTCTAGTGTGATGTTTTCTGGCGAGTCCCGGTTTAGCTTTCAGTCTGATTCTCACCGGATTTTCATATGGAGAGAGCCAGGTACCCGTTACCACCAAGAGAACACCAATGAACGACACTGTTATGTTGGGGCAAGATTGCTCGTTTGGGGAAAAATTATTCTGGGTTCCAGAACTAACCTGCATGTTCAGAATGTAGCCATGACATGCCACATTTATAGGGATGTTGTTCTGGAACAACATGTACGTTTGTTTCGGAGCGCTATGGGTGGAGAACTTTCGTTTATGGATGACAACGCTCGTCCTCACCGAGCAAACATTGTAGACGAATGCCTTCAATCGTATGATATCAGTATGGACTGGCCAGCATATTAACCAGACTTGAATCCAATAGAGCCTGTGTGGGACATGCTTGATCAACGAATTGCAGCCCGTCAACCCCCTCCCACAGGTCTACCGGAACTTCGGAGAGCATTGCTTGATATAAGTGGTGTAATATTCCCCAAGATCAGATTGATAATTTGATACTCAGCATGCCTAGGTGTTGTACGGCCTGTATTGCATCGCCTGGGGGGCATACTATGTATAAACCATCACTTCAACCATGTTATATTGGTTTTTGTAAATAGGCTCTTTCTGAAATTTGCTCCAGTGAGTAAAAATCTTAATTTTTATTAATGATGTCAAATATAAAGCATCTTTATTGCTCTTTACATTTTGTTTAATAAATAGACTTTTCAAATAAGTCACATTTGTTTTGGTTCTGCCTCTTTTTTGCTTGAACTTACATTATCCTTAATTTATGGATATGAGTGCACTAGCCAATCATCTCATTCTTATTATTTATGTTCTCAACTATTTAATTCTCTAACACTTTATATATACAAATAGCATCAAAGGTGACATTCCAAAACTCCTGAAGTGAAATTTTGGTCAGAAATTTTTTCATCTAAATTCGTGGATGCATAACTCATTTTTACTGAATTTGTCAAATAAATTTAACTCACCAGCTATTATAAACTCTTTAATAAATCCTGATGTCACAACAAGCCGGATATTCAGCACTGAAAGTGTGAAGCCTTTGACAATTTATACATACATACATAGCGGTGTAGGCGAGCCCCAGACCGTATCCTTAGGTTAACGGGCTTGGAATACTCGCCCATCACCAACTGCCCCGTAATTTTGAGCCACGGTCAGGAGAAGAAGTCACACCTGAGCTGGCACTTTCCTCTCCACATCAGCAGAATTTGGTCGTCACATATTAATGTGGACACTTTCCCAACCCACTGAGCTCCAGTAATCCAGTGAAAGAGAGTAAGGCGTGGTCACCCTCCTTACCACTGCCCGTGGCAAATGATCTTTCACTTTGCTGATCTTAACGGGAAGTGGCGTGAAGCTTTGAGCCACTGGTGTTCTGCCAACTTATACATTGGGGTACTTAGTGGGTGTGGTATCTTTACCTCGAAAGTAAAAGGGAAGAAAAACACACACAGAAAGAGAAAAAAACATCCATTATCAGAACAGGTTTCGAACCCGGAATCTACTGATTTGAAGTTAAGGTTGCTAACCACTCCGCCATCGGCCGACCAGATATTCGTGCTAGGATAATTATGCTTTCACTCATGAGTAATTTCATTTAAGCTGACGAGAGCCAGATGAAATGAAAGAAATTCTACATGATTGTGTGTTAGTCAATCCAGATATTCGAAGTCAGACGAGCTGTTAGTTACCACAATTGAGAGGTTTAAACTAAACTAAACTCCATGGCACGACAGCCCATGTGGGCCAAGGCCTACAGTGCACATAGTTGTTTTCATGACCGAGGGCCCTGGGATGCGAAGACTATGTCCCAGTTAGGTGGTCAGCGTAACGTAAGACCTCCAGTGTTTAGTTCCCAAGCATGCTTGGTACTCAGTTAATCGACCCACTGAAGGGATGAAAGGCTGAGTCAACCTTGCCCAGCCCGAGGATCGAACCTCGGACCTGTGTCATGGGAGCGTGAAACGCTGCCACTAAGCCACCGGGCTTCGAGAGGTTTAAGGATTCTTCAATAAAAACATCCATTCAAGTTTCCCAACCATAAAATTAAAAAAGAAAAAAGAAGAAATCAAGTGTGATAAAAAATAAGTGAAATTTAAATGAAAATAAAGTTTTAAAAATTTTGGTTCGCAGATAGGAATTAAAATTGCCATTGAGTCTATATAGACGTGTTAGGGGCAAACTATTAACTTGTAATAGCATGAGTGTTCGTAAGTTAGAGGTTCTTAAAAACGAGTGCTTTTCCTATAGCCGAGAGTTTTTGAAGTTTAGAAATTAGTATTTTGCTTTTTCTTTCAAATATTTCCTTTTGAGTTCAAAGATTAAAATAAATGTTGATTAGTTTTATAAAGTAGCTATTTATTTTGAATGGTAATTTCTCTTTTCTTCTTTTCATCTCAGGGAACAGACTCGTGGTGTGTTCTCACAGCATAGATTTCTTTGAATCTCTCTTTTATCAGTAAAAATAATGAATTTATATAATTTTTTTCATTAAGATCTATAAATATTATGTTTCACTTTAATAATTTATATTGAAGAATAATTTTTAATTCAAGTAATAATTCGTAATTCAAGAAAATGAGAGGTGTATAAGAAGGATAAACTTAATTTTATGCATTTTCGGTTTCTCCCAAAGGAAAGAAAAGAAATGCATCATGTTATGCAAATGGGTGCAAAAATATAATCTCTATAATCGAAGGAGTGCTTAATTACTATAAAAATAATGTAAGCAATGTTGCAGTTCATAAATTTTAAATGATTGCGCTGTTTCAAACACTGAACAGAATATAAGTCTTTATTTAAAATGTAGCGTCAGTCATTTCTTTGTTGAATGCCCTCAACTGCTTACAGTACGTGGGATACGCGACAGTTGAGACTGACATTCGCACGTCATTCTGACTGCGCAAATGGCGCATGCGCGGAGATGCCCCAGTGCAGCCTCCTTAATTCTCTTTCTACGTAAATCAAGAACATAAACACAGTTTTCCAAGAGATAAGTTTAAAACAAAAATAGGTATGTACTCAATCGAAAAGAAGAGAAATAGAAGAACGTAAAGGAGGAAAAATTTTTTTTCGTAATTTTCATTGTTGCGAAAATATTTATTTTATTCATTTTTTCTGCGAAGTTGTTAGGAATACGCGAATGGCATGTAAAACAGGTATAGAAATTACGTTATATGCATTAAAAAAATTAAAATTGCGAATGCATGTTATTTGTTATTTTAAATGCAAGAATTATATCTTAAAAATAACAAGTATTGAATGAATTTCTCATTACCAGTTATTTTTTTAAATTAGTAAAACGTGTCTGTTTAATTTTTCTGGATTCATTCTATATGGAAGATAACAATTACTAATATAATTTTCGCTTAAGAATTATTGGTCATGTAACTGAGATTACAGTTTATTTTCATATGCATTTCGACATGTATTTAAAACAGATTATCTCAGATTTAAATATAAAGTACAAGGTTTGTCCGGAAAATACGTATAAAAGTTGAATAATAACTTTATTTTACAATTATTCAGGTATTAGAATAGGGTCTCCTTCAAAGTACTCACCCTGAGACGAGATACACTTCTGCCAACGCCGTTTCCACTGTGGATAACATTGCTGAAAATCTTCAGTTGTGGTGCTGTTCAATTGCCGTGTCGTTTCTGCCTTGATGCCTTCCACATCTCCCAAGTGCCACGCCCAAAGCACCATTTTGCATTTCGGGAACAAGAAGAATTCACAAGGGGCTAAATCGGGTGAATAAGGCGGGTGGTCTGTCACAATGATTGAGCTTCGGGCCAAAACGTCACGCACAACGAGCGACGTGTGAGCGGGCACATTGTCGTTACGAAGCATCCACCTGCCCCCTTTTGCCAAATCCGGTCGAACTTGGGCCACACGAGCTCTGAGACGTGTCAAAACTTCAACGTAAAAATTTCCGTTCACTCTCTGGCTCTGTTCCTCAATCAGAGAGAGCTCCATGACGACGGCAGGTGAAAAAGGGTAACTTTCAACAAGCAGCCGCACACTCCTACTTACACACAGAGCGGTCTGACTCGAACTGAGCGTTGATGGGATTGGTTACAGCAGTAGTGCCACCTGGCGGTGACTGAAAACTGTAAAATAAAGTTATTATTCGACTTTTATACGTATTTTCCGGACAAACCTCGTATGTACAAATGCATATAAAAGTAAGCTTTAATCTCAATTAAATGACCAATAAGTAAAAACTAACTTTGGAATGCTAAATTAGGATTAAATGAGTTGCTTCAGAATAAAGAGAATGTGTGTGTTTTTTGTGTTAGTCACACACAGGATATTTTGACCATAAGCACAAATTAGCATTAAAATTTCTTAACTCTTGGCTAATAACATACGAAGTCTATTTGAAACGTTCTAAAGCTTTTATCTTACCAAACATATATATATAATTACCATAATTCAGGAGCATTTATTTTTCTCTTCAATGTTTCTATGGAGTAGGATCTTACTAAGAATTTTCACTTCAATAATCGTAGAATTACTCTGTCACGAATATCATTTGAAAGCATTGTATTCAGTGAAACTAACCGACACACTTGCACTTACAGACACACGTGCGTACGCTGTTTTTCAATTTTAAAGTATGATTCATTGACTTATATTTCCGACAGTTTTACGAATGGCTTTGAATTCATTCTCAACCTAGGTTAAATTGTATACCTGAGAGAAATTTCTTTGTATTGAAGATGGGTATGAAAATATTATAGGCATTTCTGTCTAAAATGTATAACAGCAATTTATTTTTCTAATTCAAGACAACAGTTTGTTTCTTTTTTATGCACATTTTATTATTGCTTAAATTATCAAATTATTAAAGTTCGTTCATTCGAGGACATTATACCAAAATTTGAAGAATTATAAAAAAGAATTAATTTTATCAAAGGAATAATTTTAGATAGAAATGTTCAAAAAATAACATTTGAAGGACTTCTAGGTTAATGATAAATGTGTCTCATAAATTTCTTGGAAAATATAACTAAGTTTGAAATTAATTTAAAGTGTATCACTATAATACATATTCAAGGCAATTTTGAAACATAAGCTTATAAGTTAAGAAGATAAATTCTATGTATGAAATTATCAATAATATTTATAAAATAAACAAATGCAATATAACAAATAATTACTAAGGATAAACATAAACTTAAGAAAGAGCCTGATTCAATAATGAGATTATCAAATTGAATGATGCAGTATGAATTGAATGATGCAGTATGAATGGGCAACATTGGAGTTCTACGAGCAGCTAAAGGTAGGACTTGTGATGTGTTGCATTTATTGGCTATTTCTACAAGTATTCGCAGTGACGTCATCCAGGGTGCTTAGCAAGGGAGAGAAATGGCGCTCTCCTAATTAAACGACGCCCATGTCTTTAGTCAACGTTATTCGAACTCGGACCACGTGATCGATGGAACGGTAGAAGATGGCCTGTTAAAATTCATCAATCAGTGAGAAGTGGAACTGGACAGAATAGATTAGGAGCTTTCACAAACTAAATAATTGGGAAACAAAATGCCGGAAATTCTTCTTTGGTTTTATTTAAATGTAATATTCTTTTTCTAAAGAAATAATTTAAAATAATTTCAGTATATACGATCTTTAGAACTAGATAAAATCCTATAATGGAAAAGCTTTTTATGTCAGATTTATTTTAAGTGTTCATATTGTTCTTTCAGCTATGTTTGTTATATAGTTTGACTATATTCACACCAAAATTACGTATAATTTAAATATATTTTAATGCTATTTAAAAATAATACCTGTAGAAAATTGAGGATAAAAATTATTATGTAAATGAAGAAAAAAATAAATAAATAAAATTGTGTTCCTACAATATCATGTGTAATTTCAAAATATTAAAATTTTCATAAAACATTTATAAGTTTTAATAAATGTTTAATTGACAATATTTTAGAGAATAATTAGATAGATATCTTTTCCTTAAGTTTCTTCTTCTTTTTTAATGTTAAAGAATGATAATTTGAATATTTATTCTAGATCCATTCAGAAAAATTTCGAACTGAATATTAGTCATTCTAGATACCATTCCTAAAAGAAACATAAATATGCATTTTAAATGTCATTAGAATTTGAGTAGTTAATATTAAAATCATGTTAAAGATAATCGTTTATGTAACACAATGTTTTATACATTATTAAAAGATAATAAATCCGCAGAAATTTCTCTGAGTGCTATCTGGAAAGAAGATGGTGATTCGTATTGAAAGAGAAATCTCAAACGGATTCGAACAGAAAGTAAATCTCAAATATGAATCAACTGTTATTTGAAATATTATATTGTATTTAAAAATACTAAATAAGTCTTATTACATAAAAAATAAATAAAAATGCTTCTCCATCTGACGATTATAGCAATATTTTAAAGCTATTATCTTTAAAAAACATATTTATCACGATATTGTACAGGTGTATCCATTTATACATCTACAATCTAAAGGAAATTTACTCACAAAAAAATTGAAAAGACAACTTACAAATTTATTAATTTACAAAGTTATTTCGAAATTAAAATAAATTTCAAAATGGAGAAAAATAGGACTAGCTAAAAGAATTTTGAGAAATAAGTACATTTCGTAGTTTAAGAAGTAAATTGTGTACCATACTTTAAATCGAATCATATTAAGAAAATTTAAATTTAAAAAAATGCAGTGTATTTTTTTTTAGTAGGGAAGTAAAATTTCACGCATGTTAATATTAAATAATCAGAATCATTCCTTAAATTTATATAAAGTATAAAATCTTTTACAACTGATAAATTTTAAAAATATATAAGTATAACAGATTCAAAATCAAGCATAATATACCAGTCAAAATTAGCCCAGAGAAATGCTGAATCCCGTGACAAGGTAATTGAATAAGCATTTTCGAAAGTACACGTTTCTGTATGAAGCATTTTTTTGAATGTGAATTGTTGTTGATTATCGATGTCTTAGTTATGCATCACATAAATGCTGTGTTGAGTTCCGCTTATTTTAACAAATCTTTCCAAGTCAACTTTTCATTTTATTAAAGTCAGTCAATTTGTTTCTGTATCGTCACTTTTTAATAACGAGGATTAATTCAAACGTTACAGTTTAAAGTGAATTCTAATCAATAAATCCCAAGTTGAGGGGAAAGTTTGGCTCCCAAATTTCTGATCTAAAAACCAATGCTCTAATTATGAACAATAGCTCTGTGCTTAAACTTCATAATAAAGATAAAATATGATATAGATTATTATTTTATTTTTTAAATGGCTCTTGTTGCAAAACGTCTATATTAGAAATTTAACTGACTAAATTTGAGTAATAATTATAAAAGAAACAATGCTAGAAATTATCAACATGATTGCAAAATTTTAATATTGTAATAAATAATATAAACTTCTTGTGAGCTGAAATTAAAATATCATAAATTAACTATAAGTGCATGAAATTTACAATGTAAGCTAACTGTTAACTACAAATACTGTCAGTCTATATGTTTAACCACGCTTTCCTCTAAATGTTAAAGAACAACCGGTTTTTTGCACTTAATTTGTGAACGAATGAATGTAGAAACACCAAATTTATATGATGTGAGCACAAAACAAGTATGTATTGATTGCAAAATAGAAAGTTAATTTATATGATTTATAACAAAAAAGCAACGTCGCTGGAAAAGTCCATTCTTGGAAAAAAGAAAAATCACAGTTTTATTTCATAGAATGTCATAGAAAGATAAAGAAGTTATAATAAGATCTGTATCTACTCCTAGCCTGAATGCAAGGGTGACATGGACTTCCCATGCAGTCAATTAAGTTATCGAAATAAGAAGTGAATTCCAGACGTGGACTCGGCTCTCCTACAATGGATGAGGACTTAAAGCAGCCACTTGTTTACCAAGATAGTCTATGGGATTTAGATATGGTGATCAAGTTGGCATTACTTTTGCTGCAAACCAAGACTCTCACGATGTATCTCAACAACGACAGCTTGATAAAATCTTAACTTATCATCCATCATACGAAATCGTTACCAATGGTAGTGACATATATTCGGACATAAGAACCAAGGTTCTCATCCCGATATATCACACCAATCACAGTTCTTTCCTGAAGCACATGTTGGTCAGTGTAACCACAGGGTGAGATCTCTTCTCAGAACATTATTTCACCAACGCGGTAACTGAGATTTTCCACAGTATTGGAGGGATAGTATCTTTTTATCTCCAAATCATCACGTCCTGATTCGCTCTCTCGTTTGAATCTGGATCCTTCTGGAAAAAGGCAGAAGTCTTTAGCTGTCTGTTCAAAAAAAAATCAGCTTTTTTGCCCAAGATAAACGAGTACTTCTCTGTCTTCCGGATACATATCTGTCCACTTTGTATGGAGACTTGCATGATGAAGACACATTCGAAATGTACAAATGGATATTCCTCTCCCTGATGCTACAGAGTGGTCTTCAACAATGAGGCACAGAAATGATTCTTCTCCTTTTAACTGAAAGAGCTTGGTCTTCTGTAGGTGTTACAGTTCGTGTCTTTTACTAGAGATGTTACTAGAGCATGTCTCCCAGACACATTTAGACGTCTAGCAGCATCAGTCTGTAACACCCTCATTTCCCTCCCCCCGACCGTCTGATACTTAATGAGTAGATCAAATGGTTTCTCTCAGGCTTTGCGGGGATTCTCTGGCTATAATCAAGCAATCTGCTGCCAAAAGTTGAAAATCAACAAAAGTTACATGCGTAATTATGAAAGTCTGATGTTTGCATATTTTCCTCTCCCTCATATATATCTGTTCTTTTGTGTTAAAAAAATGTGGTAGATAATGTTTTCGTATAACTTTACATAATTTCCCGGCTTGGGCATCGATATACTTTTTCTCTCTCTTTCTCTCTCACCTCTTCTTCCTTGCATGAATGGTTGCCTACCCTATAAACGAATACCTATAGCATGTGTGTATTGAGGAAGTCGAACTCAGCGCCTAATTAAGGCTCAGTTAGAAAATTACTGCAGTTTACATAATGCTCATAATACCAGCTTATCTGGCATAAGACAACAACACCATAAATTTGGTTTCATTTTTTATTGTTAGTGTCATATTTTATGGTGTGAGCATTGAAAAAATGTCGTTCCTTAATATTTAAAGGCCAATGTAGAAGAGTAGAAATTTACTTCCCTGTTTTGAATGACTGAATTTTTCTTCAATCGTTAAGAGCATAAAAATGTACTCTAGTAAATAAAATACTGAGCTATTTCATGTATTTTTATAAGTCTTATATATATATTACTTAATTTATTAACTAAATTCACTTAATTTATGACTTAATATAATTTGAGTCAAAATAGAAATGTTTTTACGGACACAAAGCAGTAGTATTCGTCTATCATCAAACTGGATTCGTTGCAGAATTGGAAATCTTTGATTTTATGAAACATTTCGCTGTAAATTTTAATTTATTTTAGTTTAACTTTTGTGTAGCAGCCATCTTGTTATAGTCACATCTTGGTGAATATCTTAGCGTAAAAAAATCATGGTGCACTTAATTGCTAACTTTTACCCTCCAAACTTATTTTTCGAAGAAAGGCAGATTTCTACATCCTGTTTCGCCTATGATTTGTGACCATCCAACATTGTGGTGTCTGCTATTCGTATTTTCTTTATTCATTCACTTGGCATTCACTGACATAGGTACTTTTAAAAGGAGCACGGGAGCAAGTGATGAACAATACAGCTTCCTGATACTCATTTTGAATCTACGGTCCATCCCTATCTGTCTTCTGTCAAAGTCGCTTAGGTCAACAGAGACTTCAGCTGTTCTTAGACCATGAAACATTGATGTAATCAACATAATGATTCTTCACATTATTCAGGATAAATTGAGCATCAATCAATGTGTACCAAGTGTTAAACAGCTATAATGTGTTAGCTCTTTAGTATAAGTATGTTAGAAGCTTCACAGAATTATTAACTATTGCACTTTAAAACACCATTTTTAAAATAAGAATTTCGACTAAACTCCATTTTCATGAGGCATGCATAGGTCAGCAGAATGAGCGAGAACGAAAAACATTGTTTTCATGGGCATGCGACGAAGCTTTTCCTGAGATTGATGGCAATATTATATAGAATTCCCTGTTTCTCCACTGGAATGGATGAATATGAGTTCACTTTGTCATTTATCTGTGGCACAAAATGAACAGAGTTTTGAGTTTTTAATGATTCCAGTAGACCAAATCGAGTCGCCTATTTCATATGGCATATGGTAAATAAAGTAAACAGAATATAATATTTACGTAAAAAACTGGCCATTTAAGACGAATACTCGATAAAAAATATGATGAAGCAGTATTCAAATGATCTGTTGCTAAATCCAATTTAGTTTTATTAAATGGAATGCATATTCTTCATTTTAAAATAGTAGTACCTATTTTTTGGATAACCCTTACGTATTCAAAAAAAAAAAAAAAAAATACGTTGAAAATTTTAAAGCAAAATCCTCACCAAAATTAATTTATATAAATTTATTTTGAGAGTTGTATTCTTTTTGAATGAGAGCACGAAGTTAATAAAAAGTATTCGAAAGTTAAATCTCATAAATCGTGATAATTCGTTACTCGAGGAAAACATATTATTAAATGGAAGATACATTTATAAATAAGATTTTATTATTAAATAGATAAAGTGTGACATTTTATGACGAAAAAATTTTTATATAGATATACGTATTTCAAAATGTAAGCAATTGTTTTCATTACTAATGAAGTGATAAATATTCTGGTTGAAGAATTGCCAAATCTTTTACGGTTCTTCATAAAATGGAAAAATTGATTACTTATGTTTTTAAGGAATGGAATTAATATGAACTGTATATAAAATGTGTATATACAATTGCTGTTTCTACGCAAGTTTCATTCATCATCACAATAATGTACTTATAAACAATTCATTTCATAAAACGTTTTAAGAAAACATTTTTAGCAAACTTAAGTAAATGTCTAAAAATAGAGGAAAAGAAAACTTATACGTTTGTATGTCTATGCTGTATGTATCAAGAAAGCTTATGAAACTGTGATACGTGTCGAAATATATAATCAATTTTACAGGTAGCTTGTCAAATAAAATGGCATAATGTCTTAAAAACATAATATTAATAAATCATCTTGATGATTGGATAAAAGTATATTAATCATTTTTATTTAGGAGGAACCAGCATCAGTTTTGACTCGGGAGATTGTACATTTTAAATATTAGAAACGAATACTATTAAACCTTTGTGTCGGTAATGAATAAGATATTGGCTTTATATAACTATATGCTTGAAGTTAAGAAGCACAATATTTTATTGTAAGCGATAAGTGATTTTATCTCTTTTACAATGCATGTTTTCTTAAAATTTAAAAAATGAGGTAAGATCAAAGGATTTTTGAATTTTTTAATAATCATTGAAGCAGCTTTCTTTTAAATAAATGAGTAATTATGTTTAAGAATATAATTATTTCCTCATTTATTTATGTATTTTCATAAGTATATATTTGAATAAAGATTTACAATATATTATTATCCGAAAAATCCTCATCCACTGTACTTTACAATTAATATTCTTCTGAAAGACTGGTCATCATAAGATAAAATCAGAAGAGTCAATATTTTTATTAAATTTTTCAAACACTTTTCTTTTCAATTCATATGGATGAGCCATTATGCGTAAATAATTAAATTTTTACTTAGATCACTGTATAAATATCTTTAGAATTAGAAGCTACAATGTAATATTACGCATGCTGTTTTTATATTGCTCAAGTGTTACAAATGCAATTACATCTCCTCACTTTATTTTACAACAGATTTTTTCATTAAATTTGATTTAATAAGATTAATTTTTGATAAATTTTGAAATATTAAATCTTTTAATTTCCTTTCAAATAGATAAACTGTTATATATGTATATATATATTCTAATGCCCGTCTCTATAACAGTTACAGACAGTCTCTATGTAATATTTTACAGTAGATACTCTTCTGAATATTGTTTTAGGTAAATAAAATCAAAGGAATTAATCTCACGAAACATTTTGAGGTGTCAACAATTTATGTATAAAAATAATGTCTTCATTTATTTATATAATTTTATAACAATAGATTTAGAATTAAGAAATATAATATACTGTTATAACAGAGAGAAAACATCTGAAGTTATATATTACAATATATATATATATATATATATATATATATATATATATATATATATTATATATACAGGGTGATTATAAAAAAACTTTGCCAACATCTGCACTTCTAGCGTCCATTCTATTTAACCGATCAAGATGATAATTCAAATATAGTTCTTTTGAGATATGCGCTCGAGATTCTGTGAATGGCAACACAGTGGCCCTCGCGGTTACAGTTATAGTGACAGAAACTCGAAATTTTCGAATGGCAACGCCAACTTTTTACCATCGCAAAATGTTCAGCACATGCGAAAACCCTAAATAGCGTTGAAACGGTACCGATATGTCCGAAAACCGACGTGTTATACACATACAAACAGTTCTTCAAGGCGCATGGAGGAATAATGCATACGACAGAGACAAGACACTGCTCAATGATGAGAACACATAGAGAAAAAAATCTTTATTAATTTCAAACATTTTCCACATGAGTGCCATCACAGGCAATTACGCATTGCATGCGGGAGACGGTGGACAATGTCGCTGCACGCAACATGGCACGAGGGATGTTTCCAATCTCACGCCGTATAGAATCCTTTAAGTCCGAAAATGTTTGAGGATTGCACAGATAAACTCTGGATTTGAGATAGCCCCAAAACCAGAAATCCATAGGCGTCAGAACTGGGGATCGCGCAGGCCACGGAAAAGGATAATAGCGTGAGATGATGCGATCACCAAAATGCTGATCCAGGAGCCTTTTAACTGACCTCGCTCTATGTGGAGGTGCGCCATTTTGCATCCAAAAAATGTCATTGAGTGCTTTCAGCCGACGCAACTCCGGTAAGACATAATTTTTCAGCATGGCTGCATACCGAGGGCCCGTTACAGAACATGTTGCAGGGCCAGTCGGGGTCGTTTCCTCAAAGAAGAACGGGCCCAGAACAAATGTAGCTGTAATGCCGCACCACGCAGTCACTTTGGCGTCAAATAATGGTACTGGCGCCACAGCATGAGGATTCGTCTCTCCCCAGTGTACACAATTCTTTGTGTTAATGCTGCCATTTAAGATGAAATGCGCCTCGTCCGTACATAGTATGCGAAGTGGCCAGTCGTTATCCGCATCATATCGTAACAAAAATGCATTTGCGAAGTCCAGACGTTGTTGTGGGTCACCCGGCTCCAACATCTGGACGCGCTGGAACCGATAGGGAAACATGTGAAGTACCGAGCGCAAGAGCTTGCGGACCGTTCAGTTCGGAATATGCAACACGCGCGCTATGCCTCTTGCTGTTTCTGTGTGTTTTGCAGTCACTGTATGGTGCACTTCCATGACAACGTCCTCAGAAACAGTTGGCCGTCCGGAGCGCTGTTTGCCACAGGTGCAGCCTGTATCTTCGAATTTCCGCACTAAATCACGCAGAGCTTGCAGAGTACATGGGCCGCTTCGTTGTCGATGATTGCGGCGATACACACGCAAGGCTTCCGCAGCGTTCATCCCATTTTGGTAATAGAGTTTGATCAATTCACCGCGAACTTTCCTAGGAAGACTCATATCGTCGGCATGTGCGAGTTCCCGAATGACGACTTCGCATACCCGCTTGGTATTTTATAGGTTTCCTACGCTGAATATCTGGCGACCGGCGTTCTGTGATTGGTTTCTTGACTCTGTCACATGCAAATTTATTGCGTGCGCCCAGATCGTGTTTTATTGGCCGGTTTTCAGAACTCTTTTTTGTGTTTGCAGAACACGTCCGTTTTAAGACATATCGGTACCGTTTCAACGCTATTTAGGGTTTTCGCATGTGCTGAACATTTTGCGATGGTAAAAAGTAGACGTTGCCATTCGAAAATTTCGAGTTTCTGTCACTATAACTGTAACCGCGAGGGCCACGGTGTTGCCATTCACAGAATCTCGAGCGCATATCTCAAAAGAACTATATTTGAAATATCATCTTGATCGGTTAAATGGAATGGACGCTAGAAGTGCAGATGTTGGCAAAGTTTTTTTATAATCACCCTGTATATATATATATATATATATATATATATATATATATATATATATATTATATAAAAATTATTCCAATCCAATCAATTCAGATGATTTAATTTTTAACAAATTTTAGGATATTATTTTTCCTAATAATAAAGTGAATTTTCACGCCAAGTATAATCTTCATTATCTTACAGTTTATAACTATACATAGAATTAATAACAATGGTTTATTATTACAAAAGAAAATATTGTATACCCCATTTTAAAATAGATGTCTCCCTAAAAAATTTAGCTAATGACGTAAACTCAAAAAATTTAAGTTTATTATAAAGTTTGAGTTTATATACTTTCTTTTTAAATAGAGAGAGATGAGACATTATTTATAAAAACGTAATTTAATATTAATCTGTTTGTTGAAGAAAACTTGTATTATTGCTATAAAAATTGATGATATTTTTTGCGGCAGTTACGCATTTCAATTTTATAAAAATAAATATATGTAAGGGCATAAGAACTTAAAAATGAATGAATTAGTTTTAGAAATTCATTAACAATAAAGGGTAAACTCTTAAACTACATTTTTTTTCATATCACATTCAATTAATTTAGGGGAAGAAAACATGAAAATTCTGCAAATATATCTTTAAAATATTAATTTGATTTAAAGAAAAAAGTACTCGTTAATATAAGATGTTTTATTCATTTTACTCTAATTCAAATGCATTTATCCATTTTACTAAGATTTATTAATCAAGAATGTTAGAAATTTACATTTATCTTATTGATTCGTTTAAAGTGTGGAGAAACTTTGTATTAAATTTCTGATAAATTAATTTCTTTCAAGTCGTATTCAATTGCTCTCAAGAATCGAAGAATTTTTTTTCCACTTTATGTAAAACATAAAGCAGTTTCTTCCAAGCATAATAATCAATTGCTTTGATCAAAAACATGAGTTGTGAAAGAAAAAAATTGCATGCTAATTATATATTTTATATTTTCTTTTGTGGCTATCACTGTAACAAAATAAAATGTGAGAAACTAAATTACCTTTTAATTGTTTGTATTTTTCTAAAACATTTTATGTTGCTTTTCTCAGAAAATATTGATGAAATTTAAAGTAGGCACTTTAACAATAAAAACTGTATTTTAGCTTTTGTAATTTTAAAGAAAATAAAGTCGTTAATAATAGATTCAAGTGCTCATAGTGGCGCAGATATGGGTTGGATACTGCAAAAACAATTCAGTACTGCAAACAAAAATTGAATAACAAGATGCTGCCATCAAAAAAAGCAACAATTGATAACCCCCGAGGAAACATTTTCCATCAAGTGCTTAATTTACACGATGGCGTTCGGTTTGAGCCTCGGAAAACACTTCAGCAACTCTGTGCGTAATTATAACTTGTGAAGTATGTTTTCGATCATAACGAGGCTTCACTTGCTTTCGCGAAACATAAAGGATTGATAAAAAAGGAAAAGATAATTACTAAGGAGACTTTTTCGAAATTTTCATAGAAACCCAAGTGTCATAGTAATTGGCACTTACAGAAATGAAAGAAGTCGAGAATTTTCACTTTGTTATTATTACTTTTTTCACCATCGATATAATAATAGAAAATAACGATAGTAAAAATCAGTTTTGAAATATTTTAAAAAATGTGAAAAGTTTCTTTGTTTAGATAACCTTAGCATGAAACTATCTGAACGAGTCATATATATATTATATCTAAAGCATTTGTAAAGAGAATGAATTGTAGCTAATAAAAGTTTTTTCTTCCACTTCTAATTAATTAGAAAAAATTAGCATGATTAAAAAAGAAACAAGATTCGATTCTTAAGCCACTGCACACACAACCAGCTAATTAAGGTTAAAAAACAAAGGATTTTAAAATAATGCCGAAGTGGATTAATTTCTGGAAATCCTTCTACCTTTGTAATCCTTTAAAGGAAAAATATTTAGTTACTTTTCAATATTTTTTCGATTAAATTGTATGCTAATCTTTTGATAAAATGTACACAATGGAATTAACTATTGAAGTATTTTTTTATAATACATAAATTAACTAAGTCTTTTGTTTGTCTAATTAATTCCAAAAGTTGAATGAGCGGTATACTAATTCTGAATATCTGTTCTAACAAGGTTTCATATTCTTGTATTTCCTTTGGGTAGTAGAAAATAGTAGTCAGCTATTGTCGTAACATTTTTACTTCAAAACAATTTGAATAGACTATGTCATAAAAGCAATTATTTTATTTCACGGTAAGAATATTCTATTTTTTTTCACGTGTTTGTATCATTTTCTATGAAAACTAGTTATTTTAAATAAATAAATCATTAATATTTTACGATGTAAAATGAAAAAGTTTTTATTTATTGAAATTTCTATAACAAGGCCATATTAACATAACCGTCGCACTCGAGGGAAAAAGGTATAAAAATTTCAAAACTGATCGAAAACCTTACTTCTTCGTAAATGGCCACTGATTTAATTTTTGCACATGACATAAGCTTAAGCGTCACACTCAGAATATTTTGGCGCATGACCTTAGATGCGAATAATGTCTAAGAGAAAAAATAATGCGGAAATTAACTATGGTCAGAAAATATACTTACATTTGTATAATAATTACCTTTGAGTACATTTGACGACTGTGTTACTACAATGAGACTGCTTTGTCAATGTAACGAAATACTAGTATGTTTTGTGAGGAATTTGATTCATGAATTAAGATTCGGTTAGCAATCGAACAAAGAAACTTTCGGAAAGGCTTATGACGGATGATGGTTTCTGTAAAAACTAAACACCTGCTCACCTTAGTTGAAATCTCAGAGAATATTTTTGAATCTGAAAGGTTTAAGATACCGTATGCCGATAAAGAGTCATGTTTAGACCCCCGAATCTCTTAAAATCATATTTATAGAGCTGATTGTTATTTAGACCTGATACTCCCTGTTAGTAACAAGGTTTTCACTGATTCTGTATTGATTCTACTATTGATGATTGCTGCTCAAGCTACTATTGATGAGCGTTATCCATTATTAAATTGGTTTCATATCTTTACGGATTGTTCAGCTGAGTATGCTATTAGAAATGCTGGTTCAGGATTACACTCTAAGCGTTTCAGGCTTCGCTAGGGTATGGGAGAATATTTTAACAGCTGCAACCGAGAAGTGGCAACGGTGTAGTTAGCTCTTGAAGAAATAAAAAAAGGTAGTAAGAGAAACTTAGTATGTTTTATTGACTCTCAGGCCACCACCAAATCACTCTCATCAATTACACCTAGCAATATTGGGTCCGTTTATCATTCTTACATGTATGAAAGTTTTCTACTAGAAGGGAGACATCAAATTGTGCTGCAGTGTATATTCAGCCACTGCGACATTGTTGGTAATGATTCAGCTGAGATTTGTCAAAGTTTGGCTCAAATCTACAGCAACTTATCCAGCTTTGGAGTACCATGCTGTTAAAAAGTTTATTAAGGAAAACTTTTTTCCTTCCTAACATGAAAATGCTTACAAAGTCTTCACGAGAGGAAAAGTGTGGGCTTCTTTGCTAACAAAGCATATAACCCCCACAGACGTGTAGCTGTTTCAAATTTCTGCCTTAGGACTGGACACGATTTCACCGCTTAGGTTTGATGACTCCTCGACTTGCCCTTTATGAGGACTTGACGATATGACTTGTGACCACATTTTCACCTGCCCTGGACTTTTCGACATCGCAGCTAGGAATTCCACGCAAAATGACTTTTCGTTTGCTTCAATATTGTAAAGGGTTGCCCTTTAGAGGTTGATGGTTAAGAAATCTAATTCAGGCATAGGATAAAAATATTAATACTGAATAGAGTACCTTTTTTCTCTCAAACTTCTTTCTTTTTTTCAAACTTCAAACTAAAAAAACTTTTAAAAACGTGACTATTCACGTAAAAATCTACTTACAAGCACATTAAATGTTTTCCAAACGGATGAATTTCTTTAATGAGTCAGTACCCAAGGATTAAAAAATGCTGATACATTTAATACTTATTCTTTGTTGAAAAGCAACCGTGAGATATTGAATTGAAAACCATGGAGGTCTGATTGGGTTATTCTCAAGACCCATAAGTGATATGTTTTATACTAGACTCAAGTTATAATAACCCTCATATTAAAAAGACCCACGCTCATTCCGAAGTGTCCTGCTGCTGAAGCATGGAGAAAAAGTGCAATTTAAAGTGTGCAAGAATCTCGTTATACGACTACGGTTCAACATTAAGAGGCGATTTGTTGCCTTTAGTTGAAGTTGAGTCCATCGGCAAACTTTGGTGGCCAAAAAAGAACTGAAAAAAAACTAACAACAGGAAATTGAATGCAAACTTTTACTTTGCAAAGAGTCATAGCAAATTGTGAGTCACTTGAAACCTTTAAAATACCATCGTGAAAATTCATTTCATACTGTAGAATTATTTTTCTCTTTGAAGATATAATTTCACCATCTACAAATCTTGATGTTATTGATGATATTTTCATTAATTTTTACAAATTTTCTATTCATTTTATAAATTTCAGAAGATTATTTTATTTATTAAATAATGATAAACGACTCATTAAACACGTATTTTGTGAACACGCTACATCACGTGTTTCTTCCGGAGACCTTATTAAAATTCAGTTTTTCATTTTTTTCAACAAATGATGCCAAAAATTTATTATCTCATTTCGAATCATAATGAATTTAACGCTATTAATAATAGAGTTTATTCTGATGAAAAAAATTAGAAGAAAAATTTTAATTTAAATTGTTGTAACAGCATGCTTTCCTGTATTTTGCCCGAATTTGGGCTCTTCCAGTCAGATGGAAACAGCCAGGGGAAATCCATCTTCATTTAAAAGCATGGAGCAGGCAGAATACTATGCAATACCACCCCAGAGATATCAATTCACTTGGAGAGCATTGCTACCACGACCTCTTTAACGTGCCCCAACCGCCTTTAACGAAAACGATGGCTCTTCGGTTAAGGAGGGATTCGAAGTGACTACATTCTGAGATAATGAGAACAACATCGAAACCAACCAGACCAGTGTGTCTCTACTGATTAAAATAAGTACATTTGGGGTTTATTTCACATTAACAGTTATACAAACATTTTAATTCTCGGTATAATTTAAATATAAATTCAGTTTTTTTTTATCAGTACTATGATAGAATTGGTTAAATGTAATGTGTAGAATCTGGCTCAGATCAGAATCTATTTTTTTGATTCAAGGTGAGCGATCTAGTTCTTTGATTTTGATGAGAAAGCTCAATTTCCATTTAGTCAGTTTAACTAAATCAAACCTATGACTTTCAGAAGAACATAATCTTGCCTCTGCAATGCGTGAGTTTAATTAGTTTTTTAGACTTTTGTGTTGCCTTTCTCAGTTGGACAGTAGTTAAGGATTTATACAGAGAAAAAATCGTGAATCACTGATTAAAACATAAAAAAAATTATTTTTCAAATATTTACTGCATTAACTTTCTTTTAGCATGATAATGCACTTATTATTCTAAGAAATTCAAGCAAATATATTTAGGAACAAATGGGGTTGCTGTTTAGGCAAAACAATTAAACCCAACATTCAAATGCAGTTCGATATCAGTTTTTTTCAGTTCCAAAATCCATTCTTAATCATTAAAGTATTAATTCATAAACATTAACAAAGCAAACTTGGACGTCATCAATTTAAATACGATTTCTGAAAAGGCATTTCGTTATCTTTTCAAAAGTAAAAATTTTTCAAGGTTATTTTAAAAGATCAAATTTCCAAATTTTCAACGGTCGGATCCGTGTTGATTCTTAAAACATCGGTAATGCAACCAAAAGGACTGTGCGTAGTAATCTAAATAATATTTCTTGTTGATTTTCTGATAAAAAGTTCTCTTTACAGATGATTTTTCTCACAAATGTTTCCTTTGGAAATAACTATAAACTTTAAAAATGTGAAATGAGATTAAAACATGTTCTTAAATGCAAATCCCGGATTTTTATTGAAGTTAATTAAATTTTCACCAGTAAATGATTATAAAATATTTAAAATTTCTAATTAAATATTTCTGTAATAAATAAAAATTTTAAAAAAATTATAAATTCATTGATCAGTTTATCAATAGAATCATAAATTATTAGTACATTAATTGCTCCATAAAATATTGCATCTATGTTACAGTCACAGTTTCTATTAAAAACGTTTTTAAGGAACTGTACAAATGGTGAATTTTAATATTTTACAAGATTAAACTTATGTTTAATCTTGTAAAATATTAAAATTCACTATTTGCAGATGAATTGATGATATTATTTATGAATGAAGAAAACTTAAAAATGTCATGCAATAATCATTAGAAATACCAGTTTATTCCCTACATAGTCAAAATATAGCATCTTTATACACTTTACGATATGTTAAAAATGAAAATAAAATAACTTAATTAAATAATCATTTTGTAATAGTTCAAGGGAAATACCAACTTTATTTTTCACTTGTTCACTTAGATTGTGTGTACTTTTACGCACGATTACTATTATTCAAATGATTTAATTGTTGATATAAATATGGAGTTCATTTATAAATTATGTTAATAGTAAAATTAATTTACAATTTTTGTTCAGCTTCAAAAAAATTTGAAACATTCCAGTAAGCCTACGAAAGGCAAAATTCAATTGCTTAAATCGCAAGCATTGGAGATTTATAGAAAATATTATTTCTTCTATATTTATTTAAAAGATTTAATTTTTAAGCAAAAGGAATTTTTTAAGAAATAAATCAGCATCTAAATGACGTCAGTTATTTGCCTCTAAATACGTTGCTTCAATTTCCCCGCCTTTGAAACAATAGTGGATTGATCAGAGACGCCAAGGTGCACCCTGTTCGCGCAGCTTGGATTTAAGCAACAAGCGGCGTAATGAGAGGGGCTGTCTTTACACATCTGTAAGGTTCAGCAGTTAAGCCTCTTCAAATCTTGACCGGCGTTTGCTGAAAGCGAGGCAATTAAACTCAAAATTAACGGAGAATGTGAATGTTTGGTGAGCGAATTCCTAGGGCCTTAAACGCACTAGGATTAGGTACGGGACACTAAGCTAAATTATGAATAAGAGAGAAACGAAGTTGGGAAATGAATATTAGGAAAACATAATCATCACTGAACAAATAATTGATTTAATTAAAAATGGTAATTAACTGCAGTTACATTCTTCATTTCTCTCTTTTAAATTTATTTGGTATAATCAACTCAATAAATTTTAATCGTATGCAATTTAGATTTATATAAAATAAGAATAAAGGAAACCAAAAATAAGAATATATCTTCATGAAAATAGGAATATAAGAGTAAATCTTTGAGAAATCTTGTTTTCTCAATACAAGGTTTTGTTACTTTCACTTGCTTTTATTATTTGAAGTTAAAAATACCATTTCAGTATTGTTTTTTAGTTACTCTAATGAACCTTCTACTACATCAAATATTATTTGAATTTAATAAATTAAATCTAATAACATTATTTAACTATTTTATTTGAAGCTGAATTTATCAAATATTATAATTAAAATTTCTGTGATTGTTTCTTACCAATTAAGCTGTATTACAGCACTGTAAAAAGTGTTGCATGTATAGAAAAGTGTTGGTTTAGTGTATTTGAATAAGAAAGACGTAAACTGGGCGTGAAGACTCAATTACATAAATACACTTTGTCACTCTTATAAATTGTTTTGATTACTGAGTATATGGATGCCAAATTCTGCTTTCTGAGATTGCACATATTATGAAAATCATATCATTTAAAATTTTTAGGAACATTTTAAAAATTATATTTTGATTTTAAAGCTGTTTTCTTGTTTTAATTTTAAAATATCAAGAAGTGCCTTGAGGCTATTGAAAATAATGTTAAGAGAAATTTTAATTTAAGAATTTCAACAAATGACTAAATTTAATTCCTTTATACTTTTGCTGAAACATTCTTATTTTGTTAACTTTTCAGACAGAAACTTCAATATCACTTTGTAGAATGATGAATGATTTTTTGTATTGTCTGAAATAATGGCTTTTGTATAGTACATATTTGCTTATAGTCTAAAGGGTATAAAAAAATATCGTGTTGTACATCATTACTTGCAGAATTTCAGGTTGAGTAAATCTAAATTGTAAGCCATATCGGAAATCCAAAGAGGTCAGATATTGAAAGCCCTGTCACAGTTGTTAGGGTTAACAGTAGGATTCTTCTCTAAGTTCTCACGACAAAACGTCATGAGTGCAACAGATTTGTCAAGAAAAACCAATAGGTGGAATGCTTAGGGAAAATTGTTGTGGACAAGATAGGTGAGCATTGAGGAAAATTGTGGCTCTAGAAAGAGAAACAAAACTAACTGCTAAGCTGAATGAATATTCACAGAATCGATATCAAGTCATACAATTTGAAGGGAATCGCAAACACAAACTATCAAGAGCAGCGACCACCAAGATCTTAGTGAGAGATGCAAATCACAGAAATGGGGCAAGTGCATTGATAGCAGGTTCATAATACCTAGACTGCTGGTTTATGGAAGCATTCTTGTTTTACGGTGAATCAAGATTTTCCGTATTCCCCATCACTTCAAGGGCCACTGCAGAAGCCTGCAACGTAGACTGCCTCCTTTCCAGTAAAGAATGATGCTTGTTCTGTAATGATTTGGGGCCTTGTACTCTTGCTTTGGCTCACCTGGTGATAGAGCCGCAATGACCGTGTCGGTTAGGCAGTCGTTCGCATGGTCCGAAAGTAGTGAGTTCAAGTCCCGACTTACAACCGAATATCCGTCGTGTTCATTAAAGGTGTTAGGGGCACGTTCAATAAGTCTTGATTGCAATGTCGTTAGGATGTCGCCCAGGTGGCGGGTAAAATATCGAAGTTCTTCTCGTTGGTCATTGCTTCTAAATTACAAGGATTCCTCTCTGGCAGCTTCCATTAAACAGTTAGTGTCCAATACTAGGCTACTAGTACTAGCTAGAAGTACTAGGCTAGGTTCACATGAAAAAGCTTAGAGCTATGCTTCAGAATCTATTTCCTGTAGTAGATTTCATCCATCAAGAGGATAATTCCGTTTAAAGCATGTTTCAACTGGTTTCTTTTAACTAACAAAGATGCTCCATAAATTACATGTGCAAAAGTGATATACTATACATGCATATATATATATATACACATATATATATATATATATATATATATATATATATATATATATATATATATATATATATATATATATATATATATATATATGTGTGTGTGTGTGTGTGTGTGTGTGTGTGTGTGCATGTGTGTTTGTTGCATTATAACTATTATTCTATTATTTAGCATTTTATGATAATGACAAGTAATTAAATTGAATTTCTTTCTACATATTTTTTAATTAATGAACTAATTTGCAAAATCAGTGGAACTGTTAAGTAAATGTTCAGATCAATAAGGACAATATTGATGTGATTTATTAAATTTAAAATAAGCATATATCTTAAATGGGATGATTTAATTGAACGAATCTTTTTCTTTTCATTTAGAACTGATCATTAAAATGTACAAGTTCATAGACATGAACAGAAACTATATATTTTTGATTTATTAATATATCAGCTTAAAAAAACAATATTCAAATTTATTGCTCTTTAAATCCCTTGAAAAATTTCCATCTAACATTACAGTGAACTTTAAAGAAAATAATTTAAGAAACGTTCAAGTGCTACACTAAATCATGGACAAATTATTATAAAGCTAGGTGTTAATGACTATAAATATATTAAAATATTATTTTGATAATTCTAGGGTTCCCTGTACGTGGAATCATAGATATATTTTTCATAATGTCTGCTTGAAAAAATATTAAACGTCCAGCGGTTTCCATACCTCGTATTTTTCATATTAAGCACAACTCTTGACAATGCTATAATGACACTAATTTAATGATCACCCTAATTATTTATATAAAATATAATTTATGAACTAAAGACACTCAATAGTTTTTTTTTATGTTTAAATTGTGTAAAGGGGCAACTATTATTTTTTTCAAATGAATTAATTAATACCTCGATATTGTCTTAAAACGAAATTAATTTTAATTGTTAAATTAACAAAGTGAGAGATTATAAAATTTTATCAATTATTCAAGATATAATTTACTTTTAAAACATTGATTTATATTCCATTTCATTTTAATGCAATAAAGAAATCCCTTGAATATGAAAAACTTTTATCCTAAAATTATTTTTGTATATAAAATAGCTAAAGTAAAATGTAATGAAATATTTGTGCAATGCAAGGAAACAATTTTTACATTTCTAAAGAATTTAATTAGTGTAGTTCAATTAAATTGTGGCTGATCAATGTGCTTACATTTTTTTAACATTGTATAGTAATTGTCATTAAAAGACGAATAAGAGTGTCATGGCCACACACACACACATTTATCGCGTACAAGAGTCATTATAAATCATTGATGGCATTAAAAATAATAAACAACGTTAAAAATGAAGGAATGTTAGCGAGAATTTGTTTGAGATAAATAACAATATGTTAACCAGTATTTATTTTATATAATGTGAATATTTGTAAATTTTTTATGTAATTTGTATCTTCTGTTATGTAAGCACAAATTTAAAAGAAACGTCCGAAACATTAATTATATATAGGTTAATTTAAGTATGTGAGAATGGATTTTAGTTAAAAAAAAGTATCTCCGACTAATGAATAATTTTAATAAATATTTTCAATTATGAATTCTGATTGACGTATTTATTACAATAATGTGTGTTGGAAAATCCAAAATTCTCAGAGGATCTGAAGCCATCATTACATTATAACGTCTATGAAGTAACTTCTATTTAAAAGCTTTTAAAAGAATAGTTATTGAACTCTAAAAGGAGAGTTAAATTGAAATGTCAAATAATATTGAACAAAATTTTGGTATCAATTGTGTGAAAAAATTTGCGTATTTTTGTTTGTGATTAATCTTTACATTTTTTAAATATAATTTGATGTCATTTATTTAAGAATCGATTTTCTTTTTTTCTTGAAATATTTAATAATTTACTGAAAAGACAATAATCTCGCTAAAGTGTGAACAATAATCTAATCATTCTCACAATCATTCTGCATTATGTTATCTTGAAGTATATTTTTTAATGAAATTAAAAGATGCAGTTTTAATTCAAAAACATTTACATATTATCGAAAATATACAAATGTGTTAATATACAATTAAAAATATGCTTATAATAATGAGTTCAAAAGTTTGTTAAAGAAATTTCTAGCAAACTCTTCTTTATATGTTCCAAAGCAAGGATAAGGAGAAGCATTAAAAATCACTCTGGTAGAAAGCAATTCATTTGATTTGGTATTTTGCACATATTTTATAATTACATTTAAGCACAAGTTTAAATTTGAAAAATCTTTGGAATTTGCATTTCAAGTTATTAGAAATATTAATCTTGAAGCTGTATTTTATTCATGTTGACAATTTATTTAAGGTAATTGACAACAGTGAATAACGCACTTGCAGTATTGAATATTCGAAAAGGATTACAATTTAAATCAGTCTTTCTTAATAATTTGATAAAGAGTTACTTGTGAACTAAACTATAATGGGAAGAAATTGTGAATTTAATATTCTTGGATTTCACATGAGAGACTAATCTCAAGACAAATAATTTACTATCGCTATAGAGTATATTATTTTTGTCAACAAAATAATCAAATTTTATGTAATTGTTTTCAACTATACTTCCTTCAAGCATTTCAGATTTACAATGAAACTAGCCTTCTCGAAATGCATTGTAATGTCACCATTAGGTTATGCGAAGTTTTAAATATAAGATTAAAATGCTAAAAATCCCACTGACATCGTTAATGCAAATATTTTAGCTCAAGACGGAAACAGTAAGTGCTTACATCACTCGCGTTATATTATAATAAAGTTTCTTACTTGAATAATAATTATTTAAAAAATAATTTTATATATATATATATATATATATATATATATATATATATATATATATATATATATATATATATATATATATATTATAATCTGTGTGTGTGATGTGTGTTAGGCCATGAATAATTTCCTTTATGATTTATTGCTATAAATTATAATGATATAATGATGATATCAAACATCCCAGATACAGCTCTGCTTATTTCTGAATGTAAAATAATTATTTCTCATGATATTCTTGCAAAATATGTGTGAATGTATGCCTGTATGCATAGATATATACATGCATTTATTTATGTAACATATATGTACATACATACATACATACGTACATATATATATATATATATATATATATATATATATATATATATATATATATATATATATATATATATATATATATATATATATATATATATTAGGTCTACCGGAAAGTTCTGTCCGTTTAAGAATGAAACAAAGGAATACATTTTTTCATACTTTGGATAAACTTTATTGAATAATATAATTGCCATAATTATTTATGACTTCTTGCTAGCGTGATGGCAATTTGTATATCCCATTTTTAAAAAAATGTCTTATCTCTAGAGGCCAAAAATTGAACCAGTGCTTGCCTGATATCTTCTTCGTTCTTGAATTGTTTGCTCTGCAAGAAATTTTGTAAGGACAGATATAAGTGATAATCAGATGGTGCTAGGTCCGGGGAGTATGGTGGATGCGATAGAATTTCCCAGCCAAGCTCTGCGACTTTCTGACGAGTCCCCAAAGCAGCATGTAACCTGGCATTGTGATGAAGCAGTATGATGTCCTTCCTATTGAACATCTCCGGCCTTTTTTCTTGGAGTGCAGTTTTTAATTTATCCAATTGCTGAAAGTACCTCTCCGAATTTAGCCTTTCGTTTGGTTTCAACAGCTCAAAATGTATTGGTCCTCGAATGTCCCACCCTATACACAACATTCTCTTGTTCAGGCTCAACTTCGGTTTAGAGGTAGAGGGGGCAGGTTTTCCGGGTTCACAATATGCCCTTTTTCATAGGTGATCCACTTTTGATCCCCAGTTATGATCCGGTCCAAGAAGGGTTCGATTTTGTTGCGTGCAAGCAGAGATGTGCCTATGATGATTCCATCATTCAAATTCTTCTCACTTAACTTGTGTGGCACCCATCTCGAACACTTCCACACAAACCCTAGTTTCCGAATATGGTCGGAAATGGTTTGTTGAGCTGAATACTTGTTGAAATTGATTGTAACCGGAGCGGACAGAACTTTCCGGTAGACCTAATATATATATATATATATATATATATATATATATATATATATATATATATATATATATATATATATATATATATATATATATTTTATATATATATATATATATATATATATTTCTATATATATATATTTCTATATATATATATTTGTATATATTTCATGGTATAGAAAAATTACTTTTCAATGAAAAAATTCCTTTTGTTCCAATTTTTGGAATTCAAACATGTGGAATCCTGAAGAAACAACGAAATGAAATTTTTACTCAACATTCATGTTTACCTGAATGAAACGAAATCTTGATTTCGTTTCATATTTGTTATCACCATTTTCAATTCATTTATAACTACGGATCTATTTCTGTAGACTTGATTTTTAACATCAACCTCATGCAAAGAAATCTAATTGTGAAAATTCAATTTTATATTTTGCAAGATTAAACTAAATTCATTTCCAAAGAGATTCTCCATCTCCTGTTGTGATACGACTGTCGTCTAAATTGGAATCAAGTCCCGGACTCTTCTGGTTGAATGTGAAGGAATGTCGCAAGTATCAGGAATGAATGTCTTTGTCGAGAAGTTGAAATAGCGTTCAGATATCGCCGTTTGGACAGAAAATATAGACACAAACTTCCTTCAACTCCTATCATGCAGTTGTTTTCTGAATACAAAGAAGTTTTACCATTAGAAAGTCTGGCTGCTCGGTGTCCAAGATCCAATAATTTTAGCAATTGACATAGAAGTCTAATCAGAAGTGTGCCGTATTGAAAAAAAGCTATTTCAATGATTAAATCACCGTCGATCTTTTTACAATTGTTGTTCCGTGAAACCCAATCTTTTTCGGCCAGCATATAAGCTTAGAGGTTGTTCAACAGGAATTTTGTGCAAGAAAATTTTAAGATCCTTGTGAGAAACTATTAATGCTTCCACCACTATTAATTTTCCAGTGATTAAGTTTATCAGCATCCTTACTACTTGGGTTTTATACCCGCTTTGTGTTCAACCACTGAAAAGTTTCTTTCATATCTAGTATTTAGTTCTCTTACCATCTTTTTCTCTTTCGTTAAAAGGTTCACTAGCATTTTTTGAATGCTCAGGATTGGTACAGGGAAACATGCTGGTAAAACAATAAAATTTTCTGAATGTTGTGTGGTAGACTCTGATTATATTTATAAAACATTTTGACTAAATTACTACTGTCTTTTATTAAATATCGAACCATTTTGTTGAAATAAAAATGTTTTTAGATACTAGAAAAAGTTTGTAAACAAGTTCTTTTTGGATTCCTGCCAATAATTTCACTTCACATGCTCCACCTGCTGAAGAATTATCCAATTAAAAATATTTGTAGCACCCTGGGAAATATTTAGTACATGCATTCAGTTTTAATATTTGTTTCCTTACCTACGTTTTGTCATAAATTGTAAGTTCAGATTTTCGAAAACTGAATGTTATATTATATTTAGATGTTTATTACTACTGAACAGCAAACTACATGCAATTTGAAATTTTCACAGAAATCCAAAAATTTAGATAAATTTAATTTGCAGAACTTGAATTTCACTCATAAAGTTTCCATGTTTCAAAAGCCAATATAAATATTAAACAATTTAAACTCTAATTTTAAAAAACATGCTGTAATTTGAAAAGAAAATCATGAGAAGAATTTTATGGTGTTGCCAAAGAAAACAACAGGTAGCGCACCTTTTATAATTCCGAGATTACAAGAAATTCTATATAAGCAGCCATAAATACCATTAAAATCTCTCATTAAAACTTTTATAGTAACTTAGATAGCTACGTCACCTCTACAGCTCTCACCACAGAGAATAACCGAAAAATGACTTCAAAATAAGGTGAAATCCAAAAAAGAGGCCAAGAGCACATTTTGTGTGGTGTGAAAGGGTTGAAAAGACTTCCAAATGAATGAAGAGCAGGTGTCCAACAGAGCTAGGTGGCGAAATTTTATGAAGGCGGAATTGGCCAGACTTGGGCTGCAGTGCCAATGAAAAAAAAATTAAAAATAGTTAAAATATCAACAGTACCTGTTTTATTAAGGATGGTAGTATTGCCAGGAAATGTGTTCGCATAGAAAAAATATCTAGTTTTCATAAAATCAAAATTGTGAAAATTTAAAATTAATTTGTCAAAATGAAACACAAAATTTATAAATTGATTTGTTGAAGCAAAATTATATCATTTAAATCTATGTAGACATAAACGTAAGATCTCGAGATTTTTTGCTCAAACTTATTGATTAAAGTTTGGTTAGCAAAATATGGCTGAGTATGCATTTAGTTTGTATTCATATATAGAAAATTTATAATCATTACATTTAAAGAATGAAATCTGTGAAATAAATACTATAAATTTTAATACGAATTTTTAAAAATTCATTCAATTTTATAATAAAATTTTGTTTTACCGTTAATTTTTTTAAAAAAGTTCTATTCACATAAAATACTGATTTTATGATAAAGTTCAATATCACATAATATAATCCTTTCATAACTTGTACAAATGGCAAATCATGTAAAAATGTTTTAATTTTTATATAATTTAATATTTAATATAGATTATTTAAGGGAATAATTTTAAATATAAATCCGGTATTTTTTCCTAATTTCATATTATGAATATACTAATACGAATTTGAGAATAGTTCAAATAAAATAGCAGTCATCAGGGAATCATGAAAAAGTAGTTAACAATAAACAATTGTGCTTTTTCATCATTCTCTGATTGATAAATTTATGCCTTTTCAAGGCCTAATTTTATCAATCTGCATATTTGATATTAATTGCTTTTTCGTAAATTAACAAACATGTTTATTAATTATTTTCCTGATATCTTAAAATTTATTAAATACAATTTCAACTGTTATAAATCATATTGTAGACATAATATATATATATATATATATATATATATATATATATATATATATATATATATATATATATATATATATATATATATATATATATATATATATATATATATATTTAAAATGAAAAAATGGTCTCCGCTCCAATGAGTTTCCACTGCAAGTTAAAATATATCTTGAGTTCTTCATTAACAGTAGTGTGTTTGATTAATAAAATGGTCTCTCTTTAGAGCAATTCAGGTCCACCTTTATTTTAATTCCTATATATATAAATTTTAGTAATGTTAAAAGAAATTTTTTCTAGGATAGTAAAAGAATTTTTCGAAAATTGAATGACACAAGCCATTTCTTTCTTTTTTAGATTCGATAAGTGCATAATCCAATTCTCATCAATGGATAGAAAACGACATTTGAGTAACTTCTTTTTCAGATTATAATAGAACCAAAATTTTTACATAACTAGATTAGATGAATAGAGTTAGATTGCTATAGTTTTTATTTATTTTTCTTCAAGATATTCAACTGTCATTTGTGCTGAATGACAAGATCATGATAAAGCACATAAGTATTCTATAGTATTCACTTCTTGAAGAATTTATAAACATTTACTTAGCCGTGATTGTTCTTTGGATCCCTAACCTGTAATGCCTTTGACTTGTTCCTGTATTTCTTAAGAAAACATAATTCATACATGTTTCTTCATACTTTGTCTTTTTTCAATTGTGAACATGGCATCTTCTTCAAATACCCATTACTTAACTTCGTGTATCTTGGGAAGTTAAAAATGATATGTATCTATCATCACTAGTAACGATTTTAGCTATAATATGTTGGCAACTTCCTTTTTACTGATAATGACATACTCCACTTCTTACAGTTCAGTTAAATTATAGGTGAGTCAATACAAATATTTTTCCACATATCATTCTTGTTAAACAACTTTAAAATTACTACACTACTAATATCTTTCTGTAACATTAGCAGATACAGTGAGTATCATCTGTTAAGAAGTTTTGCTAAGCCAACATCTTCTCCGCCATTAAAAATCACAATAGCTTGTATGTCTTTCCTCAGGAAGAAAATTGGAACCTCTACAAAATTATACAAGCCATCTAAATGCAATAACAAGAAATGAGACTTTATTTGTGAATTCTTCTTGAACGTATTCTTCTTGATTTAACACTACCTTAAAACCATAGAAAATAACAAGTGCTCGATGAACACCAGGTAATAACAATGCGCTCGTCAATAAATATATTAGAAATGAATAAATTTCAGATAAAACATTATTTTACCTTTTGTCTAAAATTTATTCTACTCCAAACAACTGGCAATTGACCTTCTAGAACAAAATCTTCACAATTTTAAAATCTTATCGTTGATATTCGTCATCACTTCACTCATTTTTTAAATATCAATATAATCTTTGTTTAAGGAACTAGAAATGTAATTTCAAACCATAAAGATGGAAAGTTTTCATGATTCTTCTTGAATAAGTTCATTTTAATATTAAAAAATTCATACTTTTTAGCCGTTAGAATTTTTTCTTGAATAAGGATTTTTTTGTTAGTTTTAATTTTAATATTTATATTTCATACTTTACAATGTTTAATTGTTAAAAAGTAAATCATACTTTACAATGTTTAATTTTTAAATTTTAAAATAATATGTGTTAAAATAATATTGTTTGAACTTTGAAATGAACATTGAATAGAGTATACCAAATTTTTTTTAACATTCAATATATATATGTGTATATACAGGTTGACTCTAAATTATCTTTACAAATTAAAAGGAGTGATAGTACCCATCTATACAAGCAATAATTATTTAGAAGCATAGAGTCACGTTCCACTCTGAGAGACAAAAAAGAGGGAAGAAAAAACGCATCAAGAATCTATCATGAATTTACCACATGCAAAGTTCTACTAAGAAGCAGCATTTTGCTCTTATTGGTTACCGGAGAAAGCCAATAAGGGTAGACATTGTCCTTTAAAAACGCAATTAACACGTTTGGTCTGATAACAATGCCCACTGTACAACTCCTCGAAAACACCAGCAGAAATTTTCCGTGAACATCTGGGCAGATATCCTTGGCCCTTACATCATGCCAGACCGTTTGACCGGCGCAACATATCGTATCTTCTTGGAACAGTTTATTGCAGGCTCCCCATTCAGAGAGACATGTGGTTTATACACGGTGAAGCCCCAGCTAATTTTTCCATCGCGGTCTGTAACTTTTTGAATGCCACATATCTCGCCCAATGGATTAGATGTAGCGGACCAGTACCTTGACCTCCTCGTTCACCGGATCTCAAGCCACTGGATTTTTTTCTTCTGAGGGCACATGAAATCTTTAGTGAATGAGACACCTGTGGTCTCAACTGAAGGACTCAACATGGCTAGAATCGTTGTTGTCGCAGACAAAATTAAGACGGCTCCAGGAATCTTCGAGAAGGTGCTCCAGTCGTTCCTTCACAGGTGTCAATTGTGCAACAACATAAGTGGATGGCATTTTGAGCATTTGCTGTGAGGTTTTCACTAAACAATAAATATGATTATGAAACTTTTTGTATTATTCATTTGCTTACCCAATAGTGTTGTAAGTGTTGGGTAAGCACTGTATCATGTAGGAATTCCTCTTTTCTCCCTCTCAGAGTGGAATGCGACCCTATGTCTCTATGTAATTATTGCTTGTATAGATGGGTACTATCACTCCTTTTATTTTGATAAAACAATTTAGAAATACATTATATATATATATATATATATATATATATATATATATATATATATATATATATATATATATATATATATATATATATATATATATATATATATATATATATATATATATATATATATATATATATATATATATATATATATATATATTCAGATGTCGTAAATATATTTTAGTAATTACTATCATAGTACATTTCTTTATATAAGATATTAATTATTTGTAATGAAGATAATGTTGATAATTTATAGAAACAACAAAGTAAAATATCCAGTACAGCAACATTAGCTGGAGTTTTACGAAAATGTCTTTGGATATATTTTTCAATAATGAAAATTTTTTTGAGTTTTAAGAAATCGAAAATTGAAAAAATCGCTAAGTTAGAATTCAGATACTTGGAAAATACTACGTCTTAAGTGACCATGAGATATAAACATATCGTCAGATAATCCTACTATTCACATTATAGAGAAATGTTTCTTGGGACCGAATTCTGTATTTACATGAATTTGTGATCTTGTGAATGATTGAATGAAACAATATGATTTTGGTAAATAGGCCATTTTTGGCCTCTTTCAAGATGAGAGTTCGGAGAAAGTAAATTTTCATACCATTAGTTGCAGAATGAACGCATCTTTTTGAGTAAACTCATTACTTTAAAATTGCATCTATTTTCCTGAGAATAATGAGATTTGTTAGAAAAAGTTGACTACTAAGTGACAATTCAATTTAACGTGGAATATCACTTATGCTGTAAATTATATTTCTAAATACTTTTCAATTAGAAAAAAAAATAGATATCTGTGTTACTTTGCTTTCATATTTATAGATGTAATCAGTAAATTTAAATTTGATTATTTTTTTGAATTACGTTACAAAACACTAAGTGTCTTTACAAAATTTTTATTCAATTTTGTTTTTATATATTTAGTGTATTTCTTTACCCCAACAACATGCACTCTAATATGCTGCTACTATTGAAATAAAATATAATAGTGTAAATACATGATAGCATGATTAAGCTATACACTGCGATATTTTTAAGAAAAATATTATCTTAAGCAAGGAATCCTTATCGATAGTAGGCCGTTGTGTGTGGAGATTTAATATGTTTAATCAAAGAAAAATCAACATTCAGAAAAAAAGACTTAAAAATCTTTATAATCAGAGCTTTATTATGTCATCACAAAAAATTTGTAAAACCATATTTTAGAAATTAATTGTTTTCATTGTTTTCGACAAAACAATGGATAACATGTCTATTTTCTTAGACAATAGATTACCTTAAATTATTTGACTTATAAATTATTTCAAATTATATATATATATATATATATATATACTATCTATCTATCTATACACACACACACTACACACACACACATACACACACACACACATATATATATATATATATATATATATATATATATATATATATATATATATATATATATATATAATTATAATTTTAATTATTACAAAATTTAAATTATATAATTCGAAATATAATTTCTGATAGCTCTTTTTAATACATGTTAACAATAATGAACTTAAATTGCTAATTGCACATAAATCTGTATTAATGTTTGTTATTTTTAATGCAAAATTTTAAATATTGAAATTCTCGTAACATTTAAACATATAAATTAATATTTTCAGCATAAATATTACCAGAAGATTTATTCAGATCAATATTCATTAATATTAAATGCAACCTATTTCAGTTTATTTATAAGAGTCTATCATGCTAAAAATACCTTTTATTTGTCTACGTTATTATCTAACAACTTCAAATATTGTTTATTGAACAGTTTCAAAAATACGGAAATTACTTTTTTTTTTATTAAATATCAGTTTTAATATACAGTAAACATGTCAAGATGGAGAAATATAATGGAATATTAAATTTTTTTTAATTTTTTAAAACTTAATGATTGTATTATTTTTTATTTACATTAAATATTTCAATAACACATCATTTTAATGGCAATATGGATAATCTACAATTAGATAAAGAACTTAGCAAATAACAAAAGTCTTAATAGTAAAAATACATACACCTTAGTTCTGATACAGATTATTTTTTGGAATAAAATACTTATAGTATTATAGTAGATTATTTATTGTAGAAAGTTTACATATTTAAAAATTGAAGTACTACTTGAAATTTAAGAACTAAAAGAAATTGAAGAACTACCTTTATTCTCATTTCCCAAGAATGTAGTCTGGGAAAGAATTTGGTTTATTCTGGTTAGATCCTGTATGTTGATCAATCTATTGATGACCAACAGTCTTCTAACGTTGCATCGTGACGTGCGCCCCGTTTCAATAACGCTATCGAAAGTTTACGGCGTCGTTTAGCAGGGAAAACGCCAAGCATCATTTCTCTCTCTTGCTAAGCACTCTTGATGACGTCACTGTGAATAGTTGATATAGAAATAGCCAATGCAGGCAGCGCATCAGAAGTCCTAATTTATCTGGTCGGAGAATTTAATGAGCTCAATGTTTGTGCAATCAATCTAAAAGCTTCGCTTTGTCCTAGTTGCCTCGTTAAATTTGAAATAAATTTTACTACTCCATCAGATTTTTCCTTAAATTTAAGATCGATCTTAGATATTATTTGTTACATTGAATTTAAAATACTTTTAAACATTGTTTAGTTTTCATACATTGAATTGAGAGTCTTCTTTTAAATAAGATTTGCAAAAAAATAGTTTAATTTTGACTTTTATCAATCTAATATAAACTGGTTATAAAATTATCTGCTATTCACAAAGATATGCAGTTCATTTATTACAGTAAAAAAAAGGTAAGAAAACTCTCTTCTGCTTAAAATGAATTCATTAAAACGTCCAGTTTTTCAAATATTGTTTTATTGATTTCAAAGAAAATAACTACACTGAGATTATGATTTATATATTATTGAAATCTGAAAGCAAAACGAAGAAATAAATTGTTACCTTTCAAATCAAAAGATAAATTACAGTTCTACATTTTAATTAATTATACTTAGAGCATCTCTAAATTTATTCCTATATTTATAGCACTGTATATAAAACTGGGCAGTCCTAATTATCCTCAGGGAGCTTCGATTCCAATGTTACGACTGATCTAGGGGAGAACTGAATGACTGGAACACACTGTAACATACGTATCTTTCTCTCCGTGTTTCACAATTGGAAAGGGACGGATGAGTACCTTATGATGCAAAGTGTTCCTTCCTTGTAATAATTTTCCACTTATTTATCGAGATTTTGTCTTAAGAAGTGTGGCACTGTTGTTCACGATACTTGGCCTTAATACCCATGAAAGCGGATTGATGAATACTCTTCTGACATTAATGTACTAAATTATAATTATAAAAATCATGGAGAAATGTCTCACATCGATTTTACATGAAGTTGAAGGCAATCGACATATCAAATCGTGCCTGACAATCCATAAGAGTACAAAGATCATTGTTTCATTGCTTTCCAAATACACAGTGAATAAAAGTGTTCTCTAATCAGAATCAATCTATGTCTCCTTAGAACCTTTAGGAAGCGATGGCCTGCTTGGTGAGAGCGTCGTTCTTCTTATTTAAAGCTACTGAGTTTGAATTCCGGCATAACCGAATATCCGCTGTGTGACTGGGGCCGTTAAAGAGGACGTGTTTTCATTTTTCCTCCAAGTGAAATGATACCTCTGGGGATGGTGTTACTAGGATCTTCTGCTTGGTCCCTGCATCTAAATTGCGAAGGATCTCACCCAGGTGCTCCCAATAAATTCGAAGAGACCAATTCAGAACTAGGTGCAGGGGAACATGCTAATATAACTGTTTTTTAGAATCAATTCTTTTCATTTCGATTGTCACATTGTTCTGCTGGAAATGTTCAGTGAATTATTGTAGAAGATCATCCAGTGGCTAAACCTTCAATGAACGACCTAACAATTCACAAGGTGATATTTGCTGATGATGCTTCAACGATAAAATCAGAATAAGTATTTAAATATATTTTCTTATTTCATAAATCTATTCAATCGTTGATGATCCCATCCCGTTATTTCAGTATCCTTTTATGGCCTCACTGTTGCTTAAGATTTGATGTTTTACCAGATAAATAATATTTATATTGCATTTGTTGAATTGTCTTATACGCGTATCCAAATTATTTTCGCTAGTTCAGTTATGTTAAATTTCAACTCTCATAAACTAATTGTAACATCATTTTCAAAGCCACTAAAATCTTAATACCTGCCATAGGAGGGAAAAATAAACTATAATACATATATAAAACAGTAAATTATATAAAATATAACTCAGGAAATAAAAAATTACTGTACCAACTAATATATATTGCTGGCAATCTAAGCAGCGCAAAAGCAGCTAAAGAGTGATAGGCCAATATAAATAAAATACAGCATGAAGAACAATAAAACTAGTAAGACAAATTTGAAAATTACTGACAAGAATAAAACGATATACAATTCAACGAATAGAAGGAAAGTAAAGGGACCACGTCCTCATCAAGAGAGAGATTTGGTTTGTTTGTCACTCAACGATCATTTTTTGCACACGAGGGCTAATTAGACAGGGACTAACGGTTTAAAGTGGATTCCGAATCACAACAAACATCCATGCCCAAGGTGGGATTCGAACCCACGAACTGTTGAACCGAAGGCTCAAGAGAGAGAGCTAATATTATATTTAATGAACTGAATCACATTTACAATATTTTTAATAACTAAAAATCAAATAAACGTTCAATTCATCATTTTAAGGACATAGTCTTGTCAATTTTATTTTAAAATACGTAGGAAGTAGGTAATTGCTTATAAGATTGAAGTGATGCGTAATTTTTAACACAACAGAAGGGCCACCCAAGCATTGAAGTTCTTATAAGAATCCCCAAAACACCTACTTTCACTTTAAATCTCTTTAAATATAATTTGAATTTGAATTTTATGCATGGCTTCTTAACTATTTTAACTTTTTGAATTTAACCATTATTTTTTTAATTATTTTTTGCAACTATATCTTTATCCCAACTGTTAAATGGGTTCTGATTTGCTGGTATTGATATTTTTAATGTATGTCTTAATTCCTTTTACTATTTTTTGTTTACTTTTCTTTGATATATATATATATATATATATATATATATATATATATATATATATATATATATATATATATATATATATATATATATATATATAATATAAACAAATATGGCAAAATTATGAGAGACTAATTTTCTGCACTTATGGCTAACTTTCGCTATTTGGTATATAATAAATATTATTTATAATATAATCAAATATTATATTGATTAGTGCTTGCTTGTATTTCCGCAGTGCGTGCGGTACTAAGTGCTACACCGCGTAACGAGTTCTAAAGCAAACGAACTTAGGAAGTTTTGATGGTACGCACTGCGCACTAATAGAAAATCACGCTTTATATGCATGGGCTATTGGAGAAGCACAGCATACTATAGCACTGAGGCAAGTGCAACTATTTTCCCTGCACTTGGCATTCAGAATCATCCGAAGGTACGGTTTATTAAGCGTTGTATTAGAGAGGGGACTTAAGTGCTGAATCGCTTTTGTTTTTTTTAACTGATTAACTGGTCATGCAATTTTGCAGACGGTTAATGTTTAAATTTATGTATTGTATGATTTTGTTTTAATAGAAATATGTAAGAAGTATTTGATCAATAAAAAGGAAAAGTTAGTGTGGTAAAGTAATTTCGGTGATGTATTATATTTATAGAAATAATTCACTGAAAAACAATTTTGTTTTGTTAGACAAAAAAGAAAAGAATTTTAACAGAACAGTCCAAATTTTACCATTCATTGTGTCTTACAGACAGTATGTAAGTTATATCTGTTACACCATATCCCTGGTTTTATTTTTACAAATTGTCAAGATGTTTTTCGCAGAATATTTGACTTCCAAATGTTAAAAACAATTAACATTATCTTTGTGGATGTGGATTAATGAGTGGATTAAATTACATTTATTAATTTAATAAATATAATTTAATCCACTGACCGAATAAGAAACGGTTAGTTCTATTGCGCCAGCGTTCAGTGAAGTCCTCTGCACGTGGAATACACGTTCGGTGTACCGGCACCAATGAACATCCTGATGAGTCACTCGCAGGTAAATATTTTATTTATTGTACTCTTTAAATTTATATTAATAATAAATAACGCATTTCAGAATGGAGAACTCAGGAGTCTCAATAATTAAAGATTTATTGGAAAATCCTTTTTCGAGACGAGATGTTACTACAAAAAACGAAATAGTTATTTTAAGTAGACCGATGCTGGATAAAATTTTAAAAACCTTTGATATGACAGTTTTTTAGAATGGATTCATTTGAATTAAATTTGTTTACATATGAAACAATTTTTTTAAATATGAATGTTGCATAAATATAAAATAATTTCCATTTTGTACTGATATACATTTGAGGTTTCACACTGTTATAGTTTTTCCTAAAATCATCTATATTCTGTAATTTTACATAACAAAAAAGTGCAAACAATAATATTGCAGAAATTTCGAATTAAATTTTTTTGTGACAAAATTCATATTGGCCATTGGATCTCATCTAGAAATTAAAAATGTTATTCGTTAACGCTGTGGATAATTTGAAAAAGGAAACGAGCAACACCATTAAGTGATCTAAGACTCCTACTCATAATGTTTAGAGTAAAAGAGATTTCTACACAAAATAACACACATTAGGAGAAAGAGAAAATTGTCAGCTTTAAAATGAATTTAAACACACACATTTTCCCTCCCGATTAAATAGAATATATAATTACATAGAACTTTTTCTCACCTATTTTTAATTACTTAGTTATAAATAAAACCTATCTACTCATAAAATAATACCTAAGACAGTTATGATCTTCTTCTCTTCTTCTTCTTAGAATTGGGTTTGTATGTCATTGGGCACCTCTGCTTTTATCAGCATTTTGTACCATTAACTCCAAACCCAATGTTTCCTAGTTCCTGATGCTCGGGTCACCCACTTTATTAATAAAGTCCGATAACCCTTTAATGGAGTCTAGGTGTAACTCTCTAGTATGGATGATGCCTAAAGAGGTTAATCTAGGGAGGGCAAGAGCCTCGCATTCATAAATGATATGCTCTGCCGTTTCCTCTTGCGTATGACATTTCCAGCAGATAGGGTCTTGCTGAAATAGTCCCATCTGGTCAGAGAGTCAGTCATACTAGGGATAGCTTCCTGACTTTCACCAGAAGATGGTTTGGAGGTCATTTCTACCTCAAGTGAAGGATTCATTACTGCCTCTTTACAAGACAGCCTCTGAGTTCACTTGTCTTTTTCAGCAAGGTCAACTTCAGAGGCATCACTTGTAGATGCAGAAAGGACTGTTATTTCTGCTACAAGATAACAATTTATAAGCTCAGGTAATATAAGTCCACCCAGCATTGCCTGAGATACTGGGCAAGGCAAATTACTCTAGAAGTTTGCCAGGCAACTAGAGGCTCCGTTAAGACACCAATACCGCGGTGCCAATTAGCCCTAGGCACGGAACGCATAACACCAGGATTTACGGGAGCTGGTTCGCGGCCTCTGATTCTATATTCAAGGCTATCCTGTCATTCCTACAGGACGTTCGGTGATCCACCGCCTACCGACGCGCCTGGTAGCTGCTCAGGCCCCAGGAAGACAGTTATGATTCTAGCACATATAACAATCTGGCTAATTATAATATCAAATTCAAATATCTCCCTTGTAAATTTAAAAAAAGAAGAAAATTAAAGCAGCATAAAGAAAATTAGATTAAATTGGTTGCAGATGTCTTGACCTAGAATATTATTCCAAAAATATTCTGTCGAAAAAAAACTCCATGTAGATGGCTTAAGTGGTAACATTTATACTGGTAAGATAATTAATGAACTGAGGCCTTAGACTTCATCAGCGAACCATTAAGAGTAATGGTAGGTACGTAATAGTGATATGTTTGTGAAGATGGGAGGAATTTTTGCAAATCAAGAGAAATGGGAACTATTGAGAGTTTCCGGAAAAATATACTCATTGGTATCAATCATTGCTTTAGTGACACTTCATACTTTATATCAACTTCTAAGAAGGTCAAGTTGGAAATTTCAACAAGATAGTGCTAGCAAAGCAATGGTGAAAATCAACTAAAAATTGTTTGGAGAAGAGAAAAGTCAAGATTATTTTAAGTTGATCAATCCATATTACAAACATGAAATCAATAAAAAAAATTTAGGCCGATTTCTCTTTTCAATTTTAAGCAAAATATTTTCACTATCATTCTTTCGATATAAACATTTAAAATATCATGGATTAATAGGAAAAGATTCCCAAAATATTATCCACAAACTTGATAAATTTAGTACAAAAAACATGTATAAAGTTATTTTAGGCAAATTATAGATCAACATATTTTTAAGTTTGTAAAAAAATGCGTTTTAAGTAGTGATCTTATAATTTTGTGACAATTATTTAAACGGGGAAAATTGTTAATTTTTGATGAACAGTTTAGTACTGTTAAATAAGATTTAAAATTTAAGAGTACCCACACAATATACTGAAATTGTACCAGAGGACTGATTCAAAATTGATATTGTTATAAATAAAGATTATTATTTTATTGTCTAATTTAACGCTTAATAAATGATTGTAATCATTATAAATTATTCAAAAATTACACGAAAATTAATTAGAACTAAATTTTGTTAATGCTTATACCAATAATAAATGTTTTAAAAAAGCATTCATAATTTAATTTAACAGAAAACAAAAGAACAAATTAATGGCCACAAATAAAAAAAGGGTAGTAGTTCTGAAATATTTTTTTGATGAAGCTTTTTGTTTCCACGGCTTTGCAAGTGAAATTCAATTATTTAACTTTAGCCTTGAAAAAATGGCTATTTTTGAAAAATCTGATAACCGCATGATTTACCAGAATCCATGATTTTATAGAACTGAAAGACATGAATTTGGCAAGAAGTGCAAAGGATACTGATAGAGTAGCGACGCGTGTCAAGATTTTTGGAGCAATTTTAAGAAGCTCGCAATTATTATTTTTGACCAGAGCAAGAAATCTATCCGCTGTCTAATCAAATGATGTTAGATACATTTTGCTTATAAATCTTTTTAAAACTGTAGAAAGAAATCTGGTATTCTTAGAAAGGCAGTTTCTTTTTGTAATTGGATTAAGAATATGAAGACAAATAGATAGAAAACAGTTTAATTGCGGTGATCTGTATATGCACAAATGCCCATACGTACATTCTATATAGACACTAAAATATTGTACACATCGAAGAAGGTGTTTAACATCAATATTCAATACAAATAGTCTGTATTCAATAATATTCTCAGCTGAACTTGATTTAGTTTAAACCATGAAAACATCCTAATTTGGGTTGCAAAGGACTTGTAATAACACTACATTAGTTCAGTAAACATGATATACTACATTAAATGAGTCAATAATATTTGTAGAAATCAGTATAAGGGGATGTACATACCATTTAAATTTTAATTCGATGGCCTAAAATATGAAGACCCAAAAACAACGTAACAACACGTATTTTACCCCTGCTCATCTACTTTCCTGCTTCGAAAAAACAGGACAGTTCTCTTTTTGTTTTGGACTTTTTATTTGTTCACGTTCTTATGGATCTGCATTAGCCTACTGGATAACCAGATAGGGTAAGGAACAATTAAACACGAATCGAACTCATGAAGTGTCCATCTGATGAATCAGAACATTTGACTGCATTCAAATAACAGAAGTAACCACAGTAAAGCCAAATTATATCAAAAAATTAAAAAATAGGTAATTTTTAAGATTTTTTTATTATAAAATTAAATATTATAAAATGCAAGCTTCTCTCACGTAAAGGATTTTTATGTTAAAAAAATTGAAGTTATTTAACCATTTTTCAAAAATTATATAAAGAAAAAAATAGCAGTCCTAGAAACATGCTTATAGATATTATTGATTCTCTATAATATCTACACACAATAAAATAAATATCTACACACATTTCCAAAGATAAATGTTTGAAAACTAAATATAACCAGCTGTCTTTAAAAAGTTAATAAAATTGAATTTATTTTCCAAAGGGAACATCTACAAATTTAAAAAAAATATATACATATAATATTCTATATACTATTCTTTTCATAATACAAAGACATTTATAAAAGAAATGTTTTTGTGAGACAAGAACAAATACGCGCTATTTTTTTTATATGGATCAAACATGTATGAACCCTTGGAAAGAACGTGCGAGGCCCTTGCAGTTAAAACAACTTCCAGTATTCCCCAAACAGCACATTTTGAAAAGGGGAAATGCGGAGCGGAGGGACTGATATGTAAATATTGAACTTCTGAGCGCAGAACACGTTTTGCCAAAGTCAATACAGATATCACTTTGGGAAACGTGAGTTGAATTGCTGAAGCGAAGTTTTATTTTATACATGTTTACTATTTTTCTTACCACCTTTCCATCTTCAAGCGTAAACACAAAATATATAGATATGTTTTCATTTTTTTGTTTTTAGTTCCTTAACACTGGTATCTTTTCTGTATCTCGTGTAGCCCAAGGGTTACAGTTAAAGTTATATATTGAGTCTTGAGTGTTGGCAAGTCTACTGCCCCGTAACATGTCCCAGTATTTCTTCCTTGGAATTATTTATGTACAAAGAAATGACATAATAGTGAAATATTGATCAGTAACGGCGTTGTTCACGAATGCAGGCCTCTTACTTCAAAATGACATCAGCGAATAAATACTTAATTTTCGTTTTTTAAAGCTAATAAAGGAAAATGTACTCTATTGTCATTTTATAGGGTTCAATAAATGTTATTTCTTTTTATTGCTAAGAATTTAAATACTCTACTGTAGTTTCAATTTTAAAATAAAAATCCAATGTAACTATATATATATATATATATATATATATATATATATATATATATATATATATATATATATATATATATATATATATATATATATATATATATATATATATATATATATATATATATATATATATATATATATATATATACTTAATAATTAATTTACAAATTTTACAACTAACTCATGTTGACGAATATTATTTGTAATTATTTAAAAATTCCATATTATATTTGAATAAAGAAAATTGAAAATATTTAATAAAATCTTGAAACATTTAAGAGTTCTAATTGTGGAAATAAAGGCAGTATTTTAATATTGAATTATCTTAAATTGAAGACATTTGTAAGTGCTTTTAAATATCTTTATATTTTAAGTTAAAAATGAAAGAATTCTTCAAAACACATAAAGAAAACAAATTTTAACACACATTTAAACAGATTAAAAAATAATCCGCTAAGTGTCACATTTAAATTTTATTAGAAAAGCTCATTTTATTTTTATTAAATATGTTCACCATTTTCGTTTCGAAATAGTTGTTGTTAGTTTCTATAAGAACACATGCTTTAGAATGTAATAAATGCAAAATTCAATTAAGAGAAATTTATTATTTCTTTAGTATTTTAATGCTTTAGCAGATTCAGAAAATAATAGTTTGTTGAAAACTTCATTGATTATAAATCATAAGGAATGGTAATGGGAGGTATATAGTATATATTGTTAAAATAACACTTTGATTTATTTCCTTTTCTCTCTAGCACTGCCACATCGTTTCATTATATAGATTTGGCTTGCAATTTCGGACAAACTGTTCATTGCTGACTAATAATATTTTTGAGAATGTTATCTTTAAAAGATGTTATTTAACTGAATAAAGTTCAGAAAAGGTGAATTAGACTAAGTAATTGAATTAATTTTATCCAACTTTCCCATTATTGCGACACAATTTCTTACGCTGATGATGCTCTTTAAGATATTTTTCAATCTCTGTTGAGTGAATCTGCGTAAACAATGTGAAGAATCTGCTTTCCCATTGGCTTTTAAAATGTGCTTCGCAATAAAATTTATTAAGAAACCTAAAATAAAGTAATTCTATTCTCTCAGATATCAATACAGACTTGAAACAGAATGTAGACAGAAAATAAATTTGTAAAAAAGACAAATGACATGTAATACTTTTTTAAGAATTTTTTAAATGGAGTGAAAAGCAGACTTTTGGAGCAAAGTAGACCTACCTCCTCCTGGTGCACCCTGGAAACGTATTTCATACGGCAAAATGGTCTTTAGCTTCCGGCATGCTCTCTTGTTGCCAAAGCTGTCATCGAAATTCAAAATGGTTACGACTGTCTGGCTCAACACTTGCATTGCACTGGCATCTTAAATTCACCCGACTGTCTGCTCTGCAACTTGGCAAAGCTCATGAATAGGACCCACCGCTGTGCTGCACTGCATGGCAGCTTTGAATCCTTGCTTTATAGGCAGGCATATCAGAGAACTTTTAGGGCAATCACTCCGGCAACCTAATTTACGTTTATGTACTGTTTCCACCGGTCTTGTTTTCGACTCATGCCAATTTTGTGATTTTTCAAGTGTTTTATTTATGTTATTCTTGTATTTGCTTTGTCAATGGAAATTTTAAAAAAACAAATTTTTAAAATTATTGTATCTTTTGGTGGATTTTACCATCTTCCTGTTAAGCTAGATCTTTTTATTGAGTCAGAAAAAAAGAGATAATTTTAAGAAAAATCTACTTTGGGAATCCTATTTAATACTTAATCCAGAAAAGTAGAAAACGTCTTACCACTCTTAAATATATTGCGGGTAGCGACTTGGGAGCCGATGCAACAACCCTTAGAACAACATATATGACTTTCATTCGGCCTATACTTGAATATGGTTTCCCAATTTATTGTTGCGCATCCAAAACTAACCTTAAGAAGTTAGAACAAGTTCAATTAAGTGCTGCCCGGATTATCACTGGTTTAAGACATAGCTGTCCTTCTGATATTGTTCTTTTTGAGGCCGACTTGCAGCCGCTCCATACTAGAAGACAAGCTGGTCTTGTTAAATACTATAATAAACTCTCTAGTTATGGCCTCTGCAACAAGACCTCCATGTATCTTAACAGCTGGAGTAATCATCAAAGATTAAAGAAGGACAGCCCTTTCAGTCTGGCCGTCTCTCTTCAACTACCTAATAGTAATGTTGAACCCAACTCAATACAGTGCTGCTTGAATCCTGCAGAAGAACTCCCCAAGGTTTACTTTCACTTTAACTTAAGTACTCATGTTAATAAGAAAGACTACATCCCAGAACATCTTAGACAACTGACCTTGGTAAACTTAAGCCACATTCCTAACAATGCCATCAAAATCTTCACTGACGGTAGTAAAATTGATATTCTAGCAGGTAGTGGCATATATATTGAAACACCTCACACCAATTTCACTCTTTCTCATCGTAATCCCAATCACTGCTCTGTCTTCAGAAGTGAATTGATTGCAATAGACCTGGGACTAGAAGCTATTCTTTCTGAAGAGGATTATGGTGACCTATGGATCTTGTCTGACAGCCGTAGTTCTCTCCACCATCTTAGTAATTGGCTTCTTGTAGGCGATAAGATCAGCAACTCTGTCCTGCTTAAATTAAAACTCATTTCACTTAATCATGATGTTCACTTGCAATGGATACCTTCACATGTGAATCTCCACGGGAATGAAATGGCCGATAATCTTGCTAACGAGGGTTGCAGGATTTCAAATACTCCCTCTTCCACACTTACTTTTCTGAAGTTATACTCCCGGGAAAAATCAAAATTCTCGGAGGAGTGGAAAACACCCCCCACCCATAATTGGTACAAGGGATCAAAACCGGGTTTGTCCCTTGACCTCCCGTGTGACAGACGTACCCGGACTGTTCTCTCAAGACTTGCTAGCGGTCATATTAAGTGCCTCACTTTCAACGAGGGCAGGAAAACTTTCGTCACCTGCACCAAGTGCCAAAATCATCAGGCTTCTCCTGAGCATCTTTTGGATTGCATGGGTCTCTCTAGGGAGGATCTCTTTAGCAATCCTCTTTTAGTCTTCGACTTCCTTACAGTCAACGAACTCGTGGATCTAGTCTGACTCCGTCAGACATGGAGGATAAGCAACAACAACAACAACAACAACTTAATCCAGATGACTTCTTTGTTTTAATTGCGTATATCACATTAAAATTCTAGCAACTCAGCTAAATTTATTGGCAGCTGTGCTAACTGCTTACTGATAACATTTATTTACTTTGTAATTCTATTTGTTTTTGTTATTTGCTGAATTTTATTTACTTTTTCAGAAATAAATTATAATATAAAAAATATGTCAGATTGGAAACATTTTTTAACTGGAAAATAGTAAAATTCAAAATGGTCCGAAAAAATAATACGATATCTAATTCCTATTAAAGGGAAAAGGTAATAAATTTAAATAAGAATTTGTTTGAATCAAGTTGTACAAATGTGAATCTTGGCTGATCTTCCATGTGAGTGAAACAAAAAGATGTTAAAACTGATAAATAATTAAAGACTTTCTATATTTGAATAACGTAAAAAAGAAAATAACTAAAAAAATTTCTATATTTCTAATTATAATGTTATTAGTCTTATGATAACAGAAGTAAATAAGTGTTTGTTGAAGTAAATAAAATTAACTATTTAGCATATTTAAAGACTCCAAATTATCCTGACACATAAATTATAAATGTTAATATCATGGAGTAAATCTCAGTTTGACTTTAATAATGTTACAGATGTAAAACAAATGAGTACAGGAATCAGTAAACAAATGACAGTTTTTTCCTTAAGTTTATTTGTCAACTTTATTATTCATATCACGTTATTGGTTTATATCCATACATAATTTATAAGGTAGATAATAATTAAAGAAAATATAAATGTGTACCAGTTTTTAAATCTATTTATAATCATAACGAAATGCATTGTGACGCTCATGATTTGTTTAATCCATGTTCTTGTGAACGCAAATGTTATGTTCATGTTTACTTCCTGTACTTACGTTCACATGAACGTAATGAAATAGAGAATTCCTTAATTTTGTAATTTTATTATAGTCATAATTTGGAAAAACCTGCTATTGTGTGAAACTAGCTGAAACAAGTTCGTTTTTGACATTTAGTAATTTTGTAATAATAGAAATAGGATAAATTATAATTAAAAAATAAATTAATTATAAAATAAAATATTAAGTAATTAAAGGGATAAATTTTATTAAAAGAAAAATTAAATTATATAATTTGATTTGAAGAAATACGAGGAGTTATTTTCTAATGAAGAAGGATAATTTAATGAAGAATAGAAATATCTATTGAAGGTAATTAGATTAAGATAGAGTTGTGCTATATTGAGGAAATTTATTTTTTTATGATTTGTATTTAGTACTTGAGTTCTTTAAGAAATAATTTATGAAAGCTGTTTTAAAGTTAATATTATCTCATCAGATTGCAATTCAAGATGAAATTGGCTGATATAAATCAATAATTGGAAATATATTGATTATCTTGCTTGGTAAATTTGTTGTTGATCGAATAAACGCAGAAAAGTTTAAATTATCACTGACATACTTAAGCTGCTAATTATTATAAATTCTTATATTTGCTAGGAAAACTGTCAAGATAAAGGTTGATAATTAATTTGAAAAAAGATTAATTTAGAATTCGTTTATTGTATTTACAGAACCAATTACATTAGCGTATAAAACAAAGGATTAAAACAAAACTTTGCAATGACATTAGAAACTTCTATCCAATTTCAGAAGCAAATGTAACAAACCAATGTCCACAATTAACAAAATTAATAATTTAATAATCAATGAAAGATGGACATACGATATCAGTATAACCATATTCATGAAATTGATAAATATTCATGAAATTGATATGATTCGCACAGAAATCAACATTCTGGTGTTTATCATTCTAGAAAACCAAAAATTAAAAAAAAAATGCAAATTTTGAGTTAATGTTTTCACCACAAACGCTATCTTCAGCTATAAATTTAATTTGTGTTTATCAATTATAAGTTAGAAATATGTATATTGCTTTTATTATTACATAATTTGATCAAAATCAAAATAGTTTATTTATTTCTTTAATCCTCTGAATTTTTTATTATTTTTATTTAATGGTTGGGAAATCTGGATCTACGTTTGTATTAGAGAAAAATCCTGTTGATAATTGAAATGCTCTAACACCAAGATATTAAAATCAAAAATTTCATTAACAATTCAAGTGGCATTTCCGCTGGCTAATCTAATTCCCTTCATAGAGTATCTAGTATTATCAAAGAATAATAAATAGTGTCAAATATAAATGTCAGAAAATAACTTTGTAAAATGTGATCATGGCTTGTTGTTGTTGCTAGTCTCCGTGTCCAGGCTCTTCTATATGGGATCTATGGGTTTATACAGCCATAAAAATTCCTTGACTAGCATTCAGACAAAAATTCATTGACTAGCATTCAAATTCATTGACTAGCATAGATAAATCTTGTTGGTCACCATAAGACAAACCTAAGAATATCTGCCGGAGAAGCTTCTGCTTTTGGCTACATTTCGGACAAATCGGATTGATTTTCTTGGAGAACAGAAGTATTTGACGAAACTCATAGACGGAGAGGACAAGAACTCTCAATTCATCCAATAGACCTGTCCAAGAGTGGTAGAGGACTGACGCAGCTCGTTTGAAGAGTTAGGCTGGGTAAAGCTGAATGTCCTTCTCATCTTGGGTGACCCTGCTAGGGGAATACTCTCCAGACTTACTTCACCCATGAGCTCCAGTGGCCCAGTAGCTTCACGTCGCTTCCCGTAAGCTCAGCAAAGGGAAACATCATTTGCCGCGGGCAGTGGTTGGGAGGGTGACCATGGTGTACTATCCTTCACTGGGTTGCTGGAACTCCGTGGGTTGGGGACGTGTCCACGTTCATCTGTGACTTCCAAAGTCCTTCCGCTGGTGTGGCGTGGATGTGGAGAGGAGGGTGCCAGATCACGTGTGGCCTCGTCATCTGACCATGGTTCAAAATGATGAGGCACCTTAAAAAGAGAGCAAAGTCGTATTTTCACCTTCGTGGTGCTCTGATCCAAAACGAAAGACTATTAACTTAATTCGCACTGCCAAAGGCATAGAGAGCTTGGCTTGTCCAAGTGTCATAGGAAAACAACAACTTCACTCATTCCTCCCAGTGACACCCCATCACCACGATAAAGCAACATGGCTTGGAATCAGCTTATGAAGATGATATTCTACATGTAAAGCACTTATCAATCTATATGTTTGATAATATTCTAGAAAAAAACGATGATTAAGTTATTTTAATATGCTAACTTTATTAGAGAAACTACCGTGGCTGAAAAAATCAAGAGCTTTTAGCTGACGACTTGAGCTGGAGCAGCTCGTCCTTTTTTGGATCTTGCGCCAAAAAACCCAACACACCAACTGACGACTTGAGCGAAGACAAGTGGGACTCATTCATGACCTTCAACGCAGATATACTCTGCCTGCCAAAATTTTATTTCATGACATTGAAAATGTGGACTGTAATTTGGGCTTAAAAATATCATATGATTAAAGAACTGAGAAAAAAATAATCCTTATATGAAAATATAATTCATATTATAAAAATCATATACGTAAGCAATATGAAGAATAAAAATAATGTGACATTGCAATTGTTTGGACAATTTATAAAACAATTTTATTAATAAAATTATATTTATGAATATTATTTATAAAATTTTTTTATAATTTTTTGTTAAATTAAATAGAAAGTAGATTTGTTTTTATGTGATAGATATGGGCCTAAAAGAGCAGCATGAAAATAATGTTTTAAATTACCCAAACACGTACTTTTTTGCCACAACCTACTTTTTGAAATAGATAAATCAGTAATCAATTTGTAATTTTAATATATATTTACATTTATTAATACAATAAAATTATATTTTTTAATATTATTTTTAATTTATAAAATAAATTACTAGGGTGATATAAAAATATATAAACATTTTTTAAATTATTCATTTTTTAAAAAATAACATACGAATAAAATGTATTGTTAAATAATTTTTAACAATACATTTTAATGTATTATACAAATGATAATAAATTACAATTTAATATAAAATAATATATAAAGATTTCACCCCAAATTTTGTGGTCCTTTGTTATTCTTAAGGACATTACGTGTCCTGAGAATTCAAGATGAGTATCAAAAATATTTCGATATCTCTAGAGGTCGATTCTAATATTTAATGCTAAAAAGAAGAATATGTGGTAAGTTTAAAATCATCCTTGAATTTTCAAACTTACCATAAAGTAGATGCTTAGTCTTGTCTTTTTTATTTTGTTTTCTCTTTTGTTCTACTCTCAAGGTGTCTTGAATCAATATAAAACGGCTTTCCACACACACACATACATACATACATAACTGTGTAGGGAGACCCCGGACTGTACCTTAAGGTTAACGGTCTCCCCAACACCTAGTATGCTCCACACCTTTACGAGGTCCGTGAGGGCGCCACCATCGTGGCATTTAACAAGGCAAAGAAATTGTGCTTTCAAATGGGTAGCAAGAAGTTACAAAACATTTTAAGGGGCTTTAAGCCCTGTTGAACATCAGGCAATAGCATTAAATATTTTCTCTTAGCTAAAAATAAAATATAACATGACATATACAACAAATAATGGAGAAACAATTTTCAATCAATGGAAAGACAGTTAACAATTTTTAGGGTAATTATGGCAATAAAAACATTATATACATTGAAAGCAAGATTATAAATAGTATGAACACTTCATTATGAAAAGGAAAAAAAATGGCATGAAATGAAATTTGAAAACTATATACAGGCAGGCAGCTTATACAAGTTTAATATGCACCTTAGCTTTTAAAAGCATTTTAGGCTCAAAATAAATTACTTAAAAGGTTTCTAAGGTACTAAAAGGGAATAGGATTCAAAAAGTTTTTAAAGTTCTAAAGCGGGCTCATAATGTTCGAAAAGTCCATACAATTCGGAACATATAGTTCATAAATTTCATTAAGTACATATAAAAAAAAATTTATACACCATTATTTATTGTGGAAGAAAGTTAACTTTAAGAATAATTTTCTGAATCGTCTGTGGAATCTTCTATATCATCTGTATAAGCGTGGCCTGAACCCTGACAAAGTTCTAATCCTCGTTTGCTGAGATGAATTATTAGCTTTGTGAGGAGTAATCTGCGGTGACAATCTTTCAAGCAAAATCTCAGGAACTCTATGTTGGTCTGTTGGGAGTTCTTCTTTAGGTGGTATTTCTCAGTCTCTGGGCACTCTAGGACATAGTGAAAAGGATCCCCTTGGGCTCCACAGATACAGGTGTCCACACACACAAACCGATGCTTCGGTCCTTACATAAGAAATCATTTTATTAACAAAATAAGTTTCCAGTATTCTCAGACATTCGATGATGAACTTTTCCATGTTTGCTGCAGCTCAAAAATTGAGATTTGAAGCCATGCAGCCAATTCGTCGACATGTCGGATTGACGACGCCATCTCATTACGATGTGACATTGATGACACATTATCTGATATCATGGGTATTTTGAACCAAAGAGAATTATAATAAAGTGGTGTAGAGTCAACTGTAGTTAAAGAAACAACTTCATGGTTAATAATGCAAGTCTATGTAGAAACCGTAGGAATGAAACTGCCTTGGGAAGTCTGAAATTCAACAGAAATGTAACCCTAATTTAAGTTACGAGTTTCAACGCAATTAATGGGCATAACACAAATGACGTAATCAAACATTCTAGGCCTAAATAGGGTGTTGTGAGACAAATAAATGAACAAAAATGCATAAAAAATAAAGGTAATTAAAAAATAAATTATATGAGAAAAGTTTTGAACCCATGCTAATGTTTTCAAAATGTTCCAAATATATGAATGCCCATATTTTAAATGCCTAGTCATTGTAATATCTATGGGAACGAAAAAGCAGATGACCTTGCAAAGAATAGATGTAAACTGCAACAGCCTGATTTTATTCCATCAAACCAACAAATCTGCAACTTAATCAAAAACAAACTTCTCAATGAACTTCATAATTCATATAGCGAAATTACTAAAGACAATGCTTGGGGTTTCCTGCTGAACTCTCCACTCCCCATGTGCCTTCCACGCTCCATTTTCACAGCCAATTTCAGAATTTTGACTAGACATGACTTTCTCCAGGGGCACTTAAGCCGTATCGGCGTGGTCAACTCACCCTACTGTACCCTGTGTCCTTCAGGAGCTTTTATGGACTTTATTCATTTGACAAGCTGTCCTGCGCTTTCTCTTTTGAACTGTTTACCCGACAACTTTCACAATAAGGCTAATTTTTATTGGGCTGCCAGAGGACTCATGGCCGATAAAGCCGCTGTCTCGACGTAGGATAAAAAAATATTTTAAATGCTGTTATGTCAAGAATGTGACAAAAAAAAAAAATAAACTTAATAAAAGACAAAAAATTTAAATTTAAATTACAAACTGGATTTATTATGAAACACTCGAAGTATTAAATTTCCTCATCTGAATTTAAGGTATTTAGCAAGTGCTTCTTTGAAGTAAAGTTTAAATAATTCTTTTAGGTCATTAGAATCATATTTTTACAACACTCTCTCCTCTTATAGGAACTCAGTGTCATCCCTTAGAGATAGGGTATTCTAGACGATATTTTACTGCATATTTTTAAATCCATTTAAGACAACATTAAAAATCATTTAAGTGGACATAAATTCATCTCGAAGGAAAAGCAACATTGCTGTGAATATACATAGCTTTTAAAAACAAATAACCTGTTGTGTTTCTCACTATGTTTTTTAGGGGCTTATGAATGTTTTGAATATATAATTAGCTGATAATTGAAAATTTATCAACAATATCTGTAAATTTAAATATTATATATATTAAAATTTGAAGTTAATATATGATTGAATAATTCAGAACAGATTTTACAAAGTTTATATTGGTTGCAATGTTTAAAAACTTTTCCTTATTAATATCTGTTAACTAGGTATGTGTTCAAATGATTTAAAAATATTTTTTCTATATTTTTCAATATTTTTATAGTAATAAGATTGCAGTTATTAATTGAAATGCCAACAGAAATATACTTTATTATTGTAGGATGTACAAAAATATATGTGTGTGTGTGTGGGTGAGTGAGAGAGAGAGAGATACTGTTAGAAATTTTAACTACACGGGACAATTTTTTGGATTTATAATAATTATCGTTCAATTTTTTTCATTAGATTCTGTTTAGAAACATTTAATTCAAGTTATTTCATTAATTAAAGCAAAAGCTAAACAATTGCGAAATTGATGAACTTCAAAGGTGTCTAAAAGGAAGCTTGCTTTGCATATTATTTTCTTTCTGTTTATGGACACGTAACATATTTCATTGAAATAAGATAAAGTACTTATTTTTATAACTGTGTTGTACCAAAATTTATGATGTATTTTAGAAATAGTTCAAAATTTAATGACCTTTTAGATTTAATTTAACATAATTCGTTTATGCACTAATCGGTTTATATCTTTGTCTAAAACTCTATTAAAGAATATAAGTTACAATCGATTAGTAATTATACGTCTAAATATTTAATTAAACTTTAACACTAATGCTAATTTATTTAAAATAAGGAAAATAAAAATTTGACATTAAAAATATATTTCTGGGAATTCAAAATTCACATTCTATTTAGAATGCAACTTTTGCTAAGAATAAAAGAATTATTTTTTTATTTTTGCTCAATAAAAGGAGATTTTTTGTTTTAATTATTATTATATTTTCTAAAACACACATGAGTACATAAAATGTGTGCAAAATTTCTTCAATAATTTCAAAGGAAATATAGATATTTAAATTCTTTAAAAATGATAAATATTTTCATACAAGAATATGTATGAAATTTTGAAGAACACTAAAAGAATTACTAATTTTTTTTTATACAGAAGATAATTCTTTTAAAAATTTCTTGGTTTAATTTAAGTAAAAATTGTTAATTCTAACAATTTAATATGCTTCCGCTATATAAAGTCTTATCACTGAAAAATAAATTCGAAATTAGATGAAGGTTTGTGAAAAATGTTCAAGGGAACAATTGATGTTCCTGGAATCTCAGACATTTTAGTCTTATGCGATAGGCACTATGAATATTTATGAACGCTCAGCAAAATAAAAAGCGTCTTTGAACATTTGTCACATCTTCATCGGCTATACTGATAAGTGTTTTAAAATAATAATGAGGAAATATATATATATATATATATATATATATATATATATATATATATATATATATATATATATATATATATATATATATATATATAAAGAAAATTTTTAATGGTTGATAAAATTACCGATATTAACTTATTTTAAATTCAATGTTGTCGAAATAATTTTCTTAAAACTGCATTTTATGAATTACAAATTCTAAGATAATTAAATCTATGATAAAAATTATTATATTACTATATTTTATAAATTAAAATTTCATTGTTATTCACATAAAATACTTAGTATTATGGAATAGCGATAAAGCTTTTACAAAGTTGTGATAAATATTCTTAAAATCATAAAGACACTTTTATTATCTATTTTACTTTTGATCATTGGAAAGTAATCCTGAATTCATTAATTAAAAGACCTAAATATCCACCATTTCAGATTTCATTTAATAATATAATTAATTTTATTTTCTTACATAAATTATTTATAAAACTTAAAAAATTATTTATTTATTAAGTTTGTTATAATTATTGACTTAATAAGTAATTGCAAAGCTAGTTATTTTCATAAAAATAAATAGATAATCAAGATTGTAGTATATATTTGTTAGTGATTATTATAATATGCGCTAGAATAATAGAATTCAACTTAAAAGATAGAATCTATGAAACCATGAGTTCTCCTCTTTCAGAAATTGTGAAATGTTTATACAAAGATTCATCCCGTCTGCACGCCTTAACCGATCCCTTATTTAATTAAATTTTCTGATAGTATTAAATTTGAAACTTAGAAAATATATCAGGAATAGGATATTAATTATTCTGTTAAGATTTTGAAACATCATAGCACTCAAAGCAGTTGCTCTGAAAACGAGGGCATCATACATTACGAAAATTCCCTCTAAATATAAACCGGATTATCACCCTTATTTCTAGACAGAAAGTTTGGAGAAGTGCATTAAATTAAGTTTGCAAATAATCGATGAATAGAAATTATACTTCACAGAAATTCAATACAATAATTTTTAAAAGTTAGTTTTTCTCACTGTAAAAATTTATTATTATACAATATCATAATATGGAAAGTTTGTCCTTACTTATTAAAACTTTTAATCATTTGCTGACATAATTTATTTTATTATTTACACCTGTTTTTTATATTATTTACTTATAACTTATTTAATTTTATTACATTTTTTATTTTAATTATTTTTTTATAAGAAACAGATATAAAGTAAATGAATTATGATAAAACGCTATTTTCATTAAAATAAAATTGGAATAAAACTCTATAAAGGTATTAAAATTTCTGAAAATATATTCTTTTTCATGTTACACATGCACATTATTATTAAAAGCAATAGAATTAGTGAAACATTAATGGCAGTGTTTGAAAACACGTACAAATGTTTCAACTTGTTTAAACACGTACAAATAAAAAGTGCTAAAGTGACATATACTAGCCATGGTTCCATGAAATACTAATCAGTAATTATTCTTGCTCCTTGATCTCATGTGGTGATGCAATGCAGTCATCTACCGTTTTCTAAACACTTCTCTATTAGCTGAGTGTGTTAGCTTTCCTGAATGAAGAAGGATATAAACATTTTAGAGCAATAAATTCAGCATTACTTTAACTGAAAAGAGCAGATTTAATCTATAACGTTTAATGGAATATGCTGTAGGATTTTATAAATACATTTGCAGAAAATTATGATTGTATGGAAAATGATTCAAAATGACTTACTACTGTGAAATCGAGTGTCACAAGACCTTATATGGGTAGTTGTTGTTACACAAGCATGCTTCCCTGTATGTAGCCCTGACTTAAAAGCAAGGACAAAGCAGAAGACCTCCAATACTTGGCATGCCACCCCCCATGCATCTTATGACATGTTGTTAATGAGAAATAATGAAACTCATTGCTATAGATTATTTTCAGAAGCGCACAATGGAAAGATTAAGAAAAAGAAAAGAATTACTTTGTACTTATGTATTTCACGCACATAATTAATTTCCATTTTGAGACCAAAATACACTACTGGCCATTAAAATTGCTACACCAGGAAAGCGGCACACCACACACATGAAATTTGCATGACAGGTAGAACTTGCTGTGATATGCAAATGATTAGATTTTCAGCGCATTCATACAAAGCAGGCGACAGTAATGACATCTACAATGCGTATAAAACCAGAGATTTGACAGCAGTTTTCTCATACTCAATTTCCGTTTCAACGTTGTTTTCGGCAAAGAAAGTTGTTGTAATGCCTCGTGTAAGAAGAAGAAATGCCTATCAGCACGTGTCTGACTTCGATCGAGGAAGGGTTATAGCCTACCGGGATTGCGGTTTATCGCTACCGCTACATTGCAGCTCGCGTCGGTCGAGACCCCATGACTGTTAGCAGAATATGGAATCGATGGGTTCAGGACAATCATACGGAACGTCATGCAGAATCTCAGCGACCCCCTCCATCACTAACAGCAGAGGAGACAGACATCTTATCCACATGGTCACAAGGGATCGTACAGCCACGTCACGAACCCTGAGTCGAGAAATGGAGTTATTTGCAAGGCAACAAGTTTCTGCTCGAACAGTTCGACGACGTTTGCAGCAGTATGGATTGTCTGCACGGCGACCCTGGCTTCGGCTACCATTGACGCTGCATCACAGACAGGAGCGTCTTCAATGATGTGATCAGAGACGAACCTGGACGCGGGAATGGCATCACGTCATCTTTACAGATGAATCTTGGTTCTGTATATAGGACCATGATGGCTGCATACGTGTTTGGAGGCATCGTGGAGAACGTGCATTGCCAGCTTGCATTGGGCATCGCCATACTGGCTCATCTGTTGGAATGATGGTATGGGGTGCCATTGGATACACGTCTCGATCACCTCTTGTTCGCATTACCGGCACTTTGAACAGCAACCGTTACATTTCCGATGTGTTAAGGCCCGTGGCTCTGCCCTATCTTCGAGGCCTCACTAATGCTTTGTTTCAACAGGATAATGCACGACCGCATGTTGCCACGTACTGTTCTGAAATTCCTTGATACAGAACAGGTTCGACTGTTACCCTGGCCAGCACGTTTTCCTGGTCTGGTCACCAATTGAGAACGTGTGGTCAATGGTTGCCGAACGATTGCCACGCCATCACTCACCATCCACTACTATCGATGAACTGTGCCATAGTGTTGAAGCTGCATGGACTGAGATCCCCGTACATGCCATGCAATCTCTGTTTGACTCCATGCCTAGGCGGATAAATACTGTTATTGCAGCCAGAGGTGTCTGCTCTGGGTACTGATTTCTCAAGATCTATACATCCTAATTTCCTGTAAATCTAATCACTTGTTCTTTCCACTATAATGTATGTGTCTAATAAATATCGTTCTGTTATTTACTTTTCTTCTTGGTGTAGCAATTTTAATGGCCAGTAGTGTATCATATTATATATTATGATAATATATATACATACATACATATATATATATATATATATATATATATATATATATATATATATATATATATATATATATAAAATATATATATATATATATATATATATATATATATATATATATATATAAATATATATATATATATATATATATATATATATATATATATATATATATATATATATATATATATATATATATATATATATATATATATACACACCATGAAACAATAATCCTCTTTCACATATTAGGGCTTTGCTTTTGTTAATAAAATATTTGCCTTTTATAACAAAGTTATTGCAAAGTTTATATAAAATGGATCCATAATTGCATTATGTTTTGAAGTATTTTTTAAAACATTTTAAAAATTCGTTAATATTTGAATTTTATTGTTCAAAATTGAGAAGGAATTTTATATAAAGCAGCATTTAAATTAGTACAAACTTGAATTTTTAAATATTCATAAATATCTTACTTATATTTTAAACGTGCTTTTGTGTGCATATACTTTTACTTTATGGATAAGAATAAATACATTTAGTCATGAATATGTTTTTCTGGTCCTAATACTTAAATTCTTTTGACATAAAAAGGACCTTTCCCTATCAATTATGCATTACATTCATAGTTCACTTTACTCCCATAAAATCTGATTTATAGAGAAAAAGCAATACCTCTTCAAAATCATGAATTTATTACTTTACATTTTCAACGGTTGTGTTAACTTTCTGTCGTGCCGTCTTTCATGCCCAGACTTCAAAGAGAGCTGAGCGATTGTGAAAAATTCTTATATTTTAGAATTATGTTGGCTGTGTAAATAAATATGTTTGGAATTTAAAGCGTTTCTGTATTTAAAAATGTCTAGTATAGTAAGAAGTTAAATAAAATAAAATATATATACAAAATATGGTGATGTTTTTACAACTATTCAATGATTACATTATATGATAGATATCGAGTTGCCTAAAGTAATCATTGAATTCCTATCAATGATTACTTTATTAAATGGATTTCAGAGTGAGTATTTATGATTATTAACATCATTTATTCAAATTAAAGATTCAAATAGCAAGTGTATAGGCAAGATTTAATTTATAAAAAATTGTTAAATAACACATCGATTTAACAATTTTAAAATTAAATAGTTTTAAAATTAAATAATAATTTTAAAACTTCATCTAAATTGACAAAATACTTTTATGATTAATTTATAAGTTAATATTATATATATATATATATATATATATATATATATATATATATATATATATATATATATATATATATATATATATATAGTTTTCCCTGATCATCGATTATTGTAACTATAACAGCGTGCACCAAGTTCATTTATATTATTTAGATGCTAATAACTACAGCGCATAAAGGAAATATTGGCTACAAAAGGAGCAAGACTGACAAGTATATCACATAGGTATTCATATAATTCTTGTAATACATAATAAAATCATATTTAATAACAATAGTTATTGATAATATGAACTTCGACAGTATTCTTAGACAATCGATTTGGAACTTCTTCCGTTTTGCTGCCGCTTGAAGAAAACGATTAAAAGGCAGACAGCAAATTTGTCGACAAGTCGGATTTACGACGCCGTCTCAATACGATGCCGTAATTAAGTATGTGTGACGTAGATGAAACGTTATACGACCTCATGGATATTTTAGACGAATGAGAATTTTAATAAATTGATGTAGCTATGACCTCAACTGGAAGGAAAGAAGTAACCCCTTTAGGGTTCATAAAAATCCAATAGTAACATTAAAATGCTTCTGCCGTTGATTAGTGAAATTGTTTTTAATAAAACAGATATTTTTGCATAACATTATTGAATTCGTGATTTCGAAATGAATTTCGTATTCATTTTTTATCTTTGTATGTATTTTTAAAAATTTTAATTTAAATTTTGTTTTTCACTTATTTGTAGAAACGTATCTAATTTATTTTAATTTTAAAGCTATCAGCTAAATATTATAGATGTTACTTACTTTTTTCTCTTATTATTAAAATATAGAAATAATGTAAGAAATGATATCAAAACTCAGTAGTCGAACCGTAAAATTTGTATTTTTCCCTTTAAAATTAGATTTAAATAATATGTAGTTCATTTTATTATTTTTAAAAAAATTTTTAATTAATAACTGCTTGTTAAATTTTCTGTTTTTTTAGAAAATCACTTCATTTCATATATAAGTATTTTTATCAATATAATTACTTTACCTCAACTTTTAAATTAAAATTTTGCAAATTAAAATATCCTTAAAAATTTTTCGTGTATGTAAAATTTAATGACGTTTCCTAAGCTTTATGATTGAGTTAATTCAATTAAAAATATACTTATATATTATGCATTAAACATAAAACGTCTTTACATTTTTAAAATAAATTCAGCTTTTAAATAAATGAAGTGATCTTTGTTAATAAAATGTTGAAATATAAAGCAGAAACTGATACATTTACTGATATAAGTACCATAAGTTTGCTGTATTAAATGATATGTTGTATAACTCTATACAACATATACAGATTTAATATGTTATTAGAATTCACACTGGTACAGTATGTGTCAAATTAAACATTTTAATTAGGATGTGAATTTCTCCATTAAGTCTTTTCTCCTTTCTAAGTTTTCTAAAATTTAAAACATTGAAATGAAAAATTTGCAACAAACATCCGTTTATATTTCTTCGATAAATTTAAATTTCCATATTAACATTTAACTAAAAGTTAAATATTGAACTTTTTGTTTTTTAATTTATTTCATTGGTACGTTTCTATCATAAATATTTAAATATTCACAAATGCAGAAGGATTAAACCATGCTTCTGATAAAAGAAGTTAAGGGATAAAATTCTGTATTCTAAGTCATACACTTCTTTATGCATAGGAAATAAGATCAAATGCTGTTTTTCTCAGTTTTTAAATTCTTTTATAAGAATTCCTTATATTTATAGTTTTTTAATCTTTGATTACTCTATGATATTTGAATGTTTAAATATTTTATTTCCATAAGGGCATTGTTAAAAGTATGGGAAAGCCTGTAAACTAATAACAAGCATTAAAATTTGGCATTTGTAAAATAAAATACATTTTCTCCTCTCTGTTAAGAAGAATTATCATTGTAAATAATATGAAATTTTAAACTATATATACATCAAGATTTATGTATTAATCTAACTACTGACCAGAACTATAAGTCAAGATCAAAAATATTAAGATATACAGAGGGTATTAACACATTTTAAGAACGATTTCGATTAAGAATTTTTAAAAAGTAAATGTTTTAGAGTAAACATTTTTGGCAACAGCTTATTATTTGAAATGAGAAATATCGTCTGCTACTTTTAAATTTATTCTTCTTTCAAAATGTCGCATGTAAGCAAGCTGTAGATTGAAGTATATGTTTTTGCGCTTTCCGAAGAGAAATATTCTTATTCCAGGATTCAAAAACGTTGTGAAATGCATGGTATTAAAATTTCTAAGTGCAAAATAAGCAACATTATTAATCGGACAGGTAAAAACCGTCAATCATTATTTCTACATGGAAAGGAGACTCCAAACGAATATCCTAAAAAAGTACGTACTGTTTCAAATGTTTTTAAAGTGAAATCCGTGGTAACAAGAGAAAATCCGCCAACACAGAAATCAATGGCAAAGTCTTTAGATACATCTGTAGCAACAATAAATAAAATAATAAATCAAGATTTACAACTTAAAAAAAGCTAAAAAACATTATTTTCACCAGCTTTTTCCGAGGCATGTGGCTCAACGTAAAACATTTTGTAAAATCCTGTATGAACACCATTTAGCAGGAGATAAATGGAAATACATTGTGACCCTTGATGAAGCATGGGTTTACCAAAATAAGCGCAACAAGAAAAGGTCTATTTACTATAGAAAACGTGGAGAAAAATTTTGCAAACCTGGTTCCGTCAATATAAGGAAAGTTTCAGTAAGGGATTTATGATAATCGCTGGTTTCTCCTACAATGGGAAATTAAAAATAAAAACAGCAGAAAAAATTTTAAAATCAACTCATCATACAAGAGAAAGATTTTATGTCCAATATTTACAGAAGAAATTCCACTTTTTTGTCCCAAATACTTTCAAAGAGTAAAACTTCATCAAGATAAAGCTACAAGTCATACTTCGAAAACTACCACTGCATTCCTGGAAAAAATGAAGACGAATGCAGGTATTGCATGTATACCTTATCAACATATTCCTGTGAAGTCCCCTGATGTTTCAACTATGGACTATTGTGCCTTTGGTCTGTTAAAAAGAGCTCTTTCTTAGCGCAAACCCGCCACGATAGATGGACTCTGGAAAGTAGTAGAAGAGGAATGGAAAGCAATACCCCTGGAAATTTTACGAAAAGCTCTTCTATCATGGAAATCACGATGCAAACTTATAGTCCAGAAAAAAGGCTATCAGATCAAGCATTTAAAAAAATAGTCTTTAAATTTTAAATATTAATTAAACGGCCCCGAAATCATTCTAAAAATGTGTTAATACCCTCTGTAATTATATAATAAGCTTCCAGCAAAATGAAACTAAATTGAAGCAATGCAGCAGGTATGCATTTACGAAGATTTCGAAATAAATATTATTTTTCATTAAACTTTTCATTACCAATTATCAATAGCATATGAAATTTTAAATCATATATAAAGAATTCTATATTAATCTGAGTAGTGTTTAACGGATCAAATTTAAACAAATAAAAATATTATTAAACCTGACAGGAGGAAAAAAAAACATGAAGTACTTATTTCTAGTAATTCTAAATTAATAATTGTTCATTAAAATTTTAACTCATTTATATATAGAAATCGTGTTATTTCATGAACACTTATTGAGCAATCATCCTGTAAAATCGAACAAATGATAATGAATCGGCAGAAGCGGTGGAAGCAATCGACAGAAGGAATGGATAATTGCACCCGAGGTTCCAATTCCGAAGCTGGATCCCCCATTGATTTCAGATTATGGAGGAAACAAATAGCTTGGATCAGCAGTGGTGGGTCGGGAGAGAAATACCTATCTGGGAAAAAATGATATCTGAAATGAAAGTGGGACCAGCGCAGCAACACGAGAGAAAATAAAAATTCCATCGATCTTTAGTTTCGACTCAATATAAGCAGGGTTCTCGAGCGTTTTTGTAAAGATGGAAAGAAAAATGGAACGATAGCACCAGCAAAATGCGGGAACAAATTCTTAGAGGACAACATTATGCGAAATGGATGGACTCCATACGTGTTTTGACTGTTGAGACCCTATAATGGCACCAGTTTAAAATGCTTGGAAGGGAGAGCGAGTCTCGAGCGTTTAATGGGGGAGTCGATGTTGGGAAGGGGGGATACGGAGCAATAAATGTCCCCTGTCTGGGCACTTAGACTGATAGCGATATTCGATGTTCAGTTAAAAAGACATTAAAGACAAAAAAAAAAAAGATTTTTTTCAGATTGTTCTTTAACTTGTTGAAATCTCTCTATTAAAGACAACTTTATGCTTGGTTAAATTAATTGCAATCGTTTTGTTTTTTGAAGGAATATATTATGTAACTTAGAACTATCAATATGTATATATATATACATATTTTAAATGAACGACATTAAAAGACGAACGATGCCAAAATTCTTTATAAAATGACTCTATTGAACTCTGTATTTTATTAAATATAGGCATCATTAAGATAGCTCTATAGCAAATTGTTGCAATAGAATTTCTATTGAAATTACTATAAAACGTATTCTTAACGTTGCATGTATTTTAAACGCTAACTTGTTAACATATAGTGTGAATTCAGATAATAACTAATAGTATTTGGAGAAAAATAAAATTATATATTAATCAGAAATTAAAAGATTAGAGACGTTCGGATAGTGGAATGTCCATTTTTCTCATTGTTGATTTTAAACCAGAACATCTCAATTTTTATCAATTTCAGTGTAATAAACGTTAATTGAACTGTCAACGCAAGGTTAAAAATTAAACTATTGGTCGATTTTAGTTACAGCAATTTAAAATGAAGCTTATTTTTTAATTTCAATAAAAAGTTCTTAAAAGAAGGAAGAATGTAAAATACTTAACAGAAGCAAATTTATCTTGCGTGTGTCTCAATTTAATAATGTAAATTAATGTGTTACAGAAGAAAAAACAAGAATTCCGAATATTAATTTTGAAAATTAACTGTAAATAAAAATTTAACATGAAAACGAAGTTTACAATAAAGTATATTAAAAGAAAATTTTTAATGTTGGTTTAAACAAGACATTAGTCTTAAAAATCAAAAGGGATTGTTCACAAATATTGCTATTTTTAATTTAGAATTATATTAATTATTGAAATTTTTAAACTTAAAATCATCTTTGCCAATTTAAACTAACCATAAATTGTATGGGGCTATGTGTAGAATCGGGTACATCTTGATTTGGCGGTATATTTAGGCGATAAACTTTAAATTTTGGTAACTTTGGTAGCCAAACCTATGCTATAGCTTTTGTGTAGCGACCATTTTTTTAGTTACATCTTGACGCCTATCTTCGCGTCAAAAAAATTACTAAAAATCAAGGGGTACCCGATTGTACTCTTTTACTACTAAAATTTGAATCCTAGTAGAGCCCACACCCTTTGCGCAAATTATCTTCGTTAGCGATAATTGTAGTCTGCGTCAATCATAGCAATTCTACTTCGATACACTTGATATAGTAAACTAAACTATATCTGGAATTTTGTTCTGGCCTGGCGCTTTTCTTCAGTTTGTCGCCTAAGGTGGGGGTTCCGCTAGGATTTTACCGTATTAGATGTTTTGTTATTTTTTTCTCATTTTGCTTTTCCTTTTGTTCTATTTTCAACGTATTAAGGGCTTTAATCTTTGGAAAACGGCTTCTTAAGCCGATGCTTTCCTCTTTATCGTTTTATTGACAAAATGAAATTCAACACTATTCTGAAACGTTGGATGGTAAATTTCGCCTTGTTTGTTGCCATTCAAAGTATGTGATTTGCAGGCAAACAGCAAATTTGTCAGTAAGTCAGATTTGCGATGCCGTCTCAATACGATTTGGCGCAGATGAAACGTTATCTGACGTCATAGATATTTTAAATCAATGAGAACTATAATAAAGTAATGTAGCCATAATCTCTTTTTTGATGTAAAGAGGCACCTCACACTAATTGACACATCGTCGAAAATGTCGACAAAATCACAGATGTGATAGAAGTGGATAGGCTTCTTACCAATAACTGCATCAGCCAGGAGCTAGTGATCTGGCATAAAACAGCTTTAAGCCCTTTCCACAAAGTAAATACGAAACATGTTAAATTAAGACTAAAAATAACGGACTTCTTTTCTCCCAATCTAATGTATTTCGGAAAAAAGCTCGTTGAGCTTTAATCTATTATATTTGTATAATCAATAAGCTTCATAGTATTATAATCATATACCCTTACTTAAAGCACTAGCACAAAGAATTTCCTTCCAATGGATTCCTGTCCATTGCGGAATTATCGGCAATGAAAAAACTGATGCACTAGCTAAGAAGGTAGCTTGGATTGCGCAATGTGTGAATCGACCTCTTTCTTTTCACATGACTAAATTGTTTACTAACCTCTGACCATTAGAAAAACTCTTAAACAGAATATAATTCAACGTGCTAGTAATAAAGAAACAGAATATTCTAAGGGAGTAGAGAACTGTTCGCAGTTTTCTAAGAAAGACTGTGGCTCTATTCAGAGGACTGACTGGACATGACTGCTTACAGGACTATCTCTATAGAATAGAGTTGTGGATTTCTTAAATTGTGTTTTATGTGATTCTAACCAACCAACGATTTTTAAACATTTAAATAATTGCACCGTACTTTCACATTATGAGAGCATTGTCAAGAAGTATTGGGGTTCCCGTGAACTAAGTTCTTAAGAGCTAATGTTCTTCATTTGTAAAATAAATAATCATCGAACTAATTTAGTGCTTTTTAAATATGAAATACAAGAAACGTAAAATAATTTTATGAAAGAAGTGTAATATATAACCACGTATGTTTTAAATACTATCAAAAAATATCGCTCAGTGCTTCTAAACAAATTGAATGAACCGACAGATAGATGGTATGGTTATGAAAATAAATAAGCATAACCTAATACTATCAACATCATCAGTGTGTTTTTATGATTTTTTATGAAGCAAATTACTTGCACTATTGTGTATAATGTATATATGCAAACTTTCTCTGTTTTAATTTTTAACTTTTTTATTAAATTATAAATAAAATTTTGAAATAATTATGAAAAATAACTATCTTTATTCTTACTTGTTTTTACTCTTCATCGTAAAATGCGTTTCTTAATATTCAAAATAATCTACTTAATTTGTGTATATTATATGAGCACATTTATATTATATATATATATATATATATATATATATATATATATATATATATATATATATATATATATATATATATATATATATATATATATATATATATATATATATATATATATATATATATATATATATATATATATATATATATGGAAATGTCTAAATGTCGAAGATGAGACAGATGGAGTATGCGGATATTACGGCTCATCTTCTTCCAGGTGAAGTCTATCACCTTCACGGGCATCATTATCCTTCTATTCCTCTGGAAATATTAAGTCCATATATTCAAGGAGAACGCTTATAAGGTTAATAATTTTTAGCTTTGCAGCCTTGTTGATGGTGTTGTTTTTGAGCCAGACACTTTTCAGATTGTCACTGGGGGTAGTAAAGTGGCAGGAACTCGTGATGGGGCATGTTGTAGCGTAACGAATTTGAGTACCTTCTTGTCCACATGCACAGCTGTCAGTGGGTTGTACTCCTATTCTACGCAGGTAACTTGTAAATGGGCCATGTCCCGTTACAAAAATCGATTTTTGTCTGTCGCGACGCGTCTAAACTTCCTTTCACTATCAGCTGACACTACGAAGGTGAAGTCGTCAGCAAAGACCTGGAGAGCAACTGTTGCTTTAGGATCAATATCTTTACCAACTGTGGTCCAGTCAAATTGTAGCGGCTCATCAGCAAGCAGATTCCATAGGATAGGTCTACTGCAGGAGCCTTGTGGACATCAAATGGCTTGCGTTTTCTTCACAATGTCCATATTAGTATTGAGGGCAACCTCTGGATCTTCCAGGTTGCAGATGAGAATGCTTTTGATGGTTTCTGGGCATCCTTTACTTTCGAGTGCTTGTTTGATAGATGGATGTGGTGCAGAGTCGAAAGCTCCTTTAATATGCATAGAAATTATTGCGCAATGTTTTGCTGAGGTTTTTGCAATCTCGATTTGTCTTTTCAGGTGTAGGAGAGCATCGTCCACTGACCTTCCTTGACGAAAACCAAATTGATTTTGATGAAGAAGACCATGGCTCTCTAAGAAGAAAGTTAATCCTGTAGTCACAATTTTCTCCAGTAATTTTCTCATCGTTGGTAAGAGAGTGATTAGCCTGTATGATTTAACTTGCAGTTTGTCTTTTTCTTCTTTATGGAAGAGAATGATTAAGCCAATTTTGAAGCACTTTGGAAGTAGCACAGATTTTAGTATTTTGAATATTAAGAAACGCATTTTACGATGAAGAGTAAAAACAAGTAAGAATAAAGATAGTTATTTTTCATAATTATTTCAAAATTTTATTTAATATTTAATAATAAAGTTAAAAATTAAAACAGAGAAAGTTTGCATATTTTTACATTATACACAATAGTGCAAGCAATTTGCTTCATAAAAAATCATAAAAAAACTCTGTTTGGAAAAAAATGAAAAGGAAATCACCTTATGTCATCTTTATACACACAACTATCTTATTCAAATATATATAATACGTAAAAAGAAATGTAAATACGGGAAGTCAATCACAAGGAAATAAGTATAGTAATAGCATGCAAAGAGCAAACAATCTTTACGAATGGGAAATACTTTTTGAAATGCATTATTGAAGTAATCAAGAATCGAATCGAAATGTAAGATTCCGTATGAGAACTAACTATTTTCAGACAGCAATGTTTGATACCTTTTCAAATTCAAGAAAAAAATAGCTGTTCTGCAGTTTGTGATTTTTTTTATTATGTCATGAACAAAGAAACGCAAATATATTCGAAAGAATTACCTCGTCTTAAGAGAATTAGAGCGTTGATGAAAATAAAAGAGACTTCAAAATGGATGTAAGATTGTATGAGCAAATGATTGAATTTATTTTAAAGGAATAAGTCTTTGAAAGGATATAATTTTGATTTTGTTTAGAGGAGTAAGACAACGAATCACCATCGTTTTAAAAGGAATAATAAATATTTATTTTTAAAACACTGAGCCAAATAAATAATTATTATTTGTGTTTGTATAACATCAGATAAATATTACTATTATAAAAATTAAATGTAAAAATTTAAACTCATGAATATTCAAATATTTATCGATATAAATTAAGTAGTTTTATTCTTTTTAGACTTTCATAAAAAAAGATTAAAAGTTTAAGAACCATGCACACATTGGCCACTGAAAATCACAAACCTATAGACTATATTTTATTGGATTATCTTGTTTTACAAGTGCCAAACAATAGCACTGAAGACATTAGTTCAGGGGCCCTCCAACATTTCTTGACAATGTCCTCATGCTGAGAAAAATACAATTATTTAAATGTTCAGAAACTATTGGTTGATTAGAGTCCCACAAAATACAGTTTGTGGTATCCACCACTCTAATTCTCTAGAGATGATACTATAAACAGTCATCTCAATTCAGTCCTCTAAATGGAGCCCATGAAGTCTTTCTTTGGTAAACTGAGAACAGTTCTCTCTGCCTCCAGAATCTTCCATCTCTTTTTCTTTGCACGTTGAATCAAACCCTGTTTAAGAATTTTTCAAATGGTCAATTTAGTAAACATTTAGTCGAGGGAAAATTAAAAGGACGATTTATACGTTGTTTTATCAAAGCTCCTTTCTTAGCCAGTGCATCAGCTTTTTCATTGTCCCTAATTCTACAATGGACAGCAATCCATTGGAATGAAATTTTGAGTGCTAGTACTTTAAACAAGGGTCTTCCTTCTAAAATTCTTTGATACAAAATTTGATTTTTCAAAAGAGATTGAAGCGACCTTTTAAAATCTGATAATATGACTGTTGTTACAGAATAGTGGCCGCGAATCAACAGTTGTTGAATAGCTACAGTAGTAGTTTCGATTTTACTAAAAGGCAGTAGTAAGAGGTCCAAATTATAAGTAAAAGCTTAAACGCTCACAATGTATACCTGCTCTAGAACCAAGTTAATGTTATTTTTAATGGTTCGCTGGATTTGCAGTAACATCCTCCCTACCCTAGTGTACCTTCAGGGGGATGACAAGCCGCACATGTTGTACAGTATCTCCATTGGTGAGCAGAACACAAGTATGGACTTTCTTGTCGTAGCCAAAAATTAGCTTCTCAACGCGGGCTTTTTTCCAGGTGTGGCGAGATCTCACATCTTCTTGTAGTAGGACAATATCCCCTCCCCGGATATTCTTTGTTTCAGATGGATTCCGCACTTGATTAAATGTACACAAGTCCACCAAATATTCCTTTTGCCATACTTTCCAAAAGGAATCCATCAAATGTTGACGAGTTTTCGACATACTATTTAATTTGTTTCAGGATTTGTGGAGCTGGAAGGAATAGTTGTTAATTTCATTCCTATGAGGAAGTGCGAAGGTTTTAAAGCTTTCTCAGAGTCATCTTTTATTCAAAATTTATGGATAATCGGTATACTGTTAAGACAATATCACATAATACAGTGATCAAACCAATAGAGCCTTACCTAAAGTTTTCCAAATGCATCTCTTAATTGAGCTTATAATTCTTTCCCACCATCCACCCCATCAAGCCACTAGTGAGGCAATGAATTTCCATTTGATGTTGTGGTAGGCGTAGAATTGTTGTACCTTGGCAGAGGGTATTGTATCCTAGAATAATTTCATCTTTTTGTTCGCAGTGCAGAAAGTTGTGGCATTATCAGTGTATACAACATGAGGAAACAAATCGTTGTAATTCCTTTAAGAAGACGTCAGTACATAAATCGGAAACTGATTCTAAGTGGATAGCTCGAAATGTAGCACATGCAAAGATGACAATGTAGGATTTTGTAACGGAATTATTATTTTTTGCTTAGTGGAGTCTCGCAAAATCAATTCCGGTAGTTTTAAAAGGAGATGACTTTTGAATTCGTTCAGCTGGTAATGGAGCTTCCATATGCTTACTTTGCTTTTGTTTCAATTCTTTACAGGGAAGGCAAGTCTTTATAATTTTAAAAGCTTGTTTTGCTCTTAATATCCAATATCTGAATGAAACTGTACAGTATCTGAATGAGAAGGTACAATCCAAACATTGAGATGAGGCATTCGTAAATGTGTTCGGCCTATCAGTAGTCTTGTAAAATGATGAGAATCTTCTATTAATATGGAATGTTTTTCAGCATGAAATAAATCATAAAGTTGTAGTCAACCACCAAGAATAAAACAGTGTTCTTGAAAAAAGGGTTAATTAACTGTATCCCTTATTTCTTAGGAAGTGATTTTCCTGTCAATAGAGCTTTATATTCTGAAGGGAATGATTCTTTCTTAAAGTTCTGTACCTAATAAATACGAGTTTGATTTAGTTCTGTGGTATATAACGCACTAACTTTTCTTGTTTCCTGCAGTTGTGAATAAAGAGAAGAATCCAATCTGTTGCACGTAACAATTTAAAGTAATAAATTTAGTTCCTAGCATTTATGATTACTAAGTTATGACTGATCTCTTTAGAAATAGTATCAGAATCAGGCTAATATTCTTGAGATTTGTCTAACCATGCGGGGCTGTTCCATCAAATTTCCAGATTTGTTAGTTTTATGGTGAAACACCAAGAGAAAGTTTGTCAGCTAGATTGTCTTTGCCATAGCAATGTCTCCATTGTGAGGGATTAGTATAGGAAATAAAATTTTATATTACTCTGTTGCAAGCAAAAGTTTTCCACTTGTTGAGGTTTCTGCGTATCCACCCAAGACAATTTGAGAATCATTCCAGAATATTGCATTCGACTAACACATGTTGGTTTAAACACAGAAATATTGCAGTAATCGTACTCCCATCAGGGCCACCAAGAGTTCCAAACGAGATAAGGTAGCCTTCTTTATAGGAGTTAGTTTGTTGAGACTACACACTAGATTTATATTTGATTGGTCATCTTGAAAAGTGACAATGTGTAGAACTTAACCATATGCGTCACAAAACACACGAATATTAAAAGAAACGTATGATGAAATGCCTATGCATCTATGAATTTGTAGGGAGCAAATGTCATCTAGTTCTTTTACAGCTGCATACCACAAAGTTGATAAATAATTTATCCCACTTGATTCCAAGAATTCATGTATCTTGGAATAAGATTTTCTCAAGGATAGTAAACGGTTAAATAAGTCCTAAGAGATCATAAAAACAAATAATGCAACGGAGTAACCATCTTTTTGTAAGTAATTTGTCTTTAGAAAGGAGTCTTGAATGCATTCTTCAAAATCTCAAATTAACAGATGAGATATTTAAATTAAAAAAGTTCAATGTGCAAGAGAGAGGAAGTAAAACTAAAAACAATTTCTGCTCAAGTTCAAAGAATCAGATTCTTTCTGAGCAGCTTGAATAAAGTCAATTTGGGTTTAAAGATTTCTAGAAAACTTCTGATATATTATCACTTTTCTCTTAATCGAATCATAAATAGGTTCCAAACCGGTCTAAAGCTGTTTTGCAAGAACGGGTGTAGTTCTCATTGCAATATCGTCCTTCTCCGCCAGAATCAAAAGGTCTTTATGATGTACTAATATATCTATGCATCTGGTCTCTATATGCTTGTTTGTTTCTTCTCGAAAAAGCATAGGCTACACTTCTTTGCCAGAAAAACATCTTACGTATCACACCACTCCAATTAGCTTTTTGCAGAGTGCAAGCGAAGAAAGACTGGATTTACATCTTCCGGAGATTCTGACAAACTAAAGTCATAGCAAATGGAAGAATTTTTTGTCGTGTTTCATCCAACCTCATTACTGGTTTCCAATCTTTAGACGTCCAGTGTAGCGGACATAAATAATTGTTGTGTTCTCCTCTCCGAGAACACAAAAATTATTTATGTCAGAAAAAAACAAAAATTTCTTTCTTATTTAATTTAAAGTTTTTGCTGTGGTAGGCTTTATAACGCAGCATGAACATACAAATAATTAAATTTTCAAGAATATAATTGAAATACATCTTTGGATGTAAATACATTTCCTATATTTCTAATCGATAATTTATTTTAATTTTATAGGTAAAATCCTAGGCAAGCCCCCTTGGCAACAAACACGAAAATAGATTTTTTTACCATATCTAGTATATTGAAGTACGGCTATCAAGATTGACGCAAGCCACAATTATCGCCAACCAAAATCATTCGCACTAAGGGTGTCATCTCTGCTGGGGTCCAATCATATATTTTAGCTTTATAAATTTTTCTCTTCCAATATACCATATATAAAAAATACATTAAGATTTAGTAATTATAAAATTAACAGTGATGACAACTGCAACATAACTCATTGTGGCTTTTATATCGATGCAAAGTTTCTGCACAATTTTAAATTTTTCAAACAGTTTTTTTCAAGTTAGTCTTTTACACTGCTGATTGCTGTTTTTCGTAATTCTTAGTAATTTTTTATTTATATCGATTTTAAAATATTATGAATTTAATATTACAAATACATAGAAAAATGAAAATTATATTAGCATAGTTGAAATAAAATTAATAATATATGATAGATTAATAACTTTGGTACATTTTCCGAACATATGATTTCCGTGGTGTGAATCCTTACACTTATTATCAAACCATAAGCGGATACGATTACAAGTGCCTCTGTTCTCCGATATTTCAGCAAATATCGAAATTCTCCTTTCTCAATATTTTTTCACTTTATATTATAAGTTGCGTATTAAAACGTGAATGATGTATTTAAAAATTGTTCATAGCAACCAATTATCATTCGTATTTTTCTCCAGATTCCCTATAATTTCTGGCGCTTTTTTATTTTTGGTACTCCAAGGAATAAATCATCGTATACAGGACGTGTACGAGAAGGAGAGGCACTGTAATCGCAAAACAGGGTAGAAGCTGAAAGTTAGAAGCAAGGATCAAGGATCATGTAGAAGGTTACCTTGCATTCTAACTGTCACATTTCACATGAAGGATATTGCAATCAAGCCCTATATTTTGTGTACCCAAGACGGTATTAGTAAATATAAAGGATATTTGGCTGAATAAGCTATAAAATTGAATGTTTTAGTAACTAGAAAATTGAATCTTTTAGTAACTTAGATTTTGAAATTAGGCTATCATTTCTCCTTTTTTGTGGAGGATATCAACCCAATTTTCTTGATGCATTTTTCAGAAAATGAATACTCATATTTTTTCGAATGCAACGCAGTTAAATATGTTTAAGTAAAAATTTTTGAAATAACGAATTACCTTACAAATGATGTAAAATAATGTCTCTATTTTTTCGTTAGTAAATAATTCCAGTAATAAACATGAAAGTTATTAATACATACATACATACATACATACATACATACATACATATATATATATATATATATATATATATATATATATATATATATATATATATATATATATATATATATATATATATATATATATATATATATATATATATATATATATATATATATTTTATATATATATAAGCAATTTCTGAATATTTTAATAAAACATATAATCAATTTTATTTTACTACTTTAAAATGTTTTTCAAATTAAAAAAAATGAATTCTCACGAATATTATTAATAAATTCATCCTCTTTTTCGCAACTCTAGGTGATTAATTATTACATACCGTACTAAGTGTGATGAATGGCAATTCTTACATTCAGCAATAAATCCGTTTAAGTTTCTCCCTTCTGAATTGCTTCTTCACAGAACACGGCATCTGATGCCACCATTACAGTAATTACGTGATGTTATACATCTGCAAAAGATTGGGCTCCACGCAGCGGTTAATTGCAAGAGTGGACCCGTGCCCTTATTGGCTGTCATCGGTAACCCACGGCTATCTAAGTCAAATGGGAAGAAATATTGCCGAGGATTTTGGGGTGTGCTAACGGATTAAGAGAAAACACCCTTAATATAGAGGGGGAATGCCGAAACGGATCTAAAAGGGATTTCTATGACAAACCATTGGGCACTGTGCTAGATTAAGCCCTCATGGCAATGGAAAATAGGAATGAGTGTTATAAAAATAATTTATAACTTGTGACTTGCAAGATACTAATATATTTATAGCTGTATCTGTTCCGCATGGAAACATATTGCTTAAATTAATATCGAGCCTTAATTATTACTTGAAGTCACCAGATGATGGTCATTTTCTTATATCTCGTATCGGTACATACTGCAGGCTGTGGTAAGCTGGTGGAGAAAGAATCACGCTTTTATCCTGCAGATAGTAAGTTCGTTACCTAATACAGTTAATGATCATCATGCACTGAGAGGCAGAGAGGCTGTATTTATAAAAAATGTTACATTGGTGCCGTGTGAAAGACTAGGAAAGGGTGAAACAGTGGACTTAGGGAAGAAGCTCAAGTGTCGACGTTATTACTTGAACATAGTTTACTATTATGATGCTATTAGCTATGCTTAATGGGTTCCAGAAAAAGCAGAAACAAGCAATCAAAAATATAGGGTGTGGCAATATAACTCCCTTATTTCGTACTTCAATGACACAAAAAATATTAAAGATATATCTTTATTTATCTTTGCATACAAAAGTTACACGTTTAAAATTTTACTTTACATAGTTTTAAATGTCATTGGGCAAGTGACGCCCACCCTGTGCCATACACTAAGAGAACTGAATTTCGCTGTTCTCATCACTCTCTCCAGTACATTGGAAGCTATGTTCATAGTTTCTAATTGAATGTTTCTTTTCAGATCTTCCAAAATTTCTGGGCAGTTAGTATAGGCACGTGAATTTAAAAACCCCAACAAAAAGAAATTACATAGGACAAAAACGGGCGAATACGCTAGCCAATACAAATCTATTCTCATTGAAGGGAGGCACCCAAAAAATATGCCTATACAACAAAAACAAGGTGTTTTTTTTATTTCAAAGCATGTTAGCGACTGAACCACAATATCATACAATTTTATGATTTCTTGTCGGAAACGAGATCACGCCAACCTCACTATCTTAATACTTTTTGTGTTATTGCAATTCGAAATAAGAAAGTTATCTCACCGCACCCATGAAATCTATTTTACATCAAGATGCTTATATTTATCCATAAATTTAGTTTTTTAATGGATAGCTATAACAGAAAAACTACTTACGGCATTAAAGACGAAAAAGAAATTAAAATAAATTTTTATATAATTATGTTTTAAAAAAGCATTTAAATGATTTAAAAACTATCGAGTTATTGGGGCAAACGTTTTAAATTTAGAAGTATAGAGAGTTAATAACCAAACAATTTTACTTAGAAAGCTTCCCTATCACAAATAGACTCAGGTTTAGATAGGATTGACAGCAACTAAAATACTGGTGAAGCCTATCTGCCTATTACTGGATCGAATAAAAGTGTGCTAAGTGTTAAAAAAAGGAATAACTTCTCAATCGATGGTAATAAGACATGCTGGAAGGGAGATACACTGACTATATATAATTTTCACACATACACACACAGACACACATAGACACACACACACACACACACACACACACACATATATATATATATATATATATATATATATATATATATATATATATATATATATATATATATATATATATATATATATATGTATATGTATATATATATAGATAGATAGATAGATAGATAGATCATTTTATAAGAAAACTCTTGGGGGCATTTTTTATTGAATAACATTCAAAAGCTAATGATTGCCTTTATTTTATTACAAAAAAATTAATATTTCGTGAAAAACCCTATTATTGCTATAACTGTGGACGTGACAAATTACTTGCATATAAAAAATTTCCATACATCTTTAGAAATTTCTCGTCTGTATCAAAATAGTTGGGTGCATTTAGTATATAATGTACTTTTAAAGCTAATATTATTCATTTTATCACAATAAATAAATTTCATGACAAAAATGTTTTTTTATGTATTACTCCTAGTGACACAATGGACTTGTGATTCAAGAGATTGCTCAATATCTTGAGAAATTTCGTTCTTATGGGAAAATGCATTGGAGTATTTAATATTGAATAATATTCTACAGATATAGTGACTGTATTTATTTTTCATAAAAATTAAATACTTCAAAAAAAACCTCATTGAAAATATTATGGCAAATGAGAAAAGTTCTATGTGATCAATCAATTTCAAAAATTTCCATATAACCTTAATATGTTGTCTATATTACATTGCTTCAAAGAATAATTTCATTCATATTTCTGTTAATAATGCTTAATTGAATTCAGTTTCCTAAAAATATTAACGAATTCGACGTTAATAACATTTTATTAATGAAATTTTACTTTCAAATGAATTTAACCCATATATTGAAATTTGAAATGTAAACAAAGCATATAAATATGCATTTAAAAATTATAAAAAGTCAATATTGTTTTAATATCAAATATTTGCCAATAATGAATGTTCGAAACTTATAAACTAATTTATTTTCAAAGATTTTATACAAAATAAAATAATTGTACACAGTTATGAGAAAATCTGTTATACAGCTTTGAAACATCAAACAATATTTGATACAGATTTAAAACGAATAGTATATAAATAATACTTTTAAAACTATAAAATAGCGCTAATAGCTTTTTTTATGATTTGCAAAATATAAAAACACACGGAAAAAGCTTCTTTACTAATTTAAAATACGAGAAAAATTTCATAAGGTATTTAAATTTTGTAGTAAATCACTCCTTATGTGTTAAATTAGAAATAGAAACTTTTTGATAGTGAATTTTTTGAGTTTGAAAAATGTAAACAAAACTTAAAAACCTTATTTTTACCATAATTCCAAAACGGGTGATCTAACCAACGGAAAAGTTTCAAAGTAAAAGGCAATTGAATAAAATCATGCTTCAAACGTTGGAGCCCTTGTAAGCAATTTATTTTAGTAGATGCAAGATTTCAATATTTTGTATGGACATGGTCTCTCAATACGAAAAATCAAGCTGAAAATTTCTATGTCCACGCTCCAGTGGGGCTACCGTAACCCGCACGGCTAGTTAGATTCCATTTTACGTCGAAGAAAATTCCGTTCGGTGTTATTTCGCAGGCGGTAGGGTTATCGGTGAGGATGCGCCTTTTTTCTTCTCTCACCATCTATTTCACGAAGCTACTGACGAGGTGGCTATAATCCGCCGCCTTATATGAGGGGCAGTGTGGTCTTGAAGAGACTCGAGAAGTGTGAGTGGTGGCTGACCTCTTGCACAAAGATCTCGGGGAAACGCTGTAGGTGCATCCGTCGAGCTCCTCGGCGTGTTCGTTCCTATTAGCGTCTCATCTTCCGATCACGTAACGACCAATTTATCTCACATATAGACGGCGGCTGTCTGATCAGAGACGGTCCAGATAAGGTACTTCTGGTCCAGCAAAAAACTGAACACGGACTGTGTTACATCCGTCTGTTGTTTCTAGCTGGCGTTCCACTCACGGGATGCGAAGCTATTCGAACGCAAAGAGTCTAAGTACCTAATGGGTGAACATATTTCTCGGCTGACCGTTCCGAGAACCGCACTGGCTTCGCCAGCCCATGGGTACTTTGACCCGGTGAGTCTCCTCGAGCTGCGAGTCCCGGGGACTTCGGGCACGACGTTCACGACTCGTGCCGGCTCGGGAGATTTTCCGTGAAGCTGACTATCCCCGACTATAATCTGCGAGCGTTCTCATCTCGTACTGAGTTCATGCGTAAGACATGATGTCTACTCACGGACATCTGGTCGCTATTCAGAAGCGGTCCCCTGACGAACGCAGTTGCCAGGACGCTGATGGCGCAGTCCAATTCGCTCCGTTTACGCACTGCAAGTAGGCTATGGGTGTACCCGAATCCGGTTATCCGGTGGCTGAATGTGAAGCAGATCGGCTGCTGTACAGAGAACATAGCTCGCGGATTTCCACAAATTTTTAATTGATTGCGTGTGCTAATGGACTTAGAAATGTTGAGATCGATTTCCTGATTTCAGACTAGATCCACGCTTTGGTGGGGTTACCGTAAGCTGCATCGCATAGGTTGATACCATTTTACGTAGAAGAAAATTCCATTTGGTGGTATTTCGCAGGAGGTAGGGTTATCAGTGAGGATGCGCCTTTTTTCTTCTCTCATCATATATATATATATATATATATATATATATATATATATATATATATATATATATATATATATATATATATATATACAGGATATTTTTATAGTATTTCAAACCTAAAATCTACTTTTTAATGAAAATAACGAATTTAAAGTTAAAATACATATAGCCATTTTCCCAATCCAAACGGCAGGAATCTAACAGGAATTATTTACAGAAACCATTTCTGCTATTCATATACATATGCCCTAACCTGAGAAAAGTTTATTCCTTTCTCGACAAGAAAGCTGTTTCCCACTCTGTCATAAAACAGCGGGATTCTTCTGGGGAGAAGATTTTCCAAGAATTTCCCCTATCTAAGATTACTGTAATGTAAGATGAAAATCAATCAAGTTAGGCCTTAAAAAATATATAGCTTTGTACAGTAATATATATGTTATAGGTGAATTTGTGGTCAGAGTTTTATTTGCAGAAATAAAGGAGAATTTAAATTAAAATTAAAATTTCTAATAAGTTCGCATTATTCAAATGCTAAAGATTAACAATCATAAAGCTGGCTTAAAAAATAATAATCCTAATTATACTGTGAAAAATTCTAAAGAAATTCAGAAAGGACTTTCTTTTGAAATTGTTTAACAATTGCTTAGGTTAGCTGAATTACATATAATAGTTCCAATTCGAAGAATTTTTTTAAGTGAAAAAAGCAGTTTTTGATAATTATATTCAATAGAAGTGTTTGTTATATTACAGTCTTATAAGCACTGCTATATCATATTATGTATAGCAGTTTTTAACATCACACTAAAGAATAAGAATCTGTATTTTCTTAAAAATAGGGTTTTTGCTGAAGAAAATTGTTCAGATATTATGCTTAGAAATCTTTTATTGTTGGAATGAGCACTTTTTTTAATATTCTTCTTTTATTAGAGAAAATTTAGAATACATTTTTTTCTATGACACATTTAGTGCTCAAATTTGTAAAAAAAATGTTCAGTAAATTATTTAGATTATATATTCTGGTCTCTTTCTGAAATTGATAATTTTAATGCTGATGTTAGATGCAGCTGAATGATGAATCCCAAAAATTCTTCTATATTACAGTGGTACAATAATGATATTTATCTCTTTATTAAATTGTTAATGAAGATAGCTGACTTATGAAGAAAGAAAATGTAATTAACCACTCTTTTACTGGTTTGTCTATTTTTTCACTCGCATTTAATAATCGACATATTTTTTGTGAAAAATATAAGAAAACTCTCAATGCATTTTGGAGATATTTATCATTTTGTAATAAATTTAAATATAAGGTATATTATATTTTCTTTTCAAAATCTGCTGTAATTAAAATTTTTGGAAATGTAACATATTAAAAAAGATTTTAAGTTTTTGATGCTCCTTTTCAAAAAAATCACAAGTAGCAATTTTTTACAGATATGTAATGTGTGTATCCTTGGAGCAAATATTATTTAAAAAGAAATTTTATTGCACTTATATAGTATATATATATATATATATATATATATATATATATATATATATATATATATATATATATATATACACACACATATATATAAATGTATATATATATACACACATATATATATAAATGTATATATATATATATTACCATTTGTTTCATATATTGCATAAATAAATGCTTGATAGATTTAATGTTATAAAATAATTTTACTATTTAAATAATATTAAAAATTAGAATTTCAAAATTATTTACTCAGCTTATTTCATGCGTGAATCCTTAGTTTGCTTACATTCTATGTAAAAGATTTCCACTAGTAATCAGCGAAACGAATGGTCACTTCCTGTTTTTGAATGACTCAGATGCAGTACACGGGGAAAAGGGACCACTCATGATTTAGTTCCCACGGGTTTCCTCAGAAATGACGCTTTTCGGCTGGGCTAGCCTAAGTCATGAGGTTCCTGGGTCCTAGGACCCTCACCCTCTTCTGGAGGTGAAATTGTACTGATGAGCTATAGCTGTAGCTGAACTGGTATGTCATTGGTTGAATACTTGAGTGGGAGAAGCTTAGTTAATATATTTAAGAATTTTGGTTTTTATTTATTATTGAATTATATTAGTTAAACTAAAATAAGGATGATAAGTTTATTAACAAGTGTGAATTAAAGTAAATGAGATAATAGAGAGTTATAAAATTAATATTTAAATAGATAAAAGCATATTATTCTGTATCTTGAAAATATTGTGTTAGTTTAAAGAGCTTGTCCATAGGGGACTTAATTTCTTACAGTTCATTTATAAGAGCTTTAATGGGTATACCTTTAAATATTGTTTTAATTTCCTTTATTAGCTCTATTAATTCTGACAAGTCATCAGGTAAACCTGAAGAATCCGACAGAGGTGTTTGTTTATTAAGTTGAATGGGTGTGGGAGAAGTGGCTCTCGCGTACGAGATGCCAAGTCTAATTAGATTGGTTTAAGACTGATTTTTTATTTCCATTTTGACTTTGGTGGTCTTTGCTGCTTTTAACTTGGGATATTTGGGACACCCTTTGTAGTTGGCTTGGTGGTTATCCTGACAATTGGAGCATTTGGGGTTTTCTATCTTATCGTGAAGGCACTCCCTCGTGTTGTGTGCTCCTGCACATTTTACACATTTGGACTTTAGATGGCACGTATCCGCCGAGTGATAAAACTGTTGACAGTTGAAACACTGCATCACCGAATTGGATCCTCTTTAGTGTTCCACTGTCACGCCAGAAATGTGACAGAGCTTGTCAATCATGTATCTATTTGCCCCTTCGGGCTCTGAAAAGATTGTTGCGAGAAAGGGCGGCATTGGTTTAGAAGTCTTTTGACCAACCATTTGTCTAACTTTGTCCAATTGGAATCCTATAAGCTTTAAGTTACTTTCAATGTCTTGAATTTTAGTTGAAATGGTGAGGCCCCGAATAACATTTCCTGGGCTTTTGGTTTTTACTTTTTATGAGAATATGTTCTATGCATTTTTCATCAAAAAGTTTGGTTAAGTTTCTGTGGGCTTCTTCTCAGAAATGAATTCTTCAAAATGGGATCAGTTTACTTACTGCCAAACAGCAAGAAAAAGGGAATTTCGAGCTAAAATAACTCAGATCGTACATTCGAACACTCAAATTTTTATGGGCTCTTGAGTCAAATATAATTGTTGTTTTTTATATACAAAAATCGTCAATTCTAGTAATTATCACCATAAAAGATTTTGGGGAAAAATATAAATTGTATTTTGGTCAGCATAAATTAACAAGAAAGAAATTTTTACCAAATTTCTACAGTGATAACTTTAAATTAATGCTATCAGTTGTTAAAGGTATTTTTTACCACACAAAAAGATTATTTTTTTAATTAGAACCATTTTATTGAAATTATAATGCTTATATTAATATTAGAATTTATTTGTAAAAATCTTATTTAATAACTCATAAAAAACATGGTGTAGTGTTTATTTATAAAGTATATTTCTTATATGAAAAACCATAAATTATATAAAATATTAAAAAATAAAAGAAGTAAATATTAAAAGTGTGTAAATTAATATATTATTAAGTAACCACATTTATTTTGCATAATTTAAGAAATTTCACATTTCACGGGATTTGTGCAAATTTTTATTTTTTATTTATAATTTTCATTTTATTACAAAAGCATTTATTTGTAAGAAAAATGCTTGAATGAAATTAATTTCTGGCTAACCTTTTTTCCTATTATAGGAATGCTCCTATTTTTTGTCTACGGAGCTGATGGCTTGGTTCACATTCTTTGGTTCAAATCCCCTTAGTTTTGGTTGTTTGCGGTGGCTCGGAATTAACTTTAAACTGAAGGTTCCTATGTAATTAACGCTCTGGCGCAAAATGACCTTTGGGTGACAACCATACCAAACACACTCTTTAGTGAAAAGATCACATTGCAAACTTTAAGTAAGCCAATCAATCAAAAGTTTTACCAAAATTTTTTTAGCATATTTTAAATTTTGACTGTAAAAAAGAAAAAAAAATTGCTCGATTTTTTTAATATTTTTTACAGTTATAATGATCAGACAATATCAGATTGAAGTATCAGTAATCAGCCTAGTCAGAAATTCTATAGTGGGATTTCATCATGGCCATGAATTCCAACAATACACTTTTGTCAGCTGCTCAATAATTTTGTAATCCTATTTCTTTTAATAAGGCCTTTCTGAAATACACTTTTCAGCTCTTTTAGCCTTAATGTATCTGATAAACCACTGTGAAGATTGAATTTTCTGCTTTAATTTGGAGCACAGTGCTTAATTTAGAAGTCATCATGTCATAACTGGTTTTAAAATGTGTTTCCCAACATAGTATTGAAAAAATTTCCATTAAAACATCTTAAGGAAAAGACATATTTGTTGCTTAGAATTGTTGATATCAGTATAACAAAGATCCCAACTTCTCTCCAATGCATTTGCTTGAAATATTTCAAATGCAAATCTCAAAGAAATGTGCTACATCGGCCAATGACAATTGTTTTATTCATACGAGTAAATTCAGCCTAGACCTGCGATTTATAATGGATTTCGAACTATAACTAAAATCACAATTTAAGTGGAAAGAATGTATAGAAATTTTGTCTTGTGGTGAATAAAATTGTTACTTTACTTCTTATACGGAACGAAAGAAACTTTGTAATAATCAAAAAATTTAAATTAAGTGAATTGGATTACAGTTCAAATAGTGGATTGCAAATGCTTGTCCTCATTCCGTCAAGAGTGATTGGTTTAACTTCAGGTTTCCCATGTTTAGAAAATTATTGCTTTTAACAACAATTAAACAAATTTACAAATCACTTATAATGATAATCAATAGGAAATGTTAGATATCCATACATTAAAAAAAACAAGTCATGTTAATCTTTTTTCATAAATTTATTGATTAGCATATTTTTTTCCTCTAAATTCACATATCAAGTCATACAAAATCCATGGATAAAATAATTGGAAAACTTAATTCTCTACCATTCTTTTATAATTATAAAATTCATTAGAAATTTATCATTAAATATATGGCAATTTTGAATAATTAGTAGATATTAGAATCGTATTACATACCAATACTGCTATCTTTCATGTATGCCAAATGCATCTTGAAATGACATAGATCATGTTTTTCTCTGGTAATAGGGTCAGTTAAAAATGTGCTGATTTCGGGTTAAAAATGAAGACAAAAAAGTAGCACTGTGTTGTAGTTTGATTCTCGGTTGGTTTGGTTTGGTTTGTTTGTCGCTCAACGGTCATTTTTTGCACACGAGGGCTAATTAGACCGGGACTTACGGTTTAAAGTGGATTCCGAACCACTACAAACATCCATGCCCAAGGTGGGATTCGAACCCACGGACTGTTGAACCGAAGGCAAGAGCGCTAACCATTCGGCTGCCAGCTCGGCGCTTCTCGGTTGGATTGCTGAAGATGTCGTCATCACCTATCTTAGTGTACGGGGAACAGTATACAAATCTTGATTCAAGGTATACTGAATAGCATAATGTTCTTGAATACTGTAAAAAGGAACCATTCTTTTGCACACAACGATGATCACTATTTTGCTGATTAAGTAAGCAATATACTTGAGGAATCTGTCTGGGAAATACTCACATTCTCAATAGTATACAGATATTGACTTCAGTGAAATCCATATTTTTAGTCACCAAAAATTAAATATCGATGCCATTTGAGCACGAGATGCATTAAGTAAAGTTTTTTAAATCCATCAGGGATCTACTTATTTCTATGAGGCTCATTCAATTAACGGAGTCTTAATTATTCGACAGTTAAGAGACATGGCAATTGTTTTTGAACAAAAACAACAATTATCCTTCTGTTGTCGATGTTAGGTTTACATTAAGTTTTTTTTTATACATAAAACAAATACAGATGATTTTGTATAACTTCATACACCACGAAAATTACGTGCAACTAAAAAAATAGTTTAAAACAGAATTGCCATCATTGTCATCCCTCCACCATATTTATTGATACTCACGGTCATATCCATTCACATCATTCCCATTATTGGCTTTTATATGATTTATTATATTTTTAATAAATAATCTGAAGAACTTTAGGAATAGCTAATGAATTAATTAATAATAATATGAAATTTAAATCTATTGATTATTTTTTAGTTGTTAATTAGTGCTACAAAATTGTAGAAATAGTTTATTACGAATTAATTATTTTTGAAATATAGTAGAACTTTTCGAATTTAGAATAATGATAAATTAGGAATAAAATCGATTCCTTGTCATGAAATACGAATGGAATGCTCTTTCTTCAGCATAATTTACTTCTTATGAATGTAATAATAATTAGATTTCTTCGTTTCAAATGATAGTAAAGAAATGTTTTTATCAATTGGAAGTTTCAATCTATTGAATACTTAAATTTATACCATTTATATAAGCAGACTTTATTGATCAAAACTATTTCATTTCTGAACAATTTTATTTTTAGATTTCTTATTTGTCATTAAAAATGCGTGTTCCAAAGATAAAAAAGTGTATAAGTATTATTTTCTAAAGTGTTTCATAATTCTTTATACGAATTCAAAATATAATGATTACATTAATCGAATAATGCAGCCACAACCAAATATTCGTACACATAATACTAATGTAACTTATCTATACATTTTCAAAAATGAGTCATTGAGAGAAATTGAACCGTAATATACTAAATTAAATTTTAATTTAAAGAGTACTTTTTTTGGGCATAAAAAGGCTTTATAACATTAAATTTTCTAGTCGACTTAGCAATAATAATAAAGGATTGCTTTGGATTGATTAATACAAAGGAAAAAGAGATATGAAATTCTTTACATCTGACTCTGGACATATTCATATTTTACTTTCCTCATTTTCCACTTTAAAACGAGGAATGAATATAAGATAAAAAAAATATTCAAGTCTAAAGAAATAAGCTTCATTTTTTACCTTTTATCAGTAAGTTAAAATTAGCGTTTTGGAATACCAAATGACTACAAAGAGAACATTACTAAGATTTTGGATACTGTCTCTTCCGACTTAATTTAATTTTATTCGAAAAGAGAATACTTCCTTATTTCGAAATTGAAAAGAATTAGAAAAGTCTCAAAAATTACACTAGAAATAGGAAAGAAATTCTCCTTCCCTTCGACTACGCCTTATATATTTTCAGTCTCTTTGTTGTTGTTATTTCCGCTTTTTTCACCATGACAGCCAGGAAGAAAGTGCTGAAAAAGCACAAGATGAATTTTATATTTGTTTTCTCTCGCTTCTAATGTATGCACCCTTTTTTCTAGAGCGGAATCCTACGTATCTAGGGAAAAGGGTATCTAATACTTTCTTAAGCCGAACTCAACCATCTGCTTGAAGTCTTAGCAGCGTACTAAGGATCAAACGATTTTTGAAGCTCAGCTCTTTCGGTAAACTCAATTGTTGCCAACTTTTGCAGTCTAAAATGCTTGAAATTAATGTATGCTTTCAGAATTTTATTAAAGTAAATTATTTTATGGCAGTCTTTTTGCTATATTTATTTCTAGTCTTATAAGAAAATATAATATGACACTTATTATATTGTTTTTACACACATACACAGTTAAAATATTGAACAATATTACTTTTTTATTCTTCATAATTAATTTCTTTTTTAAACTTCAACATTTGTCACTGAATATTTCCTCAATAAAGAGGAAATGCTATATGATATATTTCACACCTCGCATTAGAGAACCTAATGCTGAGGGCTATTGCAAGATATTTTAATATCCTGCTCCTAAATTGCTTTCTGGGAGTACTTTTCATCGATTGTAGGCCGTATTTACTTGCACAAGGGAGAAAACCAGGAAAACTTCAAAGTACCAATCTCGACAAAGGTGCATTCAGACAAAAGAAACTCAACATCCATTTCATGTTGTTCAATAAAGGCTAGATAAGGGGTGTTGCGCAGATAATTACCATCATGATATAATGATTGCAAATAATCTTTTAAGTTTAAATAATGTTTTATTTTTTAACATTGCGTTGTATAGTCATTATTTCCTTATTTCAATATTCAAACCTGAAAAAAGGAGCAGAAAAAATAGTATAAGCAAATAGAAGCCGGCTTTGTTTTTGCAATTAAAAATTGTTTTTAATTCAATCATAAAATTTTAAATCCATTTACAAGCATACACAATTTAGTTAATTATATTATTTCAAATATTACTAAAAACATAGCTAAGTACCTAAGTGGAGTTAAGTACGAATAATTTACACTAGCTAATTAATGTAATAAAATAGGTGGTACTAGATTAAAAAAATACTGGCTGGAAAAATAATATAAAAAAACGAACTTACTAAGTAAATTTCTATTATTAAATCGGCCTATGTTCAGGACTTTGAAAACCTGGTAATTCATTCATTCAGAGTAACTTTCTTCATCTGGACTGGTATAATAGGAGTATACTTCTTCTCCAGTTGAAAACTCATGGGATTTGATTATTTCAATTCTGTAAGTTTACAGTCTCTGGATTCCAGTAGAATGTCAGGCTTAAATAACGAGAGGAATAACGTCAAACTTTTTAGCAGCGTGAATTTCTGGCTTTTTTTTCCCCTAACTTCCTTCTGCCTTCTCTAACTCCAGTCTGTCTCCAATCTTGTCCCCTCGCCTGTCTTTGGAGCAGGTTCGGCACTCAACAAGTCCTGCACTAGGAAAGTCTGCTTCATAGAAATGAGGAATAAAACGTGATGCAATCTTACGAGAGAGATATATATAAAAAGAGACAACCCTAGCCTGGAAAAAAGGGGTAATTTAATTAATTTTCAAAAAATATAGAGCTCCAGTGGCTTAGTAGCTTCATGCCGCTTCCCGTAAGCTCAGCAAAGTGAAGTATCATTTGCCAAGTGTCATAAGAAAACAACTACAACAAAAAATATCTAGCCAGGAATACAACGCCAATAATCTAACTGGAAAAATCAAAGATTTCTTTTTTCACATTTGTGTAATCCTATTGAGAACAGTCACAATCTAAAATACATCTTTAGAGAAGTGGTTCGCGAATCTCCTCTTCTCCGAATAGGAAACAATTTTCTGACAATCATGACATTGCAAGAGAAAATGCCACCTTTATCTACTTTGTAACATGCCTTACTCTCAAAACTTCATACAATTTATATCAACTATTTATATGGTACTTAAGTAATTTTTTGGCATGGTTTTAATTTCTTTTACACTTTTTTTATTTTAGTGCGTCTCTATTTTCTATTTACAATAATACATAAAATAATACTTAATAAGATTTCCAGACAATTAGAAACAACACATATATTTATTTATCTACATAAACTATACAATTTAGGTTGAATTGAAAATACAAAAAATTCCTTACTGACTCAAATGATTCATCCAGTCAGCATTTTTATAAGTAATTTATGATAAAAGAACATACATGTAAAACTGCACAATCATTTATAACAGCAAATACATTCTCCCCAATCTCAGTTAAGTGTTTGTATTAATCAGTCACTTCAGTATGTTTTCAATCTTCTCTCCCTCCCCTCAAACTGTTAGTTTAACCGATTTCCTCCATCATTTTGGAAATTGCTTTGCCCGTTAGAATACCGACATCTCTCTTTTCATTTCTTTTCCCATTTTACAGCAGAAAGAACAAAGGAGTATTCTGCTTGCGGCTTCTTCATGACCACGTGTTTTACACCTAATTACAAAATAAATTAGGTATTCTTTGGTTTCTATTTTATGTTAGTATTTGATTTTTTTAAAAAAAATTCAGTTATTTGAGCTTGTAAGTTACTTATTTGTCTTAAAAACACGTCCTACATTTCTGATTTTTTTCTGTGTTATGTTTAATTTATATGATTTTAGAGTTCACTTATCTCACTTATTTGAATCACAGTGTGAACTGTTTCGTACTGTTTAGTATGCGGTGTCTATTTAAAGGGATACGTTACTCTGAAGATAACAACCTGTTCCTTAAATTTATTATAGTCAGTGAAAGATATAAAGGCGTTATTCCTCTTAAGGCCATCTTTTTACAGTGGACAGTAATAAATTCGAACTAAATTGCTCGAATTGGGGTTCTGTTTCATTAGGAATTCATTTCTATGATAAACCTTCCCTTCGAGAAAATTATTTTCGTGATTATTGTGAAGGGGATTGATAATAAGCGAGAAATATAAGTCTCCATAGAATGATTGAAACAAAATCTATCACGAAGGGCCACGTATATGTCTACACATAAACCTTTCTCTTTAAAATCACCTCGACTTGACAAAAATCCATCAGCTTCTCAAGAAATTCCTAATTGTAAAGCCGAGAATTTATCCATTGGTCACCATGATTAACACCATGAAATTGGTCACCAATTTCATCTATTTATTACAAAACTTCTGAAACTGAAACATCTTAACAGCTACCATTAAATACAGGGATATGAGTAATAATTCGCACCCCAGGGCCCTCGGTCATGAAAACAGTTATGGGCACTGTAGGCCTAGGTCCACATGGGCTGTCGTGCCATGGAGTTTAGTTATATGATTAATAAATTCTCCTCTATTAGGGGGGTATAATGACACCACACATGAAGCGGTGAAGACTCCCTATTTATAACCACGTCGACTAAAAATATTTACCTTCAAAAACATTTTATCGTAACAAATATTAATTAAAAAATATATGAAATTCAGGTAATTATAAACTATAATTAATTATATCAGTTACACAAATCCACTTAATACAAAACATGCACAATAAGATTAATGATTTTTTAAGGGTTTCAATATATATAAATTAATTGAACCATCTTCTTGAATAAAAGTTAAATTTATTTTTGCTTCATTCCACCCAAATTTGTCTCAAATATTGATCATTCTTTTACATCAAAGAAAAATAGCCTTTTAATTCATTGTTAACATACATTGCCTTTAATAAAACTATTGTCGTTAATTTTTGTAGTGGTTTCAGATTTTATTTAGTTTGTTTCCTTGATGTATATGGATCTCACCTAGTTAAATGAATTGCACTTTTATACGATTATTCTTTTATATATAAATGAGATTACTGAAACTTCACACAAACTACCTCTAACCTGTAACTATTAACTGAACCTGTAATGACAGATTCAAATCTAGTTTGTTGTACATTCATTGAAATAGTATTTGGCAATTAACATTCCTCTTTTAAGGAGAAATTTATCTTTTGATTGCAAGCTGACGAATTTGTCATTTTGCAAAAAATATATATATCTATATTACCAGTCTGTATACCTATTTATATATTGTCTGTTGAAAAATTAATGCTGCATTATTTTATTAACCTATGATGATTAAATATAAAACCGAATCTGACACTCACAGTTAAAGCAGTTTTACCATTATACTCATAATTGTAGTCAATGAAAAAAATCTCAGAATTTTATTGCTAGTCAGAGAGCTATTCAGCCTTTTAAAGTTACATAAAGCAGTTCTTAACGAAACAGCTTTTTTTAATAAAAATAAATGTCTTTCCGTATTTCTAGTCAATAAAATTTATTCTGTCTTCTTTGCTATCATATAGTATTTTAGTAATGTTTCCTAATTTAATTACATTACTTATATTAAATATGTGTATTCAGTAAAAAAATTAAATATGTGTATTCAGTAAAAAAAATAAATATGTGTATTCAGTATAAAAAAATTAAATATGTGTATTCAGTAAAAAAAAAAAAAGACTTTTATTCTCTTGATACATAGTATGTATTACTAATCTATTGGATATTGTTTTGTCTTCAGTATGAGTAAAATATTAAGTAATCTACATCTAATTGCTAAAACTCAATTTAAAGCAACTAATTAAGAAGATTAAACATTTAATGTGAGCAATTCCCTCAATTAGCAATTCATAAATACTTGCCATCAATATTTTTTTTAAAATTTGATACCATATTGATACAACATATATTTTAGTTTTGATTAAAAATCTCGAATTTAACCCAAACTGAACAATTTAACCTAAATACTATCAGATATGCAAAATAAATGTACCTTCTCAAGGTTACATAAACGATGCAGTTTTTAAGCTGCATCAATTAGGCAGGTTTTTTAAAAAAGAATAGGGTATATAAAAATCTCTGAAAAACATTTTAAGAGCATTTTTTTATAATACTGGAAGTTCGGGGTTCGTATTCTTTGAAGTTTTGTTAAATATGTTTGTAAAATTTAATTTTTGATTAAAATTATTTGAAATTAACAGATTCGCTAAAAATACATTTCTTTACTTAGATATGAATAAATAATTAATAGAAGCCTGAAAGAGCGTAATTTTGCTATTCTTCAGTAGCAATTTAAGTTGCATAAAAAAGCAAATTGACAATTGCTCTACCTGCTGCCTGAAAAAGGTCGAGAAATCCTTTAACTTTATCTCACTGCAGAGATTCCTAGCAGAAAAATCGAATGTTCTTTTAGTTTTCCAGCTTTAATTGAAAATGAAAATCACATAATTCAATTTCCAACTCTGAACTATGTGCTCCCAAATAGGTGGCACACTCTTCGTCACCGGAGCTTTTCTATTTTTTCTTCCCAAAAAGCGAGCTATTTCTGCTCTTCTTCTCTTTCATCTCCAACAGCCTTTTCCAGAAGCCAAGCAATCACAGTTTGTCTTTTAAAAAGAACGTCTTTCAAATAAAGGATTTTTCAATCTCCTAAATGAGCGGTGCGCTCCACCTCATGGAACTTTTAACAGCATTGGCAGCATTTCAACGGCATTCACTTTATTGATCCCATAAAGGCCAAGAAAATAGCTGCCTCTTCCCTGCCACGGCCCGCTTCTTCTTTTTCTGCGGAAAACTTGGTAGTTATTTGGATTCGGAATGTCGATGTCACTGTCATTGCTTTGCTTCTTCTTCTTTAAGAAATTGAGGCTTTGGCGGAAATTCACCTTTCTTATCCATGGATATAGTGGACAGCGTGACTGCAAGGATAAGAAATTTAAAAAGAATGAAAAGAAAATTTTTAATGTTGGTGTAAGAAAGACATTATCTTTAGCTTTAAAAGGGATTATTTACAAATATTGCCATTATTAATTTATAAATCTATTAATAAAAGTGAAAACAAAAACAAGAAAATAAAATTTAATCTTTCTCAATGCCTATGAGTATAAAGCTCCAAATCAGTTTTTGATCGTACCTAACCTAACCTAAATCTATTAATTAATGAAATTTTTAAAAATTTAAATCATCCTTGCCAGTTAAACTAATTATAAAATCGATGTTTTGTGTTGTTTATCTAACTTTTTCTTCTGCTCTATTGTCAACGTGTTAGTGTCTTGAGTTGAAAAACAGCTTCTCAAAGCGATACTATGGTCTATATATAAGAAACCGCTTTATTAACAGAATGAACTTCAACAATATTCAAAGAATGTGAATTGAAGGCAGGTAGCAAATTCGTCGACAAGTCAAGTTGACGACGCCGTCTCAATAAGTTGTAATTAATTATATCTGACGTAGATGAAACGTTATCTGACGTCATGGATATTTTACGCCAATGAGATTATTTTACTTTATTTTTTGCACAGATGATGTTTGTAAAAGCTGAAATGTACATTAAAAATATTTAATAACAATTTCATATTGTTCTGAAAAGTTACCTTATCAATATGAGGGTAAATAAAGTAAATAATATTCTTAATGAACATTTTCATCCTTTGAACATGAGTAATTAATATAATTCACACCATCATCAATAATTGAATAATAATATTGATTTGAGGTACTTACAGTTAAATAAAAGTCTTGAAATTCAAGCACTCTTCTCAGGTGTATTAGTTTTTACGTTATATAAGTAATTTCTGTCTTCAAACTGCTTGGCTATCATAATTTTACTAACTTTGTTAACTGCATTTATTTTAAATACTTGTTGTTACATCGGTATTAATTAGTTTATCCTTTTCAATTTCGATAAATAAATTTCTTTTTAATTATATATATATATATATATATATATATATATATATATATATATATATATATATATATATATATATATATATATATATATATATATATATATATATATATATATATATATATATCATATTTATATATAAATATATACAAGCTGACCCAGCCACGCGTTGCAGTGGCTGAGTTTTTAAAATACATTGAATAAATTTTTTACTAATTCTTGGGCTCAATCAAATTAATATTTTCTAAAATAATTTAGAATAGGTTCATTCATAGGAGATTAAAAATAAAACGTTTCACCAAAATTTAATAGTAATAGGTAAAGTATCGAAATTTTGAAATTAAGCACAAATCAACATATACTTTCTGAATTTACATTTTATTCATCTTATATTAAATTATAGTTTGTAATCAGTGACTTACTTATAAAATATACTATATAAATTAAAGACATCTAAAAATAAATTGTTATAAATGAGGTAGATAACATTGACATCGAAGTATTATTATTTTAATTTTAAATTATATTAAAACTAAAAATTTTTTCCGCGGCATTATACTGAAATAAAAAAAATTAAAAGAATTTATCATTTGAATAAATAAATTAGATCAAAATGTTCTACTGAATAAATTAATAATTATCAAATTATAAAATAAAAATAAAAAATAATAAAAGGCTATCAAGAAATACTTACATATTTTCGAGGTGGCATGAAAATTAGTAGAGAAAAACAGTAATAAATAAAATTTTATTTTACTATTTATAATATTAAAAATATTCAAACTGAATACTGCACAATAATAACACAATACAAAGTATAATTATGAAAATGATTCACGAAAAATTGTTATAGTATCATTATACATCATGAAAATATATGTAAATTCTATATTTAACCACGCGCTTGCGCGCGCACGATAATTTTCTCGAAGATGGTATAATCTAGAAAAATAAACACGTCGCCATCTGCCGAATACCTGTGCAACTTAGATGCTAAAACTTAGATGATTGAGGGCCCTGGGGTGCTATTAGGAACTTACAGAACTAACCAAAAAAATAAAAAAAATTTAGGGTTGTACTACCCCTAACATTTAGGGGGATGAAAAATAGATGTTGGCCGATTCTCATAGATACCGGATAAGCACAAAAAATTTCATCAAAATCGGTCAAGCCGTTTCGGAGGAGTATGGCAACGAAAACTGTGACACGAGAATTTTATATATTAGATATACCTTATTACATCTTAAATGCAGTTTTAATACCTGTACAAGTATTAGTATGGAATTAAACATTAAAACAAACGACAACAGAATCATTAACATGCGTCGCAGTTTGGCTTTCGTCTTCATTCATGGGGACAGTTCTGAAAAAAATAGTTCATGCATACATTTGTCTGCGCCGATGTAAGGAATCAAATTAAACTTCACACACAGTTCATATAATAATTTTGCCACTACCTGTAGAATTAAAGTTTTAGGTGGAAATCACTTTCGGCATGCTCATAGTGCATTTCTGTTGTACAAGTAATTAATTAACTGAATTGAGTAGATAAATATTTCAATAACTTAAAACTCATGCATCAGTTCAAACAATATTTCTTAAAGAGGATTTGTTACGTTAAAAACTTATTTGAATTTGCTATAAGAATTATTAATTATTTTACATGTAATGATAAATTAATGATTCTCTTTAATTTAACTCGTGTTATTTCTATTTTGCAATTTACTCCTTCCCTGTTTGAGAATAATTAGGATTTTAAAATAAAGCTGCATTAGAAACTTGTAAACGTGAAAAAAAATTTTAAGATGAAATAATATTATTAAAATATTAATAGAATCATTTATTTATATACAGGTATTTGAATTGAATTAACACATACTCAGTAATTCGAATATCTATTTAATAAAATGAAAGGTAATATATCATTGACTTACGCCAAGAACTAACTTTGTAGAATATAAAAGTATAAAAAGGGCACTTCCATTATAATTGATAATTATATTGTTGTTTATAAAGCTAAATTTAACGAGTTATGAAAAACACAAATTTTCATATTGCCATATTTTACATTAAAAAATTATAATTCATACTGAAACCCGATGTGAGATTTTTACATTATTTTTTATACATATTTGTCCTAGAAATGACTTCCTTTTAACCATAAATTTTGTTTACTTTTCAAAATGCAATTAGAGTTTACAAGGAGAAATTTTTGTTTACATTGTGAAATTTAATACGGATTTTTCCTGTTTTGAATAAAAGATAAACTTTGAAATAATTATTTCTGGTTCCCGTTTTTCCAAAGAATAATGTTAAGAATTAAATAATAACTAGATCTAATCTTAATTCGTAAAAGAAATCTGTGCTGAAAGTGATGTAACTAATCCTAATGGGCATGCTTCCTTGTTTTCACCTTTATTAACAAGGGAATTAATATGAATAGTAATTGTATTATATCATTCGATGTGTATGGACTTATTCACCTTAACAACTAACTGACAACTATTACTTAAATTTATTTATTCATAAGCACACACGCACACATCATAAATCAATGAAAGTATCTAATGTCTAAATACCAAAAATAATTAAAATAAAATAAATGTTTAATGAGAGAAGCAAATGAAATTTCACATGAAAGCTTAATTTCCCTCTTCAGTGAATAATTGTTTTAATGTTATTATAATTAATCACGACGAAAACTGTATTTTAACAAAGTCTTTAAAATAAGTACTTATATTTTCTAAGCAAAATAAATGATAGTTGGACTATGAATGTGAAATTAGAACTTGGAACTTGAGTTGATATAAACAATGTTTTGTTATGAATCTTGTTCTATAAATTTGATTTTACACTTATGTATTAGTCTAAAGTAAATCCACCATTGATTTTTTTGCTCTGAAATAAGCGACTAATAACATTTCAAGAAATTTATTCAATAACTACAGAAAGTTGTTGAAAAAAACATGAAATTTAATGAGAAAACAATAAATGCTAAGAAAATATTTCAGGGCATAGAACTGATAATGAATGAATTGTTTGGCTCTGCTATAATATTTAAGAGCAACAATTTTTGATTTGGATTGTCGTCCTCCATTTAATCAGATCAAGAAACAATTATGAGGTTTATAGGAAATGCTAAGAATTGTAAATTTGGAATTCTATTGTAAACTTATTATATTAAGAAAAATCTTGTAATTTTATTGATTTCTTTTATTTCGACTTTAGTTATTCATAAATTTGTAAATGTAAAGAATGGCATTCGTAAATCTAGCAAAAAGCAAAATAAAGTTTGATGCTTTTATTTGAAATTTATATTTAGTCAAAATAATTCCTTACTCTGTGCAGTTTGTTTTCTGGTGTACCTTTCGATTTTAGAAGGATATTTATTAGAATTTTCATAGTTTAGATTGTGAGACTCTGCAATTATTTTCAAAAGTTTAATTCCTTGTCATATAAAGTTACGTTGTGGTTATATGACATATTATATAAAATTTTTAATATTCTGTGCAAACAGAATGTTAAAAATTTTAGATTGTAAATGGGAAAAAATGTTTTTAAATTCCAATTAATAGCATTCCATTCTTACATCAGTCAATATTGTATATTAATTATTTTTCAGGGTATTACTTTAAAAATAATTAAATAGTTCGAAGCATCAAAATCACCGATCGAATGAATCCATTTTTGATTACTTAACAAAGAAGGTTTGTACACAATGTAGATGACACTAAATTAAGTAAGATTAAGGCAGAAATTAAATCAATTAATTGAAGACTAAAATTTGTGCAGATTTTATGAATTGTACAGTGTTTCGAAATTTTAGTTTAATTTATCATAACATGTAAAAAACTAAATGTTTTTATAATAAACATCAAGCTCTTTTTTTACAATTCATATGAACAACAAATAGCCTTTATGAGATAGTCATTTCAATCTGCAAAATATCAATCTTTCTTAATTATTAAATCAGAAAATTTTCATGGTCTTCTATAAAATTAATATCCGTACATACGATTTTTAAAATGTAATTTTTTGCAATTAATAATTTTATCACAAAAATTTGAATAATTTAAAAAATGTATTAATTATTTCTATTAGATTTAATAGTACTAGTATGAAAACGCTAAATTCCATTGCTAAATAAAAAGGAATTGGTTTCTTTAATCGTAATATGACGAAAAACTTGCATGTTTCACAAGCAAGTGAAATAGTTTCCTTTCTCATATAAAAACAAATTTATAACATCAGTAAAAATAAATTTTAATCTTTCTAAAATTTAACAATAGGATTCTACTTCTATATACATTTTATAAAGTAAGCTTTTAAGAAAATTTTATTTTATAAAGTATATTTTATAACTTTATAAAAGCATCATGTCTTAAATAATATTTTACTGTTTCAAATATTGGCAAAAATATCTGAAATAGACGAAAAATAGAGAATGAAAATTGTAAAAGAGATTTTGTTATACATCATGCATTCATTGTGTTTTGCATGTTGTTTCCTCAGAGATCCAGCGGCAGCTAGATCAGATACACGACACCCTGGCAAAGTGGAGCACCAGCAGTGGAATTGCCCATAGCGAATCCCATCCAGGATGTGATCGGGTGAAGATTGCATTACGTGCCGAACGAAAAGATCCTAAGTGGAGCACCAGCAGTGGAATTGCCCATAGCGAACCCCATCCAGGATGTGATCGGGTGAAGATTGCATTACGTGCACAACGAAAAGATCCTAAGTGGAGCACCAGCAGTGGAATTGCCCATAGCGAACCCCATCCAGGATGTGATCGGGTGAAGATTGCATTTCGTGCCGAACGAAAAGATCCTAAGTGGAGCACCAGCAGTGGAATTGCCCAAAGCGAACCCAATCCAGGATGTGATCGGAGGAAGATTGCATTTCGTGCCGAACGAAAAGATCCTAAGTGGAGCACCAGCAGTGGAATTGCCCATAGCGAACCCCATCCAGGATGTGATCGGGGGAAGATTGCATTTCGTGCCCAACGAAAAGATCCTAAGTGGAGCACCAGCAGTGGAATTGCCCATAGCGAACCCCATCCAGGATGTGATCGGGGGAAGATTGCATTTCGTGCCGAACGAAAAGATCCTAAGTGGAGCACCAGCAGTGGAATTGCCCAAAGCGAACCCAATCCAGGATGTGATTGGGGGAAGATTGCATTTCGTGCCCAACGAAATGATCCAAAGTGGAGCACCAGCAGTGGAATTGCCCAGAGCGAACCCCATCCAGAATGTGATAGGAGGAAGATTGCATTTCGTGCACAACGAAAAGACCCTGAGCCCAGATTTGAACGTCATGCTTTATAAATGGCCACTAATAAGTTTTGAACGGTCATTTAATCATGTCTGTCATTCTCGAATTATGACGCACATCCCGGTGTCTTCCTGCTGAGCCAGGGATGGGTGTGAGGGGTGAGCCAGAATTGCCTGTCTTCTTTTAGCCGAGATATCTGCAACTTCGTTGCCTTGGGTGTTAACATGGGAGGGAATGCACTAAAATCCTTACCCTTGGCTTGATTTTTAAGATTGGTGATAATCAGTACCGCTGTACGAATATCAATAAGGATCAAAATAAATCTAGATCCAGTGCCGTGGAGGATGATCTTTAATACTTCATTTATGGTGACTGATTTGCTTCTGCACACCGAGCAGTTTTCCGGGTTGTGTCTAGATAGCCGGACAAGAAGAATCTCGGTAAAGACACCGCTCCCAGTGTAATTCGATTCGTCTTTGCTGACCTCCATGCATATCAAAAAAGGTATCACTGGGAATGCCATCTGTGACTTCTAGAGTCAACTTGTTTTAGGTAATTGGAAGCTTCTGAGTTTTTGTTAGTGACGGACATAATGTTCAGTCTGAAAGTGACATCCAGGTACTCCCTCAATCTGGCTGACACAAGATCTTAGAGAGATGATATTATGCATGTACATAATTCATCTGTATGGAAGTTTAAATTATAAGTGTTTATATATGAAATGTGAGTCATAAATTTATATGTTAATGCTATGAATTGTGTAACTGTTTTTAAAAGATTGAAATTATTTAAGTATTTTATTTTTGAGTTTAAATAAATTTTTAGAAACTTAACCATTTTTAATATTTTGTTAGACAGATGTAAAATTACTCTTATCTAATTACTTTATTATACATATGTAAAATTACTCTTAAATTGCTTAAGCATTTGTCATATTTCACAATTGCTTAAGCAATTTAAGAGTAATTTTGAGCAGTGAAGCAAATAATATTTTCATAGATGAGAGTTTTGTATGCGTTTAATATACGAAGTTTGTCCGGAAAATACGTATAAAAGTTTAATAACAACTTTATTTTACTGTTTGCAGTCACCGCCAGGTGGCACTTCTACTGTAATCAATCCCATCAACGCTCAGTTCAAGTCATACCGCTCTGCGTGTAAATAGGAATGTGCGGCTGCTTGTTGAAAGTTTTCCTTTTTCACCTGCCGTCGGCATGGAGCTCTCTCTGATTGAGAAACAGAGCCAGAGAGTGAACGGAAAGTTTTACGTTGAAGTTTTGACACGTCTCAGAGCTCGTGTGTCCCAAATTCTACCGGATTTGGCAAAAGAGGGCAGGTGGATGCTTCATCACGACAATGCGCCCGCTCACACGTCGCTCGTTGTGCGTGGCTTTTTGGCCGGAAGCTCAATCACCGTTACAGAACACCCGCCTTATTCACCCGATTTAGCCCCTTGTGACTTCTTCTTGTTCCCTAAATGCCAAATGGAGCTTCGGGGACGGCACTTGGGAAATGTAGAAGGCAGAAACGACACGGCAACTGAACAGCATCACAACTGAAGACTTTCAGCAATGTTATCAACAGTGGAAACGGCGTTGGCAGAAGTGTATCTCGTCTAAGGGCGAATACTTTGAAGGAGACCACATTTTAATACCTGAATGATTGTAAAATAAAGTTATTATTCAACTTTTATACGTAATTTCCGGACAAACCTCGTATATCTAAAGCAGTTAAGTTAAAAAACTAATTTTTAAAAATATTGAAAAATGAATATTTTTCATTATTCAGGTGCATTGTAAATTTAATATGTAAAAATATATTTTAAAGAGGAATTTTTTGAATTCATTAACTTTTTCATTTAAGTGGTCGCAGCGGTCTGGTTGGTTGTTGCAGCAGCGTCCTTCCCTTGAGTACCTAGCCCTGAGTGGGACTCTATCAGTTGAACAGAAGCAGTCGGGTGGCGTCTTCGTGATTCTGAAGCAAGGAAAAGCAGAAGACTCCCAATACTTGGCCTGTCACCTCAAAGGTATCATTTCACTTGGAGGACATTGCGAACACATGCTTAGTCACCATTGACGAACGCGAAAGATCTTTGGTTAAGCCAGGATTCAAACTCACTGACCAACCAGGTCACTGAAACACATGGCCAACCAGACAAGGGCCGAAGTGGTCTGGTTGGTTAAAGCGTTTGTTGTTGTTTTCCTATGACACTTGGACAAGCCTAACTCGCTTTTGCCTTTGGTAGTGTGAATTCAGTCAGTAGGGAGCGTCTTTCGTTTGGATCAGAGCACCACGAAGGTGAAAGTACGACTTTGCTCTTTTTAAGGTGCCTCGCGTAATTTTGAACCACGGTCAGATGACGAGGCCACACCTGAACTAGCACCCTCCTCTCCACATCCACGCCACACCAGCGGAAGGACTTTGGTCATCACAGATTAACGTGGACATGTCCCCAATCCACGGTGCTCCAGCTACCCAGTGAAAGAGTGTACACCGTGGTAACCCTCCCAACCTCTACCCGCGGCAAATGATGCTTCACTTTGCTGAGCTTACGGGAAGCGGCGTGAAGCTACTGAGCCACTGGAGCTCTGGTTAAAGCGTCGTTATTATTATCGGAAAGTAGTGAGTTCGAATACCTATTTGGGCGAAGATTCTTTGTGATTACTAAATGCGGCTGGTGTACGTTAATATGTCGTCGCGACAATGTCTGAAATGATACCTATGGGATTAGCTGGCTAAGGATGTGTGTGGGCTCTTCTGTTTGCTTCTGAATTGCGAACACCCAATAGTTTATGGGGTAAATTTTTTAATATAAGTTGTTTATAAGTTGTATATAAAAGTTGCCACCACTTCCGCCTTTTGAAGTGCTGAAAAGTTGAAATCCCCTACTGCCAGGTATTAGAGATAGAAAAAGACCTTTAGTTTAACTGCATTTTAATTATCTTAATTAAAATAATCTTCGATTTATGTTTTCAATGTTTTTGAGATTAAGCTAAAAAATCTTTTTTTTAAATAATTCAAGTTTTTTTTTTTTTTTGATAATTTTTGCAGTTATATTTTTAAAGTCCAAAAGTTTATTTTATTTTCTCTCACAAATTTGGAAATTTCTAAAAAATTTAAATTGTCAAAAATGAAATACTTATTTATATAACTATCAAGCAGAAAACAATTATTGAATGTTGAATATTTGAATAAATCTTAAAGAGGGGACATAAAATATTATTTAAGATATAATTTCCAAAATCGGCTTTCTATTTGAAAGATAGTTACTAATACTAATATTTCACAATTTAAAATATTTCAGAAATATAGCTACAAAAAGGAGACATTTTTTGATTGGTTTCTCTTTCCACATGGGTATTATTTTTAATAATATTTTTATAAAATTATAATTTGAATGATGATTGCTTTCTCATGTAAAATAGAGATTTTCAATGCATTTTATTGTCAGTTTTATCGATTCAAATTCTTTAGAGGAGACTTGGGTTTCTTATAAGCCCATCTGCAAGTGAAGTTTCATTAAAAAGGAAATTAAATTGCATTCTTGTTGGATTGGGAAAAATATTCTTAGGCATGAATTTAAATCCAGTAGCTCTGACAGGTAATTAAAAAAATTAATTTTGTTTGAAGTAAGAAAAATCACTTTTCATTTTTCAACGTATTAAAAACTGTGCTTTAGCTCATATATTTTGTAAGGAATGATGTTTATTTCAGAAACTCACGTATATATTTTCTGTTTTCTAAACCACTTTCAGAAATTTAAATCTTTCATGCGCACACACAGAATAACTCAAATAACAAAAAAATATAAAGCACTTCACTTCGCTCAACTGTTCAAAACAAGCTCTTGTTAAATAAAGTATTTGTGAAAAATGAAGATATTCAAATATCAAAAGAAAGATGTTTGTTTTTCTCTTCACCAAATAAACATTTTTGCTGGAAAAGGATTATTTTTAGTCTTGATTTCTCTTTCAAATGTAAATTACGCACTTTCTACTCAAAATATATGTTTTCACGACTTTTTTTATTTCGAATGAAGTAAAAAGTTAATTGATACATTGAATTTAATAAAATATAAGCCAAATGCGACACTCCCTAAACACATAAAAATGTATTTTTAAAGAATTTATAAATAAAGAATCTAAAATCTACATGTTTTTTTAATATAAATTTGGCTTTTAAAAGATATTTTTAGCTATTTATTTACAGAACATTTTGTATCGCAATGATTTATATTCTCCAAATATTAAATGAAAATTCTATCTATGATTAATTGCTCCCTCGAACACTTTTAAAAATCAAAAGTATTTATTTCACTATCTGATTACTAACAGCAAATCATCTCGATATTATACGTAGATATTATTTTATCATATAAACTATTAGTTCATTAAATTTTACTTATATGTACTCATTTATTTTCTTATAAGCATGAATGAATGCTCTTTTTGATTGATGAGAGAACATTATTTTTATTTGTTACAAACTAATAACGTTAGATTTTCTGGGGACGTATTTCAATGTATTTTCGAATTAAAATAAAATTTTAATTGCCTTATGAAATGAGCTAAAAATAAATCTTTTAATACTGGAACTGCTGCAGTTTCGGTATACCTAAAACCACACCCTATTTTAGGTATACCTAAAATGGACACCAATTAAAAATAAACAGCGCTGTTATGCTAATATTACACTATAATTATTTATTTGGCAATGGTATTTATTCATTTTTAACATTAAATTGTTATAATAAATAATAAAAATATTAAACTATTACAATATGTAATATTGTATATAGTTAGTAAAATATACTGACAATTTTATAAAAGAAATATTTAGTTTCTTATCTGTCAAGAACTTCCTATACACAGTTCATGCAGATTTTGGGCAATTTTTTTGTTTATATATTTTGTACACTTTTCCCTTCTCGATATTTTGCAGTCAGGACAAGCATCAATAATTTTATTTCTACGCTTTTAAGGCTTGGCAATGGTTTCTTTTTCGCATCTGCATAGATTCTTCAGTAGCATACGCTTTTGCCTGTGTATCTGACTTGCACTTTCTTTTGTGAATATGCGCACTACGCAACTCTTAATGAGTTGCAGAAGATATTCTTTCCTCGTAAGTTTTTTTTTCCCAGTAACTTCTTTGAATAAAATCCATGTATTAATATCTGCAAGATCAAGAATATTGTAGAATACATGAACTGGCCACTTTCTTGGTCCTGCCTTCACAGGATATTTCCGAGGCATTTGGTCGGCAAAGTTGACACCAAATTTTGTTGAGTTATAAAAGGACGTTATTTCAAGAATTTTTTTTTTGCGGGATTATTGTTAATATCAATTGTGGGATGTAGGGACACTTTTGCTGGTTTTTCCCGATAAGCTGTCATAGTTATACCACCATGCTCTCCAGTAGCAATGTATCGCGAAACTTAGCTTTGCCGTTTTCATAAATTAAAACTTCTTTCCAATTTCGCATTTATTGATCGAGTTAAACAAGTGTTCTTCGTTTTAAACATTTGGAACAGATTCAATGTTGTGAAAAAATGATCTATAGGAATATTTCTTCCTTTATTTTCAAAAGACTCTAATGCAGAACAACGCATTCGGAGAGAGAGAGATGGTTTCTCAGGACGTTTCTCATCTTTACCCAAGTATGAAAAACCGTTGAGCACGTATTTAATAGAAATAGACATAGACATACGCAATGGAACACCTGGTCTGTACCTTAGGTTATCAGGTATGGCTCCATCACGTAATACATCTGGTGTGAGAGAATTGTCACGAAATTTGATAACAAAATTGAATTTCAATAGATCTCTAATATTTGAAATTAATAATTTGACAGAAATATAACATCAACAACAAAACATTTACAAAATTTTCACTATGGGAGATGACATGAGTTACATATTGCAATAAAATTGTGAAAATAGATTATCTTAACATTTCAAGTAACCTTGGTAAAAAATACAAATTAATTATCTTGATGATGGTCGTAGCAAGTGATATAAGTAGTTTATAACACAAATATGCAAGCAATATAATTAAGTTTCAGTAGAAGAGTATAAAAAAGAACAAATAACTGGGACTGAATTTCAATAAATACTATTAACTCCCTCATGCTTTAACTGTGTCTTTTAATGTAACATTGCATTATTCACAATACTAAAGGACTGCATTGTCTACACCCAGATAGTTAAGATAACGTATGCATGGATTGTATCCTATTGAACATTTAACATTTGCTGTAGGTGATAAACTGTAGAATATTTAAAGTATAACAGATTACAATCTGCTAATTCAGTTAAAATTTTGCAGCAGCTCAGTCTGTGCACTGTAGTAACCACGATTAAGAAAATTATTGAACAAAAATATAATTACAATACAGTAAATAATAAAAAGGCATTAAAAAGTGAATAAAATATATAGCAATATATTTTACCGACACTCTATCATTACTAGAAATAATAATGAACATATATTGCACTAAAATTGCTAAACAGGGTATTTCTGAAGACTCAAAGCAAACTTGAACATAAACCCCCAATTTTATATTCAGTGGTTAGATAGAGGAAAGTGTTATATCACATGACGTATCATATGAAGATTGTATTAGAAAAAGCGCAAATATATACAATACATTGGATTGTATATACATAAATAAAACATATAACATCAGCGGCAAGCTAGAGCTTGATACTAAATTTATCTGGTTAACTTGGCAAATATTGCGTGAAACTACATCTGGATTTAGACGGAAACAGGTGTTCATCAATAGTTACATATGTTCCTGGCTTATAGCAAGTTATCGAATTTTCAATACATTTTTCCAAACTTCAGAAATGAAACAGAATTTATCTGTTTGAAGTGTCGAATCACAGAAATTTTATAAGTTCTCTTAAGCTATCTCTCACCACAGTATCGTGGAGAAAAGCCGGAGGCCAAACACTTTGCACCGAACATTACTCCAGCATACAAAATTGATATAAAAGCATCTAGTTCGTCTAAATGTGCTGACCATTCATTTATTTCTAAGTTGCCGGTGAGCTCCTTCCTCTGTACAATATTTGGTATGACGAAGCATAGGCTCATCTAAAAGCAGCCTCCACGAACTAATTGCGCAGCCATTTTCAATATTTCGCTTTGTACACTGCTGGACAGTTGCTAAGGACGGATCACAAATTGCAAAGTAGCATAACATTAAGCGAGACATGAGGCCTAGTAGGATAAAATATAGTTGCTACACTGTTCAGACATTAGAATAAAGAATATTTATTGTTCTGGAAAGTACAAAAGCTGTGAAACATCTGAAAGAAAAAAGAATGTTCATTTGATGCTGCATACGGAAAAATGGAACAATGCATCTAAAAGTCAGCAGGCACCTTGAAGAAAGGTATGAGTACGGGATATGTCCACCGTGGAGTGTGATGCAGCATTCCACACGTCGTATCATACTTTGCACAACATTATCCAGCAGCTGTTGAAGCAATTTATCCCATTCCTCTGGGAGTGCATGGATGAGGGTGTTATTGTTTGTCGGAGGATAGTTTCAACCAGCAACTTGCCTTCCCAAAGCATCCCATACATTTTCAATGGGGTTTAGATCTGGAGAACATGATGGCCATACGAGGCGTTGAATACCCTCGCTGTCTAGAGAATCCTGAACAGCGAGTGTTCGATAATATGTTGCGGTGTCGTCCATAAAAACAAATTTATCACCGACAGCATCACGGAAAAGACGAACATGCGGAAGTAGAACTTCTTTAATGTATCGTTGGCCCGTCATAGTCCCATTCGCAACCACATGCGGCCATTGATCAGAATGCCGGCCCACACCATGACACTGCATGTCGGATATCAGTCCCTTTCCTGGATATTTTCTGGATGATAAGTAGTACCACTCTCGCGCTAGATCAGTTGGCGTCTACAATCCGATGACAGACTGAACCTACTCTCATCTGATAATAGTACGCATGCCCAGTCCTGTTCCCAGTCCCAGTCCAATTGCGATGCTCATGACACCATTGCAAACGGGTTGTACGATACTGTCTGGTCAATGGGACACACACAACAGGCCTGCATGCGTATAGTCCTCTTCCCCTCAAACGTCTGACAACAGTTTTTCGGGAGATCTGCTATCCTGAGGCAGCAAGAAACTGATTTGCCACCTGCTGAGCTGTGTTGCGTCTGTTCCTTTTTGCTGATAGGCTGCTGCAGAAGACAGAAGATATATCTGTCTTCAGCAGTCGTCGTACTTCTAACACGACCTCCCCCATGCCACCTACTACACATTCCAGTAGTTTTAAATTACTTCCACTGCCGTGAAACAACACAGTGAGCGATGTCAAACTCCCTGGCAACATCTGTTATTTTTCGCCCTTCTTCGATCTTTCCAATAATTCGGCCAAGCATAAAATCATCTAAGTGATGTTAGAGAAGACATGTCAAAAATTTCAAGTTCGTTTATTAAATCTTTCCTGTAAAACTTTGACTTGAAACAACAACTGTCCACACGCGTCAAAACCTTTAAAGCTCTTATGAGCGCTATCACGTGATGAACAGACGTGGAAATAAATTTGCATACGCATACTTCTTCTTACTATATCCCACACTTATTCTAATTTTCCACATTTTGCTTCCTTTCATTTTGTGGTTGCTATGGATGATAAAGTTATCCGTCCTTAGCAATTGTCCAGCAGTGTATAACTGGTTGGACAACTATTTTCTTTGAAAACATTTTGCTTAGATGTTCTTCAGCGCATACAGCTTCACAACGCGTTCCATCATTTGTAACAATATTTTAAGAGTTCATTTCATCTGAATTTGAATTTGATAAGTTTTTATTTTCGCATTTATTTTCCAATAATTTTCCTATATATTTCAGGGCTTCAGTAACTATTAACTTACGCATATTTCTTTCAGCTATTTTCACCTATGATCAATTTTTATCTACACGTGTAAACAAGGTGGCAAAAATCAAACAGACTGGTACGCTCAAACTGTTTCCAAGGCATTGTGAACAAACTGTTGTGTAGTCGTTACATTACCGCAGTGGTTATGGTAATATGACACCACATTCCCATCAAGAGGCCAAAACAAAAAACATCTTAGGGAAAACATTCCTCGAAAACACTAACCAGAGGCATTTTGTTTCCATACGCAATGATAAGTGGGGAGGGGCACGGGTTCTGCAACCACAACAAAATTCTCAGCTGCTTTTTGTTATTAATACTGACCTTGAAGTGTAGTGCTTTCATCTGGGAAATTGAAAGAGGATTGAAAAAATTATTCCCATTCCAGGAAAAGTTGAATGGCAAAATTTAGTATTTGTGATTATATTGGGTCAAAATGACCCATTCTGTAGTTTTAGGTAAAAGTACTTGATAAATGATAGGTAAAAGTACTTAAAACAAAAAATGATAAGCATTTAACATAACATATTTTTCTAGATTATTATTGGTATGAAAATAAAAAAGGTCAATAAATTATTTTTAATTCCGTTAATAATATTTTGTGAAAATCGGAAGTAAAATACATTTTAAGTCAAAATGACCCCATCCGCGGTTCTAGTGTTAAAATTAAGAGTTATAAAAATAAGAAAAAAATGCATCAGATGTTTTTCACATCTAAAATTTTGGGTTTAAAAATATTTCCCACATTATTTATAAAAAGCAGAACATTTAGTTTCAATTTATTAAATTCCTTATTTATGTTTGAAATTAAGTTATATATATTTTGTATTATTAGCATTTATAAACACAACGTAATTTTGTCAACTGAAGCCTCTAAATAAGACTATCTCGAATTTCAGATTATTTTCATGCGACGTGGTTGACAACTGAGGCTATCTCTTCCTCTTTTCTCTATAACACATGAAATTCATTGCATTCCTTATAAATTCTGGTAAAAATAACAGGTAAAAAATATTGAAGTATATGAAAAATATGGAAAAAATATTAAAGTCGTTATTTTTAGGACGCAGTAATAATGATTTTACCTAATTGGTTGTGTATATTTTGCAAATATTATAAAAAAAAATAAAAAAAAACAGTTACACATACGTATAGTTATATAATTTATAAAATATGCTTTTACTGGGCATAAAAAGCTTTATTTTCTTGCTTCATTTGTTTCAATCATTATTTTATTTTGAGCATAAGGTATTTCTAAGTATTTCCATTCTCATGTTTCAAAGTTTTTTAGCAAATTAAAATGACTTAAAAATGGTTTTTCATGATTTCCACCTAAGGCTCTCCCCAAATAGTTCAATTTTAATTAAGGTTTTCATTCTTCTATATTTTCGTTTTACAAACACTAAACGAAAACAACATAATTAACTACAAAAGTGAAGATTTTACAAAATATAACTTGAAAGTGAGTTTTTCTTAATTATCTTTGTGTCATACTTCCTTAATGATAGAGTCAATTTTCACAAGAACTGCGTAAGCGCTACTGCAATTTATTTAAATACAAAATTTAACCCTTTGAGCACAATTTCCAGCACTCTTTGAAAGAATTAACGAGTCGGTGTTAGCGCATTCCTAAAAATGATTTATCATTACCCTGGATGCCGGAAAGCTGTCCAAGGAAAAGGCAGAATTCTCAGCAGAAGAAGAAAAAAAAAGGCATCAAGCATGTCCACCAGCTTTGCTTTCGTAAATTGCCGTCTCCTGATAATTAATGGCATAGATAACGATAATTAATCATATAGATTGCTGGCTTAACTATCGCGAGCGAAGTGTGGTCGTGTCAGGGCATCGACTGCTTTGCTTAATGGCTTTTGCGGTTGTTTCATCTTCGATTAAAAGGTCCGGTGCACCGATTGATGGCCTCCAGCGTGTGACTTTCAGATGCCACGACACCACTGAGAAAGTTATTTAGGTTTCTAGGAGAGAAGACCATAAAAATGATGGTATGTCTGAAGGCAATTTTACACTCTGCCATGCCATTTATACTTCACCCCGGGCTTCTCGTTGTAATATATATATATATATAAATATATATATATATTATATGTATATATACATTTATATATATATATATATATATATATATATATATATATATATATATATATATATATATATATATATATATATACATATATATATATATATATTATATGTATATATACATTATATATATATATATATATATATATATATATATATATATATATATATATATATATATATATATATATATATATATATATATATATATATATATATATATATATATATATATATATATATATATATATGATATATATATATGTTTTTCTGTCATTTTTAGATTCGTTTTTCTAGAAAATAGATTTGTTATAAATTAGAACCATTCAATTGGCAATTTTTTGACTGAAATTAAGGGGGGGGACATGTGTAAAAATCGAGAATTTTTTCTTTGTGTTCCCTTAAATAAGATAACTTTTTTGTCTTTAATTTTTACAGTGATTTAAAACTTATGATTGTTGAATAATATCTGTATATACACAATATGAATAATTATATAACGAATTATAAAAACAATAATATCAATAAAAAGTATTTAACTTTATAATCATATGATACAATATTGATAACATTGAGAAATCTCCTGACACATATGACACAGTTGCTTGATTCTTTTAATGTATTTTTTTAAAAATTAATTGCTAATCATTCAAATATAAAATTGAATAAAAAATGAAATTTTCTTAATATCTAATGTTATGTGTTTAATTAATCTTATCATCATTAATATCATACAATAACAGTTTTTTAAATTTATAAAATAAAGAACAAGCTTTGATCTGAGAAAATACTGTATAATTTTTAAAGAACAAACATTTTGTGAAATCTCATTTAGTATTGAAAATTCATTCATTATATTCTATTTTATTCCATAATAACAAACTTGAGAATGTTTCTTTAATTTTAATTTTATTTATTCAGTAAAACTATAAAATTTCTCAAATTTTGCATGTAATTTAATTTTGAATCTAAATTACAATATAACAGCAAGTGCTTATACATCTTAGCCAAAACGAAAAGTGTGGGAACGAATATATTTATTCTAATGAACAATAGATTTTCTTAAAAAGAATGAAAATTTTGTATTAAGACATATATATATATATATATATACACACACACACACACACACACACACACACATATATATATATATATATATATATATATATATATATATATATATATATATATATATATATATATATATATATATATATATATATATATATATATATATATATATATATATATGTATATATGTATGTATGTATAATAAAATTTTTAATGTTTATCAAACAATGGTTTGTCTCAAATACACTTCAGTGGAATTCAAATGTATTTTTTTGCTTAAAATTATCTCAAAATTTCAAAATAACTTTGGAATCAGTTTAATAGTAATTCTGGAAAGTACGATTTAACATTAACAATGTTTCTTTTTTAAAAACATTCAAACTTTAAATATATTTTTACATGATAAACACATTATCTAATTATGAATTTGAATTAAAAGTAATTTGAATTATTTTATTATTTTTAGAAAGAGAAGAAAATAATTTTTTAAGGTTAGAAAATTCACTATTTGTGATAGTGATTTTTTAACATAAGCGTAATTGCTTACGCCATACAATTTTATCCATAATCCGTAAACACGTTGAATGATTTCTACTTTAGCATTATTTTATTCAAGATAAATTATATCAGAATTAAAATTCAAGTGATGATAAGTAAAACCTTTTTCAATTTACAAGAATATCAATATTCTAAAATGAGAGAGAGAGCGAGAGTTTTTTCTTATAACTTATAAAACGTTATATGAAAAGTAGTTATTCATTTAATTGACACGTTAGATAAAAATAAGCAAGAAAATATAATTTTTTATCAATTAATTTCTTTTCTAATAACTGGCTTATGAAAATTTAAAAATAATATAAATAATCCTCAGTGTTTTCGCTAAGGAAATAAAGGAAAATACTTAAGTAAAGGAGAAAAACTTCTTGACAAAATGAATAAAGTTTCATATTGTCAACGAACTGATTTCAAGAAGGTAAAAGTTACGTCCAAAATTTGTAAAAGTTCATGATTGTTTGGATAATAGAATTACCATCAAAGTTCTGAGAAATCAGTTAAACTTAAAAATCAAACCTGATACAATTTTCTAAAAGATTTTGAATAGTCAAATTAGTAGATATAACCCCAGATTAAATTAATTTTTTTCAACAGATGTAAAAAATGTTTTTGTAAACAGGTATTTATTAAGTGTAATTAAAATTTTCAGAAAATTGTTTAGTTACAAGATATGTTTAAGAAATGAATTTGGATTTATAATAAAATAAATTACCATACAATAAAAACAAATAATACTTTCTACACGAATAGCATTAATAAACATAATTAAAAAGCAAAGAGCAATAATTTGCTTTATTCGAGCAATTAATCTCAATTTGTTGAGTCCTTAATTTCTAGCTTATATGATAATGAGAAAAAAGTTTTAATTAAATTTGATAATATATATTTAAGTCAATATAAAAAATTTAAAAATTAATTAAAAATAAATAGCTTGATAAAACTCTTTTAAAAATTGTATATAACTTAAAAAGTAATTCTATATGTTTCGAATTGTTTTTATGCCAAGCAAAATTATATCCACAATTGCTTTTATCTTTTCAAAAAAAATTTACATTGTATAGTTTATAATTTTAAAAATACATTTATTATAATTTTGGAAAAATTTTGCTTTCTAAGTTCAACAACTCGAACATTTTTTGAAATAGTATTTTGACTGTGTGGTCCGAAGCATCTTTAGAAAGTAAATATTTTTCAAGATATTGATGATGTGGAAAATATATTTCCTCGTCTATTTTCCTAACTTCAATGTACATCAATCTTTAAATTTCCATTTCGACTTTTTCTTCATTTTTTTTTATTAAAATTTAATTCGCGTGCGTTGCTGTTGGGCCTCATTCTTTGGGCCGCTGTTTTTCAGATCCACATCTGAAGTAATGATTAGTTGAACCCAATCACTCTTCTAACTGAAACGAAGGATATGGAAAGATTATTCTTGGCTTTTTCTTCCTCCAAATCACCAAATTTCTACGAGTCGAAGATTGATGGGGCTGGTGGCAAAAGGCACCTGCACTTCTTCACACACCCACCGCGCGTCCTGCACTGGTAACTACATCCGTCAGAGGGTTCCTCTTTTTACATTTCTGTTTATTTCATCAAGAATGAAAAAAATTGCATACACATTCTATTAAGCAATAATTTTGGTAGCTTACGTTGTTAAACTGCATATATATATATATGTATATATATGTATATGTATGTATGTATGTATATATATATATATATATATATATATATATATATATATATATATATAAATATATATATATATATATATATATATATATATATATATATATATATAGTAGTATATATATAGCATATATAAATATATATATATATAGTAGCACAAATCGGGAAGTTGGTGTAGTCTCGTTTCAGAGAGGAGATCAAAAAGGCGTGTGATGTTGTGGTTCATGCATTGAAGTAATGAACACCACGCATTTACTGTAGATGTCTATTTTTCCTGGTGGTTCCCTTCAATGAGAAAAGATTTGAACGGGCAAACGTATTCTTTCGATTATTTCCTACGTAATTTCTTTTAAAGTCACGTGCCATTACAGACCTTCCAGAAACTTTGTAAAATCTGAAAAGAAATATTCAATTTCAAACAGTGAATGTAGCTTCCAATATGTTGGAGAGTGTGATGAGAACAGCAAAATTTGGTTCACCTAATGTATGGTCAAGGGCGATGTTACTTGCCCAATATGATATTTAAAGCAATGCAAACTAAAATTTTAAATGTGTAACTTTTATATGCAAAGTTAAATAAAGATATATCTTTAATACTCTTTGTGTTATTGTGATACGTAATAAAGAATATATATATATGTTATTCTTTTTAGCAACGTTGAGTCCTTCTAAAGAGCATTTATATCCAGAAAATATTATCCAGTGGCAACAAAGTTTTTTTGATCTTGTAAATTTGATAAAAAACCAAAGTGCTGTCGGATAAGTCTTGAAGCTGCATCTTACATTTTTTTCTATGAGGTTTAAATCCGGGTGCTTTACTGTTGATCATATGGTGTGGGAAGTCGTATTGATGTCCATTTTACAAATTTTGAGCATTTCTGGCTCGATCTATATTTGCATTTCAGTTCATGTAATATCTGTCTCATCCAGTACAAAAAGAACAGAATGAGAAATGTTTAGGTAGCTTTAAGAGAAATGCTTAGGTAACTCATAATTGTTTGTTTATACTTGAAGAACACATTGGCAATTCTGGTTTGCCCTCAGACCCTCAGACAGAAAACGCTGAGTATCGTTGCTTCCTCCAGACCTTTGAGAAGCGTGAGAAAGGCAAGTTTTCAACAAATATTTCGGATGTTCAAATATTCAATTTTTACATGTTTAAAAGAAATGAAGCGAATTATTTCTCATAATTGACTGCGAATTCCTATATCTTCTGCAATTCTTAACAAGTAACTCAAGCTTAAATCTGTTGGGAAGAACCTTTGTTGGGGATTGTTTTCATTTAAAACTCAGAAGAGTCCCTTTCTTGTCGTATATTTCATTATAAATGATATAGAACACGAAAATTGTAGTCAATTTGAAGTGCAGTTTTCTTGAAAACAACTGCGGATTTTAATTCAAAGCTTTAAAAACTTTTGTGTTGGTTGCTTTTAAAAATGCAGTGAATATTACTTTATTTGAGTTCAAGATCCCTACTAAATGGGCATCACCAAGAAGACTTTTTCCAAAAGATAATAGATCCCCTTTTACTTCCTTCATATATATATAGTATATATATATATATATATATATATATATATATATATATATATATATATATATATATATATATATATATATATATATATATATATATATATATATATATATATATATATATATATATATATATACCTGTAATATTCAGTAAAAATCTCAACAGTTTTTGCTCAAAATTAAAGGAGGAACATTCAAACGATAAATATTTTGAATAATTGAAGCATTAAATTTGAATGTGCTAAATTTGAATCAATTCATATTTCCTATTTTGAATTTGCTCTCATACCTCTATTAGGCTATTCTCTTATAATTATTTGAGATAAAATGCTAATTTCATTCACAGTCCTGGATTGCTTTGTAAATAACAGATTTAATCTTAAACTGTCAATATTTTGAAATATTGAGGTATGCACATTATTCAGTAAAAAATTCATTACTTTTGTAAATTTCCTTATTTTCTTAATGAAAGGAATATGATATTAGTATTATAATATTTTTAATAAAATTGAAAATTATCAAATTTGTAGCGCAATTCTTGCACAAATAGTTTCTAAAAATTTTTCTTATATTTAATACAGTAAAAAATTTGTAATTTCCAAACAAAATGTTTTTGAAGTACATTTTGAATTATGATAATAATTTACACTATCACTCATGTGATCATATCATTATATGCATAAATTTTTAAATGTCAATAATTTTATTCCAATTTATGAAATTCGCAAAAATTAATATATTTTTAGCATAAAAAAGCACTGTTGGTTTTCAAATGACTCAATCTTTTTGTTGAAATAAATAAACTTAGTTATAAAATTGAGATCTGTGAATTGATCAATGGAAAACTCGTAAACATTTCACAGTTATTTTTTTAATATTTTAATTATCACCAAATTTATAAAAATTAAATGTATGTACCATGTTTTTTTTTGTATAATAGCAGTTGAAATTGAGTCTTGGCAACAAATTTGAAAAAAAAAATAAGGTTCCCTCCTACATGAATTTTCGTAACCCAATTAATTACTTGTGATAAAAAAATGAAGTAATTTCTAAATTTATTCAAAAAAAGAGAAAAACTAAAATAACTGTTACCTGCCACGTACTTACTCATTTCCTGAGGAAAATTTCACTTAACTGCAAAAACAACCACGGTTATAATGAAAATATCTTATAATGCGTAAAAAAAGCAACCTCTCAGGTCTAGGTCGGCAATATCCACTTGCAGTTTCATTTCCTTCTTCTGATGGAAAGAGTAAGAGTAGAAAAATAACAAGTAAAAAATATACCTAGTAAAAAGGAACTGGTAATTGAGACCTGTCATATTAAGTATTTTTTTTTCCTGCTTTCCCTCTACGTAGCTTCGTATATTGAAGATAATTGTATTTGCCGGAACACACACACACACACACAACTCTTCTTTTTGCTGTATAACAATGAATGTTGGTTTATTGGAAGGAGCGAAATTTTTTTATGAGTTTATTACACAAAACTGCTCCGATACCAACTCTTGGTTAACAAAGGATTAGAAATTATCTTTGGCGGTTGGGTAGGAAATAAAAATAGAGAGTAACAAAGGTAGAGGAACGTAAATATTTCTTCCAAAAGGTATTTCTAAGTAGCAGGAAGTAAATTATTCAAGAAAAATAAGAATATATTTTAGAAGAAACGATATAAGGAACGTGAAAATTTTGAGTTATTTATTTCATTAGAAATCTGACTGATTTGCATACTTTTATTAAGAGAAAATCGTTCCTTTAAGCATGTGTTGTGTACATTTTGGGGAAATTCATTTCTTTTACCAATATTTCAAGAAAATGTTTCATATGTTCATTTGTTTTTCAGGAAATAAAAGATCAACTGAATTTATTTACACATTGCTTAATAATTGAAAAATAATAACTGAAAGATACATTATATTATTATATTAATATTCTAGCCCCTTAAATTAATTAAAAACGAATTTTAAAATTGACTTAAATACTAACTTTCGCGAATTTATGATTAAAATTGTTCGCAATTATAATAAGTAGTAAACTTCTTAGTAATACTCTACTACACAGTATAAGTTATTATCTATTATAAAATGAAACTTAAATATTATAAATTAAGATAGTTATGAACATCAAACTTATATATATTAATTGCTAAATAGTAGTCGTTGTAAAAATACCTAATAATTTGTTTCATGCATCTGGAATTTTTAATGGATTTATATTTTAAAATATTTTGGACTTACATTAATTTATTAAAATTAATCACAGATGTTATTCGTTCATTAAAGTTTTTTCCTTCTTGTCCAAGACAAGAGTAATGGTACTATTTCCTAATCTCAATTTTTTCTTGCTTCCTCTTTTATTTTTGTCTTTCTAGCATGAAATTTTAAAGATTTGAATATTAAAGATATGAATATTTATCTAAATGAACGCTGATTTTATTTGTATCACTTAAATGCATAAAATTTATTGAATTTATATTATAGTATTTGACCTAAACAGTATTTTTTGCTTTGGATTTATGCTCATTTGATGTAATATAAATGATATTTAATTTCATTCTTGTAAATATGATTTTATGAAGTCTCATTTTTAAATTACTTCACCCAAGAAATAATTTTGATGAAGAAATTTTATTTTCTTCTTAAGATGAATAATCAATTTTCCTTCTATCTATTGCAGGTTTAAAGTCAATGGCTTAAGGAATTTTTTGATCATACTCTTAACAATTAAGCCTGATTTTGGTGTACTGCTTATTTTATAACATGCTTATTACATATACGACAATCAAAATTCTGTCTCATTTTCTTTTAAATTTCAATAAAGGTTGTCTGAATAAATCGAATAAAAATTATTTGAAGTCAAATCATTAGATCTAAAAGAACCCTCAAAACTAAATGTAAGTTTAAAAACAGAGATTTCTCATTTTTGAGTTAAAAGTATTTGAATTCAACTTTGTAATATTAAATTTTATATTAAACTTTGTAATAATAAACGACAACTAATAAAGTTAACAATGATTAATTTCATTGATTAATGAAATTCATTAATGTTTATTTCCAAGGAAATGATAGAGAAGTATTTCCTTCTTTAAAGTGAAGACTTTAAAATGTCATATTAAGAAATATATTAAAACTCACCTGCCTAATTTATTTTGATTAATTCATTCATATATACATTTTCACATTATAAAAAAAATAAGAATTAAATTTTAAAAGCATTATTGTCTTAAAAATATAATTTACTTTCACAATTTCTGGTACATTTTGTAATAGCTTAAGAATTAAAATGTATGTATTTATTAAGATTTTATTTTAAAAAAGATATAACTGAATCCGTGAATTTAAGAAAGCAATCTAAAATAAAAAAGACAAAAAAAAATCAAAATTTAAATGGTAAAAATATATGAAATATATTTTTCATTTATATGAGTTTATTTAATTTTTTACTTAAAACGTTTTCACAAATCATATCATATATTGGTTTTATTTGTCACATCTAGTGAAACGAAAATACCATTAATTCCCTTTTCTATTAATGATGCTATATCATATATGCCATGTCGATGTAGGATACACCGCACTGATATATACGAAACTGGTAGACGAAACTGATGATCGAGGTCTGGAGAAAGTTTCCTCTCCCCCTTCAGAACAATGTCAAAATTGAGAGACATCATCCTCTGGTGGTGCCATCTACCGGAAGATTTGAAAAGCAAAATCGTACTTTCACCTCCCTGGTGCTCTAATTAAACAAGAGACGCACCCTATTGATTTAAATTCGCATAGTTAAGGCAATAGTGAGCTTGGGTTGATCAAGTGTCATTAGTAACAACAAAAAACAAAATAATAATGCATCATACCATATGAGATCAATCGATCAATATGATCAGTTTGGTAGTCAGTTATATCACCTTTCGGTTTGATATCTAATTGGTTTCTATTAAGTATGTTTCACGAAGTGAGATATTTTAAACTACAAAAATTTCTTTTAACACTTGAACAATTTTTGGATGAACTTGTAATATAGGATCTTATTTTTTCAAACTCAATACTGATTCTCTTGTATGTCTTTATATATGAATAAAAGAAAGAAATAAAGACTTAGTTTAAAATTTGCGTAAGCATTTCTTGTTACAAAACCAAAAACATTTTATTTAATAAGATAATATAATTTATTATAGATATTCATTCCTAAAACGATTTATATATTTTCAAATAGAGAAATAAGGAGTTTCTTTAATAAATATTCTTCTTAATATAAATATGTTTTCATAAATTTTGTTGAATTTAAATGATAACTTATGTATTCAATGAATCTGAAATGTGTTCCGGTTGTAGATGAGTAGTAAAAAGGATTGCATACATATAAGAGTTATAAAACTACTTCAGATACATTGCGAATGCCCAACTCATATGACTCAAAAATAACTCTTATTGATTAGATATTTTGTCAAAAAAATGTTGCGTAAACTGTTGCAATTTTATCAAATATATTTAAATTATCAAAATTATTTGTTGATTATGAAAATCTAGGATTTCATTGCAGTCCAGAAATTGACCCTATATCATACGAGGAGATAAATACACACTTGGAATGAGAACAGGAATATTATCGTGTGTCATCATATCACTCGATGTGTTAGATAATTTAGTTATATTGCGCTCAAAAATATTAAGGATTTATATCTTATAGATTAGTGAGATATCTAGATTATAAGTTTCGTATATATCTAGATTAGTAGATATTTCTTATCACTTTCAATGGTTAAATTCTGAATAGCTTTAATTGACCCTAGAAAAAGTTCTGTCTTGAACAAGTTGAACCAAATAGATATTGTCTATTATATAGAAAATATAGTCAAATTAGAATTCTGTATCTAAGAGAACCTTTGATTTATCTGCGCCCTGGTCGTCTGATTACAAATCGATTCTTATCTAAAATACTCAGAGAAATTCTATTGTTTTAACATTAAAAAAAATGTGAGTGTGTGTGCGTGGGAGAGAAAAAGGGAGGCGAGAGAATAAAATTCAATTTAGTGAAAAAGTTGTTGAAAGCGGTGAAGCTGGATAGAACTTAAGTGTTTTTTAAAGTCAGGTTTATAAACATGACTCTAATTAGAAATTTGTTCTTATTGACATTTTGGTGCTATACAGATCTCTGACAGAAGAAATTTTTTCTTACATAACTATACTTCATTTTGAAACTTTTCTAGAAGATATATGTAGAATATTTCCAATTCAATTGCATGTTTTGGATATCCTACAACTGTGTGCCGTAAGGACACAGATTTTAAAGATAATTTTCTACCAAACAGTACTAGCTACAAAATTATTTATATTTTATTTTTAATTTTCGAATATTTTTAAGAACAATATCTATAACCGAATTATTTGAAAAACCCACTTCAATTGCATGTTTGGCAAATATTACTTTCGAAAAGAAAAAGTTTTTGTCAATTTTTTAAAAAGTTCATAACTTTATAAAAAAAACTGCAGGTTTTTATTCTAAGAGTTTTTTTCAATGTGTATTCCTGGTAGATGCAATTTAACGAAATGCTTCAAACACTACTTTTGGATTTTTTTTGCAATAATTTTTTGTTATTTTCCATATCGCAATAACGTTTTTTCATCTGTAACTAATCTTACCGAAAATTCTAGATTTTAGATATTCTGATGAAGTTATGTAAAAAAGTAATTGTTAAAAAGATACCACAATGAAAAACGACATTTTTATTTACTTTAATTAATATGTATTTTGAGCACAGCTTAGAACTACACAAATGTTTTAATCCTTACACAATGTTTTATTTTTTCCCGCAAATATTTTAATCTCCCTCTTTTGTTGTTTAAATATTTTCAATAGATAACAACAAGAATAATGCAAATTTAGGTTTTGCATTACTTTGAAAGATCTTTAGAAGCTGTAGATGCTTAGAAACTAAAACTGTGTAGAAGCTGTAGAAACAAAAACTTCACTAAATTAATACTAAAAAAGAAAATTGTAGAGAGATGAGATATTCCAACAATTGCTGTCAACAATTTTTATGAATCATTATTCAGATTTACTTTTTTAAAAAGATGAACACAATATATTTGACTCGTGAAACAAAGATCAATTTATTAATTTTAATGACTAAATTTATATTAATTAGAAACATTTACTGCAAAATATGTTGTAACCTGAATAAACTTTGTCGTTTTGCGAAATAATTGGAAATAAAAAAAGTTAGTCTTATATCTGGAATATTGAGAAAAATACGCTCACGCATTAACAGTGCAACTTTCTTTCAATCTCTGTACACTTCAATGAAAAAGAAATTGTTTTGATTTGTGATGTCAAATAAAAATTTTATTTCAAATAAAAGAGTAAATTTGAACATTTGTTTTATTTTAACAATCTCACATAATAACTGTAAAAACTAAATAATGCAAAATTTAAATGCTATTAAAATTTCTTTTATAATTGCAATTGAATTTCATAAAACCTAAAATATCTTTAATGTTGTTTTGCAACTACTGATACCTTAAATGCATTCAAACCTTAGATAATATTACAATTTATCCTGTTTATGTTTCAGTTTTCACCGTTACTATGATTTTGCAGGGAAAAAATAGGAATTCCTAATAATATCAGAGGTACTGGGTGATTAATTATTTGAAATTTAAGTGTTTAAAATTTATTAAGATTATCATTTTACATATATTTAAGCTAAAATTTAAAACTTGGTTTATTACAAGAGATATTTTTTGAAAATGTATTTTCAAAATTTTCTTTTTTTACGGCTGTAAAAGCAATTTATTAAGAAAAAAATAATGTTCATTATTACTTTTAAAAAAGTCTTTTAAATTTAAAAATAATTTGTTAATTAAAACAGCAGCAAGTTTCATTTTCCTGATAATTGCTGAAGCGTTTATTGCTTAGCCATTCCTAACTATTAATAAAAATATTCTTTAATTATTAAAACCTCAGTTAAATATAGAAGGGTTTCATTGCTTAAGTGATTTTAATTTTGGAGAATATTTAAAGAAATAGTGCATGTTTCTTACGGTTAGCAGAAATGCAAGATTTATTTGAATAGAAATTTGTAAAATTTAATTAAGAAAATAAAGTATTTAATAAATGTGTTCTATATAAAACTTGCTTATGCCTTGTAAGAAAATTAGAGCTCTTAAGAACTCCCATAAATTATCTCTGGAATGTATTAAAGTTAAAAAAAATAATAATTCTCTAATTATATTATTTTTATGTAATATTATTTAATTTGTGTAATAAACATTACTTAATTGGATGATACCGAAACTGTTAGACAATTTGTCACCACAGTGCAAATGCCATTTTTTTTTCTTACTGTTTTTTCTATTACAGAGTTATTTTAAGTTCTTTTTACTTATTTAAGTAATTCTTTAGATCATCAAGAAATTAATATTGGCGAGTTAGCACTGCGCGTACATTTATGTTTTGATCGTGAACTTGGAGAATAATATATTGTACTAATAGTCAATAATTAATTCCAAACCTGCTGTTGAGAATAATTTTCCAAATTCAACTATTTTAACAAACTCCTACGGCTCTTTATGTGGAAACTGGTTGAAATCATTTAAATTTTAACCCATTGCAACTAATCTATGTGAAGCAGAATGCATATCTTGGCAGACATTCTCCACAAGTGCTTTCCCCAATCATTAATAAGGCCAACACACTTACATAAAATAAGATCAATGACTTTCCTTCTAATTTAAGTTTGCTTATCAAGAATAATGATTTATAATATGAAATTCCCCGTGTTTTCATCAAAATCACTACTTATCTATATTATGTGCTGAACGTTTGCTTTAAATCACCTGATAAGATTTTTGTTTAAGCTCTTATTGTATAAAGTAATAACAATTTGCTGATTGAATGTGCCTACCTGCAAAAAGAAGATAAGAAAGCATAAATATTGGTTTCTAATTTAAATCTTGGCAATAAACAAGATCAGTTTTCATAAATTTTATCCCAATTTTGGCTATTTTTTCAAAATTCATTTTATTAGAAATAACTGTAGAATAGAATCTCTTATGATCTTAAAAGAAAACAATTTTGATAACTTGAGAACAAAAAAAAATTCTTCTCCTTGGCTCCTGAATTAATGCAATGTAAATTTCATTATTAGAATAGTATAAACAACTGTAGTGGAATTTGGTTTACGCTGCCTTGGATGGCAGTGTTTATGATTTCCACAAAGAAGGTAATATAATATCAATATTTCTCATACTATCATTAGTCAGAAGATTTCTTGTTGAATCACTTGCTAAATTTCCTAAAAAGCATTTGCCGAGCTGGCAGCCGAATAGTTAGCGCTCTTGCCTTCGGTTCAACAGTTCGTGGGTTCGAATCCCACCTTGGGCATGGATGTTTGTAGTGGTTCGGAATCCACTTTAAACCGTAAGTCCCGGTCTAATTAGCCCTCGTGTGCAAAAAATGACCGTTGAGCGACAAACAAGCAAACAAACCTAAAAAGCATTTATAAATCAACTGACTCTCAGATATTTTTGAGAACAATTATTAAAATGTCCATTAGAAAATTTACAGCATTATTTTTTGTGTTGCATCTTAATTATGTACCAGAATTTTTATAAGAAAATAGAGTATGCTTTAGATAGAGATACATATAATTCTACGATGTCTCAAAGAAATTTCAGTGCTATTATACCAAACTACTACTAAGCAATTTATTTAAATTTTTCTACAAACTAGAGTCGTATTTAAATAAATGAACTAAAATATAACTACTAAATTGGAATTTTTACAGTTACTATGATGTGTGCAAAATAAAGCAGGGGTTTTTTTTTATAAAAAAAAAAACAGATGTGTATTATTTCACTTACAGTAAACGTTGCTTAATTTAGACACATTAGATCCTTAACAAAATAAACAATAAAAGAATATATATATATTTAAATATTTACTCTACACAAACGTAACTAGTCTTATAATAACGTGTATTTGAGCTTAAATCGGAAATTTACAAAGAGGAAGAAAAACGCTTCAGAAAAGACAAAGGAAAACCTTTACTTCTCAATACATTTAATCCTTTTGTGAGTGATAAAGTCGACATAAAAAGTCTTTCCAAAAAAAGGAAAGAAAAAATAAATAAGGCAAACAATAAATTATCGACATAAGCGAAGATGTGAGGATCGGTCTTAACATACATCATTAAAAGAGCCGACAGCAAAATCATCCTATTCAGCGAAATCCTCGAGCATCTCTGTGTAAATGGGGATGAAAAGATGGACTTGCAGGAAAAAGAAAAAAAAAAGATGGAAAACGAGATTTGTTCCTTCTTAAAGGCCATCGTCGTTAGAAAGAATTCCGATGAAAGCTGGCTGGGGGGCCACGGCGTGGGTGGAACTCGCAGAAAACTTGGTCGTCAAGAAAAAGTCCCTCTTTTGCTCGGGAGGAAAACGGGACTATAAAGACGGAACGGATCCGGAGTCAAAAAAGGAGAGGAAATGCTGAAGATCACGATTCTTGATTAAAAGATTTCGATTACGACAACCAGATCTTATCAAAATCGAAAAGTTCAGGAAGACGTGACATGCTTATTGATATCTTTGTACAAACGATTATCGAGTTAGAATATTTCTCCGTGGATTTTCACTAAACTTTCTGAAAGGATTTGTAGAGAAAGAGAGAGATTGTGCCTTATATTTCAACAGCAGATGCTTTTTCATCAATTATATAAAATTGAGACAAAATTTTTCCATCGGTAAACCCATAGCAATTAATCCATGCCTTCTTATCATTACTATCAATTATGCTTGGAATTTTAACTCATTTTTAACATTTTTCGGCTCACTTTCATTCTATTGTAAATAATTTATATTGGTTACTTTATAACATTTTTTAGGCAAATATTTTTATTTGAAAGTTATAAACTATGTTTTCTTTTTATCACGATAAGAATATCACCTTTTTTCTTGAGACAATTTGCTTACATTTTTCAGTTTAATTAAGTTCCTCATATCAATGCTGTTGTTTTGATTTTTATGAGAGATTGTTCAATGGAAAAAGATTAAATTTTATTTACATGCATTTCATAGATTTTATGCTGAAATATTTAGCAAATAAAAACATAATGAATAAATTCCCTTTGATTTTTGTAGTTACTTCTATAAGTATTCAGAGTTAATCGTGTTTAAGAAAGAATAATAAAAGCACTTTAAAATATAAATTAAATCCAAATTTTTTATTAATTTTAAGCATATATTTAGCTATTAACATTTATTAGAGAGGTTTATGAAAAAAGATAGCTGATAGCTTAAATATTTTAAAATAAAGTCATGTTCATATATATATATATATATAATACTAAATATTAGTTCTGCCATTTTTACTTGTTAAAGACCTGTGGCTACAAATATATGTGTTATACAATGTATTTAAAAGTTGGTTCCTAAAATATTATCATGTAATTTTTAATATGTCAGCTTTTAATTGTTCTACAATTCGTAATCAGATACCAAATTAACTCAAGAACAAGAAATATGATGCTATACTATAATATTCTTTTAAACGCATCTAAAATTCAAGTTGGAAATTAAATTGAATTTTACTAAAAAATCACAAAACGTATATAAGCATGAAATAAAAGTAAGCAAATTATCGATCAACTATTTTGGTTCTTTTTCTATTTTATGCAAAGTACAATGGCTGATATATTTTTCATAGAATAGGAATTTATATTAATTTAGGTTAATATACAAGTTAAAAAATTTTTTACATGCTGTATATTTTTGATACTGAGGTAATTTTCTCTATTTATCTGAAATTTCCGGATTCTTTTGTTTCAAAATTTGATTATTGTGCAACCTGTAACTCGTATTTATCTTCAGAATGCTTAATAATAAGTTTTTGTGTGATGGAAATAGGAAAAATACATTCAGAAATGCTTTTTTATATTATTTTCTGCTGATTGTAAGCAGTTAGTTGAATTTTATATTACTTATGCAATTTAAATAATTTAAGTAAAAGCAGCTTTATAAGAAATTTAAAAGCACACACACATTTTTGAGTATCATAAAAGTTGCCTAAAAATATTTTTTTTTCATTTTAAATAAGAGATTTTTCCCTGAAAGATTATAATAATTATTCAAATTCGCATATTTCCCTCACATTAAAGTAACAGTAAAAATATCTTTATAAATTATTGAATACGATTCATAATTTCACACAATAAAGTGCCTGTAAATTAATTATAGTTATTCCCAGTGTTTGCAAAATGATGTTAACATTTTATTATTCTGTAGAGTTAAGAATATTTTCTAATTAATTGAATAATATTATTCTTCGCGTCTAAACTTAATAAATTCAATTAATTTATGAATACAATGTCTCAGCATAATTAATATATTTACCGAAGACAATGTTTTGTGCCAAAAAAAAAGTCATCCTTTCTTTTTTGTAATCCCTTTCTCGTATAAGAAACTTTATCATCTTGAAGACATTTATTAATTTATTTTGCTAAAGAAGATATGTGATTTTCGTAAACAAATACACTTTTTCTTACTCGTTTGTAATAACTAATGCTATGCATGGGAGTTATTTTATTTATTTTTAAAATAATTTTTCAAATTCTGAATTTTTTTCGGATAACTCATACCACATAAAATCTTAATTTTCATTAAAATTTGAAGGTCTTTTATAAGTTTGAGAAAAATATTTTAATTTATTATTTTCATTTCACTGTCAAAAATAATTAATGAACTGAATTTATTTACTTATTTATTTACATAAGATTATTTTCCAAGGTATTTTACTTGTTAATGTTCTTCCTTCAGTTGATTTCTATCAATATACTTTAAACAATTAAAATTTTGAATATTATATTGGTCACATAAGCATTTATTTCTAAATGTAGCTACTTTTAGAAACTTTACCTGATTGCTATGTAGAATATAATATATATAATGACAGAAAAAGCTAATACTTGGTTCTTAAATAAAAATTTCTATCTAAATGTAGTTACTTTTAGAATTTTTCATTTGAGATCTGCTTAAAATGAAAAATAACGCTTACTATGACGAAAGAATTAAATATTTATTTATTGTATAAAATATTCCTATACTCACTTTAAATGTAATTATTTTTAAACGATTCATTTGTGAGCCATTTAAAATAGTAAATAGCACATATTATGAAAAAAATACATACACAGAATTTTTTATATGAGTTTATATTAAATAAAGTATTTACATGAATTTAATACTTAAAATTTTCATAGCAAATATTAAATAAAAATTTTATTTTTATATTTAATTACTTTTAAATGCTTCATTTGAGAGCTATTTCTAAAAAAGACTAATTTACCATAACAAAGGAAACAAATTTTCTTTATACGATGATTAATGTACACAGAAAATGAATCATGAGAGTATAAGAAAAAGTTATATTTTTCAATCTTTATGAACAGTGAAGAAAATTTGCATATTAGTTAATGTTTGTTGAAAATGCAAAACAAATTATCAATTATATATAAACAAAACTACAAATCCTCATTTCGGTAAAAATTGTAATTATATCAATCATTCATTTGGTAAAGTCTCTACATTGAGTTTCTTAAACATTATAGTTCAAAAACAAAAATTTTATGACAACAGAATGTAATAAAAAATTCAGAATGACTTACGCGAAATGTACATCAAATGACACAGAGGCAAATATTGCAAAAGATTCTCATATTCTTGTCTTAAAAAAAAGCTACGCATTTAGATTAGATTATTATTACTTTACTGGTATTGAGTGGAGGACGGATAAAATACAAAACGAGAAGTAGGCTTGGTGACATACTGGGAAATCGAAGTTCCACAATAAAAGATAAAGGTGTGTACCTCTGAGAGAATGATATTTGACGTGGAAATATATTTTGATACAAAAAAAAGAAAAGAAAACGAATCAAATACTGTGGTACAAAATCCTTTGGAACTCTATTTCCATTTTGAATGGCTTGAGAAATGAGTGAAAAAACCAAAGCAAACTTACTGAACAAAATTGTGTTCTTAGAGGAGAAGTACTTGAGAAGAGTGCGTTCAGAGGTATTTCTACTGAATCTTCAAACAAAATATTACCTGAATCCTATTTCAGAGGACAAAGATTTTGAAGAGTAAAAATTTCAAAAGCAGACATAAATTTTAATTTAATATCTTCTATGAAATGAAATTAAATAAAATAACTTAAATTTCTCTTCAGTTGCAATAAGAATAAAAAGGCTAGCAAAATGGTGTGTTAGACAATCATTAGAGCATAGCGACATTTGTGTGATTTTTCTTATAAATATTTTAGTTTTTTCTAAAAAAATTCAGATCTAAATGAGAAAATATTTTAGTGTTACACATATTACTTTTAAAGCTTATTTACCAATTTAAATTTTCTGTGTAATTTCAAACATATGTCCCTAGAAGTTTTTTTAGATCCCTTCTAAAAAGAAATTTTTTTTACAAAACTAAAAAATGTTGATTACCCATTCTTCTCTAGTTAACTTCAATTACATAATATTTCATGTTATTCATCAGATTAATGAGTAAAGTGTTGAGAATTATATTCCATATATTCATGACTGCTATTTCTAATTCACGCATAAAATAATACTGACAATTATATGGAGATAAAAGATAACCGAAATGGTTACATAAAATTTTTTATGGAATTCAAGTGTGGCTGAACAGCTTTATTTTCGTTATTTTTGCAATCAATCTTTAGTTTATATGTTATTATATGACAATATTTATTACCTTACTGAAATTCTCAGAGTGAATATCGATTTTAAAAGAAACAATAATAATTTTGAAAACTCAAATAAATGAATTTAAAATATAAATGGTGCAATTTCAGACATTTTTTCGTTGAGTGAAAAACATATAATTTTATTTCATCTATATAATTATTTGAGAAAATACAAATGATGTCAATATTTTCAATATTTAGAAATTATTCATTTAATGCTACTTACTATGTAAATGAATGATTAATATTTTAAGTGTTCCTACAAATTAGGAAGACACTGTTGTGCATATAAAAATACCGGAAAGTTCTGCTCATTGATCGATGACGGTGTTATTATAAACCATAGAGAGAAAGATATTTTTCTCACGACTTTGGAGATCGCACAAAGCTTAATTCAGCTCATCAAACTATTTCGTACCATATTTGGAAGATAGGATTGGTGTGGAAATATTCAAAATGGGTGCTACATAAATTAAACGAGAAGAATTTTGAGGATTCAGTCATCACATGCGCATCTCTGCTTGTTCGGGACAAGATTAAGCCCTTCTTGAACTAGATGATAACCGGGGATGAAAAGTGAATTCCCTACGAAAACATCGTAAAGAAAAGAATATATTGAGAGAAAAACCTAGCTAATCCAACTTGAAAACAAATTTGACTCTGAATAAGAAAACAATATGTATATGGTGGGATATCTGAGAATCAATATAATCAGCATTAAAAATTTAACGAAATCTTAATTCGGAAAAGTGTCTTCAGCAACTTGATAATTTAAAGAGAGCTGTTCAAGGAAAGAGGCAAACAGTATTCCAAGACAGAGCAGTCTAAGGAAGTCGATAAGAAAAGAGTTAGTCAAAAGATTGCAGAACTTAGCTGGGAAATTCTGTCCCATGCATCATATTCCTGGTTCTTATCATTCTCCAAATAGCACTTGTTTTTGTCCTTGCAGAAATTTTTGAAAGCAAAAAAATTAAAGGTGAGGAATATATCAACCATTCATTTTTTCAGTTTTTTCTTTTGAAAATATGAAACATTTTTTTCAAAAATGGAGTACACAAATTGCAAAAAAAGTATTACATAACAAATACCATATAATTAAACTGAACACACAGACACATAAATATATATATATATATATATATATATATATATATATATATATATATATATATATATATATATATATATATATATATATATATATATATATATATAAATAAACATTAGAAATATAACAAGCATAGTTTTAGAAAAATACAAAAATTCTATGTATGACAATACAGCCAGCGCTGAAACAGCTTAAATTGAATAACCAAAGTATGAATAATCGAAATTTTTTTAAATTTGAACAAATGTTAAAAGAACAATAAATTGAAAAGATAAGACAATTTAAGTATAGTAAACAAATTGAACATACAACCAATAGGCAATCTAAATTTAAAATATGAAGTTTAAAATTTGAAACATTTAAGCAGATTTACAGAATAAAAGGTAAATTGAAAAAACCCAATAAATCAAATGAAATTAAGAACCAACATGGTCATTTAGTGTTTAGTCTCAGATTATTGCTTGAAAAACCATACTTTGCGCCAATATGGTTAACAGGCCCTGAAGAAGATAGTCATGTTGGTGCTTCATTTCATTTGATGATTTATTGTGTTTTTTTTCCATTGTCTTTTTATTTTGTATCTCTGTTTAAATGATTCAAATTTTAAACTTCATACTTTAAACATTTTATTATATATGTATATATATATATGTATGTATATATATATTTTTATACATATAAAAACATTGGAATTTACGTGTGGGCTAATGTTCATCTATTCATAAAATCAGAAATGGAGTTCTCTTCTGATATTTCTGATATCTGTTTTATCAGATGAAAACGTGTGTACATTGAAAAAATATCGCTTCTGCTGGTAACTAACGTACATCCAAATGCATTGAGAGTGCATTAATAGCTGGAGCAAAATGAAGAATTTCAGTTATTTCACTACTTATTCGAAGAAGTTATCTATAACATTATCTTCATTGTTTGGTACATTTTGTTTATCTTCCATAATTATTAAAAAATTAACTTTTTATTTTAATATTTGAGCTTATTGATATTAAAAAATAATTTAATTAAGTTAAAAATTAATTTTCTGTATTAAATTACATGATCATTTTTGTTAAATAATTTATAAGAATGTTTGAATATTTTACAAAATAAATTAAAAGAACATAGTATTTATACTTTAAATACCTAAGTAAAAAGTATGCTAAGTTCTAAAGTCTTAAACATAGGTGCTTATATATTTTATCACGTCTCACATTAAAACTTTAGTGTTAATTAAATGATGCTATTTATCTTGCAATACAACAAGATATTTTGTAAATACAATGTTTTTGGTGAGTTGGATGCTTTAAAAGAGAAAAATAGCTTACCAATGACCTAAGTTAAAGCCTTAAAAAATGAATGTAAGGAAACGTTTTTACAGTGACTTAAATTTAGATAATCTAACAATGATGTCGATCGTGTTTCTAAAATTTTGCAATGTATGCTCATCACGGTTATATATACATATTATTCTACACTGCTCAAAACAATTAAAGGATATTACGGTTTTAGGTGGATATTGTGGCTGGGAAACATTTTAGCTGATTGATACGGGGTCGACAGACGTAATAGGTTATATGAGAATAAATTACACATGTTTGGCTGAAAAAAATGCATTTTATTGCGACTTTGTGTACAAAAGGAAAAAAACACAATTTGTGCATATGAGAAAAAAAGAATAAGAAAAGGTGTTGTCTTCAAAGGAAGTCATTTTCAGTAGGGGGTATGGTTTCCACGGACGTCCATCAACGTTGAGCACCTTTGAGGCATGGAGCCAATGAGGCTATTAATCACGAGTTGGGGTATTCTGTCCCACTTTTCAAGAAGAGCCCAGTTCTTGGTGAGTTTGTGAGGGTGGTTGGTGACCAGCAACTCGTCTTCCTAGAGCGTCCCAAACGTGTTCTATTGCATTCATGTCTGGAGAACACGCTGGCCATTCCATTCGTACGATTCCTTCCTTGAAAAGGAAATCCTCCACCAGGTTAGCACGATGTGGTGTGCAGTTATCGTCCATTAAAATGAAGTCATCTCCGATTGCTGCAGCGTAAGGGACTACAATAGGTCTGAAGATTTCATCCCTATATCGGCTACCAGTCAGAGGTCCATCTTGAATGACATAGAGGTCTGTGTGCCCGTCAATGGAGATGCCACCATACACCAACTCTCCCCCACCGCCAAATCTGACACTTTCGTGCACGAACGCTGAATTATTCCTACTGCCACGGTCCCTCCAGATGAAAATACGCCTATTATCAGGATGAACAGAAAAAAGGTACTCGTCAGAAAAAGACATTGCTCCATTCATTTCTCCTCCAGTTCACATGCTCTGTTGCACACTCCCTGCGGTCACGACGATGCCTTGATTTTAACTTAACACATACCATCCGTCGGCGAGTTTACAGACCTACACCATGAAGCCGGTTTCGGACATTCTGAGTTGAAACCGTGGTGTCAGTAGCCGAGCGAAGGTGTTGTTCGAGAAGAGTAACTTTCATATTTCGGTGTCTCTGAGTTATTAACACTAAATAACGATCTTCATTGGGCGTTGTTGACCGTCTACGACCTTGCCCTGGTCTTCGGCCTGCACTTTCAGTCTCTAAAAAATGGTTCCAGATCCTGGAAATCACACTTTGTAACACTCCAATGGCTTGTGCTACTCCGGCTTGAGTTTGGCCCCCTTCTAACCTACCAACAATTCTCCAAGCTTCTGAATCTGTTAAATGACTTAACTGAAAGATCGTACTCATCGAAACAAAGCAGTCACTGAATACTGATCATCCTTGTATTCATTGTCTTTTATTCAGTTGAAAGTCAAATTTCATTCACTACCGCTGAAGTGACGTTTTTGATGTCAAACTCAAAATTAGCATACTCCACTGTTTGAAAATAAGAAAAATTTTCATTTGTGATTCTCTTCTTCCATTTTCAGCAAAAAAAATTTAGTTTATATCTTTATTTTATATAAAACTTACAATATCCTTTAATTGTTTTGAGCAGTGTATTATGTTAATTTATTTTATTCTATATGACGGGTTAACTATTTATTTATATATTAATAATGGTTTATTAACTATATTGAAATGCTTGAAAACTATTGAAAATATTTACTCAATCAAATCGAAAGTATTTCCAAATGTAAAAAAAAAATTGCATTTTATGAAATAAAATAAAAATTGAAGAAAATAATTTCTAAGAAATGCTTAATTAAGTGCGATATCATTACCTGCAGCATAAGTTTTTACAATTGTTGCAAAAATGTGCTTTTCTAATCTTGAAATTTTTCAAATTTTAAATTAAAAGTACAATTTGTTGATCCTAGAAATTTTTTTATTATTTATTTGATTATATTTGAGAAGTAGTGTAATGATGAGAGAAAATATCTTTTTATAAAAATAATATAACTCTATTATTATGACATAAACTTGAGTGTTTATTGATGGATTATTTAGGGTAAGGTATGGTTCTCCTGTTTGAACTGGAGAACCGTACTTTACCCTAAATAATCCAACAATTATCTGTATATATAGAAGAACCATTGGAATGGAGAGTAAAAAAATGTTCAACAGATATAGAATTTAAACTATTTATATTGGTTAATGAATAAACTGTTCAGTAAGGGTGGTCGGACAATCAACGTAAGGAGACGAAAACAAAAAGTCAGAAGAATAATTATGATATTTGTAATGATAATTAAATGGTTGATAATTATAATGATACTTGTGAATAGATGCTCTTTTAATGGCTAATTTATTCTTTTCTGTTCTTTACTGAATTGTAAACTTTTTAATATATTATGTCAAATAGATTTTTTTATGATTCTTTATATTCCCTAACCTGCAGACCTTAATTTATATTGAGCCATTTTCCCTTGACTTTAAAAGGGAAATTCATTTTCTAACAAATGGAATTTTCCTAAAAAGAACAGTTTTCCAGCTTTGCACGATGAACTGGAATATAAAAGCCTGATTTGATATTGTATATTGTATTAGCAATGTAAATCATTTGTTTTGTAAATTTTGCTGACATTTTAAAATGTTTGCTGTAAATTATAACATTTTAATTAATCGATGAAAATTAAAGATCCATAAGTTTTCCAATGGACGTGATTAAGTTTTATCAATCCTTAATTTTTTCTGGAAAGAATTAACAAATCACCATCTGGCGTGTTATAAAAATGCAAAAGAAAATGCAAGAGAAATGTATGAAAGATGATAAATACTTGTTTTTATTCTGCCATCTAATTTTCACTTTTATGTAATAAAATTAAGCAATTAATAAATTATAGCACATAGCTCTAAAGCAGTTGCAAATTGAATTTTTCGAATGAAAAAGGATAATTCATGGAACTAGTAGTGTTTTATCTTCCAATTGGTGACTTTTTTCCATCGACAAGCTGAATGCCTGTTTTTGGAACGGGATGTTGTCTAATTGAATCGCTGTAAAAGAAACTGAAACACGGTTGCTATTTATAAAAACCATATATATATATATATATATATATATATATATATATATATATATATATATATATATATATATATATATATATATATATATATATATATATATATATATATATATATATATATATATATATATATATAATATATACATATATATACATATATATATATATATATATATATATATATATATATATATATATATATATATATATATATATATATATATATATATATATATATATATATATATATATATATATATATATATATATATATATATATATATATATATATATATATATATATATATATATATATATATATATATATATATATATATATATGATGCAAAAAGTACATAAAACATGAGAAAAAACCTGGCAACAAAAAAAATACCCGAATAGCAACAAAAACTTAAATTGACAACTCTATAATCAAAACATGAGACGCCAGATTTGACTAGATATTTCTTGGGGGGGAGATATATCCTACTTATATTAAATTTATCTGAATTTATTGTAAATTTCATGAATAAAGTCTACCGTAGAGATCAAACATTTCTATTTAAATAGGGAATACAAATAATGCCAAATATTTAGGATGAACTTAAAATATTGAGAGAAATTACAATTCTAGAAATTTTTTTCTGTTTGTTTTCCTAATTATAAAGATTTTTAGTGAAGCCTAATACTTACTTGTGCAATTTGAGATACTTGTTCAAAAACAGTTTTTACTCGCTCTTACTCAGTAACTATCATCGACAAACTAAGTCAATTACGCATTGGACTAGGCATTTTTGGAAATCACTTTTCTTATTATTTCAAGAACGAACTGGGGAATATCTGATATAAATTTTAAAGGATATTTCTTTATTGCAATTTAGTGATAATATTATTAATAATTAAGTAGGTGAATATTATATGCATTATTTTCTAAAATTATAAACCCTATTTATTCAGGGTGCAAAATATGGATAAATTTTCAGTGTAACTGTTATTCCTATAAAATGCAATTTTTTTTTTACCTCAAAATAGATAATTAGGTATATTAATTTGGTAATAAAGCTATGTTAATATTCCTCATTTGATATTTTTATTCAAAAACTTTGTTTCTTATAATCATTAAACATTTATTAATGTTATTTTCATGTTAAGCCTGACTGTTATTTTATATTATCAAAATTTAAAGTAGCAGGAAAAATAATTTAATGAAAATTTTGAATTTTTAATGTTTTTATTTTAAATATTTTTTAAATGATTTCATTTGTTAAAATTATTTATCGTAACTTTAGAGCATTATGTAATTTTGAAATATGTAAATTCTCATTTCTGTATATTAAATTTATTCTGAGATAAAAACCTTAACAAATAAGTTAGGCTGAGTTTTTTCGTTTTCTAAATATAACTAGGTACACAATTTAGCTAAATCCTTCATGTTAATTAATTGTTTTTAAAATTTGAGAACTTCTCATTGAAAAGATAACTGTTTATTAAAATATTTGCATAGACATATTTTGACATAAAAACAACTATTAGTATAAAAATAAATAATGATATACACTGCTGGAGAAAAAAGTAGGACTATCATATTTTATAAATTATGTTTTAAATTTTAGCGCAGTAAATGTAAATTTTATTTTTTATTTTATTCAACTAAATTTTCTTTCATTTTCAGCGAATGAGTTTTTTTTTACCACTAAGAAAATATTGTAAATTGTACTCTGAGATTTTTAGCCTATGAAAAAAGTAGGATACCGAAAACTATTCTCATTTTGGAATTGTGTAAGCAGTTTAATATACTGAAAACGTTCATTTAAGTGGTTTTTCTTTGAAAAAATATATTTTGTTGAAAATATCTTCAACTTTAGTATAGTTAAAATGCTTAAGCGGAAACCTTTAAGTGAATTTCAAAAAGATCAAATTGTTTGCTGTTGTGTTAAGCTGTTTTTCTTTGAAAAGATATATTTTGTTGAAAATATCTTCAACTTTAGTATAGTTAAAATGCTTAAGCGGAAACCTTTAAGTGAATTTCAAAAAGATCAAACTGTTTGCTGTTGTGTTAAGCTGTTTTTCTTTGAAAAGATATATTTTGTTGAAAATATCTTCAACTTCAGTATAGTTAAAATGCCTAAGCGGAAACCTTTAAGTGAATTTCAAAAAGATCAAATTGTTTGCTGTTGTGTTACGCTGTTTTTCTTTCAAAAGATATATTTTGTTGAAAATATCTTCAATTTTAATATAGTTAAAATGCCTAAGCGGAAACTTTTAAGTGAATTTCAAAAAGATCAAATTGTGTGGATTGAAAGTCTTAGAGAAATTACAGAGCACCTACACATCACTCCAAACTCTGTTTCTGACTTCATAAAAGATCTGAAAAGTTAGAGGAAAGCAAAGATTGGCAGATTTAAAAATAAAAGAGCTTAAAAAAATACGTGGAAGCATTGGAAAAGCCCAAGACCCATCTGACTTGACACATGGAACCAGAAGAACACTTTACAACCGCATAAAAAGATAGGATGCATTCCTATTCAAGAAAAGAAAGCACCATCTTAAAGGGAACGAAAGCACATTACGCACAGGCGGCAAAGGGTGAAAGAACGCATATGTTGAAACTACGAATGGACTTCTGTTATTTTCTTCTGATGAAAAAAATGCAATTTAAACGGTCCAGACATTCATCAATATTTTTGGCATTGTCAGACACAAGAAGAAATTTATTTTACCTGACAGATAGGAAGAGACTGTTTAATGGTTTGGATATTAATTAGTTGGCTACGTTGGAAAGACCAATTTAGTGCTTATGGATAATAGACAAAAACATACAGATTACATTCAAATTTTAAATTCAGTGCTTCTTTCCTATATCGCTGGGCTTTGTGGAGAATATTGGGTATTTCAACAATATGGAGTATCAATTCACATGGCCAATGGCGTTAAAAATTGGTTTGAAACAAATAATGTTCGTGCTTGCCATAGCCTGATGAAAGTACAGACATCAATATTGTTTAAAATATATGGTCCGTAAATGTTCGATGTGCTTACGCCAGAGGCAAGCAATATGAATCTTTGATCAAACTACGAGAAGCTTTGAATTGTGTTTTGGACAATTTTTGTCATACTAAAATTCAAGACTGATATGGTTCGATAGCAAATAGAGCCTTTGAAGTAGTTAAAGCAAAAGACCGAATTCCTTATTAACAAGAATTTTACTTTCATTATTTAAAACTGTCCTTCTACTTTTTTCACACAGTAGGATAAGAATGAAATTAATTTTTATTCGTAATGAGCAATTTTTTATTTATTTCATGTTACATATATAATTATCTAATTGTAAATAAGTTTTTAAAAGTGCGGTAAGGAAATTATTTTGTAAATATTCAAAGTTCTTCGCTTAAATGAAAAAAACCTAGTGTCCTTCTACTTTTTTCCAGCAGTGTATGTTCAAAAATTGATTGTAATCTCTTTTAAAAATGAATGTATGTTTATGTATAGATAAATACTTTTCTAAATTGAAATTCTTTTGAGAAAATTCTTAATACCTTATATCCAGTTTCAACTATCTCACTAAAACCTTAGACTCCTTTTCACGAAGTGATACGTTTCAATTTGCTTGTAACTCAATAGAAATGCAGAAATCTCTAGTTGACGCATGTCTCTGCTGGATTATCAGACCGAGATTGTTCACTCAACCAACTGACATGCATTAAATTATTGGGTCCAGTGAACCACATACATCACCTTGTGTTATGGGAAACATTTCAAGTTCCTCCATTAATTGAATTCAATACATATTATCTAACGAAAATTTGTGTAACGATTTTACACACGTTTCTACGTACTTAGATGATTTTTCTACAATTCTTATTATATAAATAAGAATTGTACAAGAATCCTTCTTTACTTAAAATTTTCAGTCTTTAATAAATAAAAAATTCTGCAAAACTATAGGTTATTAATATAATTTAAAATATTATATATATATATTTAAAAATAATATTGTTTGATAAGTGTTTTAATTTACTTGCATTTTTTTGTAATTTATATATATAGATGCACACACATATGTTTTAATAGATGTTAAACAGGCAAGAAAATACAATTAACTAAATTTTTTGTAAGCAATTTTCTGTACTATATACATATCCTTTGTGAGTCAATTACTTGATTAATATAAAGCATTTAAATTTAAAATGTAATTGGAAAACAATTGCAATGAAATTAATTATTTATTGTATTGATAATAAATTTCCTTTATATGTAAAAGACTTCGATTATTTTAAGGTGATAAATGTCGTTAAAAAGAAACTTTTGTACTTAGTAAAATTATAAATAGCAGAATTTTTTTTTTGTACTTTTTAAAATATTTTACAACTGCAATACTTTGTTCACATTTTTTTAATTTAAAATTGATTCTATTATATTTTTATATAATTTATATTCATTAAAGTTTTCGGACAATTTATGACCGTATTTAGGTATTGTTAAATAACATTTTGATTAAAACTGACAGCCTTGATTAAAATCTTATAGGCTTGAACTACCTTGATATAACTTTGAAATTACACCGGGAAAAATGTGGAGTTATTCAGATGATTTCTTCGTTGGGGAAGTATGTGGAAAACAAAATGGAGTTCATAAGTTTCTGAATACGCAGAGCAAAATATTGAAAAGATAAATCCACAGTTTCATTAAATCTTCAGTTTCAGTAGAAGTTTTCTGACGAAACTTCATCGTATTTAGTCAGGTTATGATGTCCGAAACTGTTCTGTCATGTCCTTATAAAAATTTAAGTAGAACGTACCTTCTATTAAAGCAGGAAAAAATATGATAGTCATATATTTCCACTCAACTTATAACTCTAGCTTTAGAAGGTAAAAAGATTGTAAGCAATTCTTCTTAAGTCTGGTCTTCAAAATTATTCTGATTACATCAATGGAATATCATGATGACAAATTTACGTTAATTGTAACTGTACCCATGGAAAATGAACTTGGTTTGATTGACAACAAAAATTAAAATTGTTAGTTATGCATAATTTTTAAAAAGAAAAGAATAAAATTTAGTTTAAGAAGAGATAAATATATTTTCTACATTATTTCCACCTTTTCAAGTGATTTATCATTAACGATTTGAAATAGTTATTTATTAGGGGTGCAAACATTTATTTTAAAATATAAAGAATTAAATTCGCATTTTAATGGTTTTTGCGTGAATTTTATCTTAAAATTATCTTTAATTTAAATTGTGAAATATTCTTTATACTTTGTAATAATTTTTTTTATTTTACTCTTTACTTGTGTATACACATTTTCTAAATTAATTTTGAAAATACGCAGAATTCAGTATTATACATTTATTTTTATGTCCATGTAAGTCTTGATAATTTCATAAGAAAGTAGCTGTACTTAGTGATTAAATTATTCACTGCCTCAAATTGTTATTTATATGGTTAATTTACTCATGTTATTATTAAAAAAAGTGTTTAATTATTTTTGTTATATAGCTAAAAAAGAGAAAAAGTAAATAATCGAATCATAATGAATAAAATATAAGAGCAAAATAAATAATAGAAACAGTGATTTTTTAAAATTAATAAATTTTTAACAATCTATATTACTTAAAATAAGCAAGTTAAAAATAAATTTAAGATTCTACTCATAAAAATCATGAATTACTCATAAAATTTGAAGTAATAATGAAACAATAAAAATAATAATTAGTTATTGAAATCAATAAATGTTTAACAATCTATATTACTTAAAATAAGCAAGCAAAAATAAACTTAGCATTCTTCACATAAAAATCATGAATTACTCATAAAATTTAACGTTATAATAAAAAAATAGAAATAAGGATTTACTGAAATCAATAAATTTTTAACAAGCTATATTACTTAAAATAAGCAAGTAAAAATAAATTTAGGATTCTACACATAAAAATCATGAGTTACTCATAAACTTTAACGTAATTGCTGAATACATTTTCAGAATTCTTCCTTGGGAAAGTAAATACTGAAAGTAAAATTTTGTGTGATATAAATATGAATTCTGTATTTAATACTTCCTATTTATTCAAAAAAGTACTCTAGTTCTTTGTTACGAAGTTTTTTATATGTATTTCCACAGAAAGGGCGAGAGAAAAGTTAAAAGAATAATCCCCGAGGTATACTTGAGTTGTCAGCACACAGACGCACAGTAACACCAAAAGTGGATGAAAAAATTCCGATTACTTTCCTCGGGCTTCTAAAAAAGGAGAACATACAATAAAAAGGAATAAAAATATCACGTAAGTGGTGGTCTCTTATACAACTTGGGATTCAATTTCTCACCCCTTGTTTAAGTTCCTCCGCGCTGAAGTGGGTTCACCATAGCAGGCGGGGGTGGTGAAAAATACAAAAGGAGTTTTTATATACTAAATCCCATTAAAAAAGTGCTCTAGGTCTTTTTCAAAGCTTCAAGGCGTCAAGCGAAGAATGAGACTTTGATGGAAATCTTTTATTCTCACTTTTTCACTAGTTTTTGCTCATCTTTTAACTATTTTTCTTTCTTTTTCCTTCACTCACACACTTCCTTTTTATGTACACATTCTTTTTTTGCCAAGTGTTTGTTTTTGTCCAAGCATTGTGGGAGAGAAAATGACGATTTGCACCGCCTTGAGGTTTTCTGCAGTCCATTATCACCATCAACCAAAGTTTCGGAAATCTGGCATTGAATGCGAGAAAACGAGAAGATTGATCATCAACTTCTGGGGGATTTCTGACTTCCTTTGTGAGATGGATTGTGGGTGATTGGGTTTTCTTGTTGAATTGTCTCTTATCGCTCCTAACAAAGTGTCCTATCTTTCCATTTAGGTTCTGCAAGCTGGAATGGGGCACCTGGATTGATGATTGTTTTGCTCTGCAGAATGTGCCGAGTAAGATATTAAGCTGCGACCTTGACAGATATTTTTCATCTGTTTTTCCTGGTTATTCTGAATAAAAAGAAAAAGGAGGTTTTCATCAAAAGGATAAAACAAACACAATGAATTTGTTAGACTAAGGAACACATTTTATCTTGAAAAAAATACAGTATCGATTTCACCTCTCTTATCAGGGAAATATTATAAAAGCAATTCTATATTTATCATTTAAAATATATTATCTACTGAATACCATAACATTTAGTTTAATTTTAAATCTTATACACACATGTATAGAAAAGACAATTATACTTATGTAACATCCATTAACCCTTGATTTTAATGTTTTTTCGAAATTATTAATCATATGTAGTTTAATGGATCATTTATAAAGTTTTCTTTGTTTAACGTTTTGAATATAGGAGTTAATTGGACAAAAGTATTTGATTGAAAATTGATTCCTAACCAGTACAACATTTACATCATGATAAGAGCTGTAAGAAAAAACATAAAAAATATAAATTGTTAATTATTTACTGCCAGCGTGGTGATTGAATGATGTTACATTATTAATTTATGGTTTGTAATTGATCTACACAGCAAAGAGGAGCAATGAAATTTTTGCATTTCTAATTAAAAGCATATTGCTGATATAGGATAAAAGATAACTTTTGAAATTTCTTTAGTAACATTCAATTTTGTAAAAAATATACAAAAATATAAACTTAGATTAATGTTTTTGCGTTATAAATCTGTACATCATAAAATAAATTGGAAGAGTTGGAGAATAAAAGAAACTCTATGGTTGACTTTGTCTAATACATGGAAATTAATTATTAAATTTAAAATTTGTTTAATACAATAGAATAAGTATAAAACAATTTGATCTTCAAAAATGATTCAGTGTATGTCAGATCAATGTAGATTTTTTTAATAAAAATGTATTTTTATTATGTGATTTTAAAAAAAAACATGCAAAATCGATACTTTTTCGTCAGGGAAAGTAAAATAAAATGTCCAATTATATAAAAAAGTTTAAGAAATTTTATTAAGTATAATAATAAATTTCGAGATTATTTTTGCTTAATATGAAAATGAGCAAATATTTTCTTTAATAACATTGATTAAACTAGCATGTATCTGAAGAAATGGTAAAAGTTTACAATCGGTACCCCTTTAATCCTTGGCGATTTTTTTTGACGCCAAGATAGGCACCAAGGTGTGACTAACAAGACAGATGCTAAGCAAAAGCTATACAAAGAGGGTTACCAGAAAATAAATTTTATCGCCGAAATGTATCACCAAATTTTTGACCAAACCAAGGGGTACCCGATTTTACATTAAATCCAAAGAAACATAATACATACCAATAAAATATTTGTAGATTCAGAAACAAAAGGCCAAATATCATCTACATAAGAGATGTACAATGTGATGGAATTCCGATAATCATGATTGAATAAAGCCAGTATATAAGTGGAATGAACAATTAAAATATTTTATTTCGTAAAACATTCTAAAAAATGTTCCTTCACATACTAATTGGCTTAGTACGGCGATTCATATCTCAAGAGTTGCGCAATTTATAATATTTAATAATGCTATAATTAAAATTCATAAATTATTATTTTATTCTGCTTATAAAATATTTTGTCATAAAATGTTTTGAAGTAAAAATTATAATTTTAATATTTTCATTTTATATTGTAATATATAGAATCTGCATACATTTTTTTAGTTGGTATTATATTCCATTAAAAAATTTATATAGACTTCTTACTTTTCATTTTAAATTAATATAATAATTAATAAACATGAAATTTACATAAAAATGTTAATTAATGTCATTAACATTTAAAATTTAAAAGCTTTTTTAAAAGTTCTATTTTTCTCAATGTTATTTTTTCCTTAAAATTTTTTACGAATTCAGATCTAGCAAATGTAAAAAAAGAATGAACTAGCTTATAATTTGTTTCTTCTTTTTTCTAAATAATAATAATTTGTTAACCAAGAAAACAATGAACTAAATTAAAAGAGTAAAATTGAAAACATGTAAATTTTTTAGTAATTGCATCTTAAGGATACTTTTAGATTACCAAGAAACAAAAATGCATGCGTAATTAGAAATAAAAATCATGTATATGTAACTAAATATTCCCAGATATAACTAATTCGACACTTACTTGATTCTCTTTGAAATATGTATTAACTTTTGAAAGTTAAATTAATTTTAATTTTTTGTGCAAATATTTTCATTGAAATAGTCATATCTCGACTAAAGGAAAAAAGCAATTGTTTTTAATATTTATTGAAACATGTATTTGAAGTTGGCAACAGTAACCAGAAAGGTTAATCTAGGACATAAAAACGGATTACAGATTTTGAAAACCAAAATTTTGTCTTGAATTTTATGTATTTAAATGAATAAATTGAACTAGAATAAATTAGACGTGTTTTAGATTACTAGATAAACTAAATATATGTTTTTTATTCTTAATAAATTTGCATTCTGTATATACAAACATAACTATTAATTAAAGTTATATCAAAATAATATATTTTGACATAATTTATATATTCCTAGAAACATTAACTTAATAAAAAGTATTTCACTATAATTTTTAGTGAAAACCAAATCCTGTGAAATTTTACAGCTTCTTTAAGTTGAAAATATTAAATAAATTGTAGAGGAAGTAAAAATGCTTTACAAGATTTCTTACTAAAAAAATCCTTTTTAGAAAAAATAAATTTTAATTTACAGCATTTTTAATGAAGTTCTTTTATAGTTCATAAAATTATTTTTCATGCATAAATTAAAGTAAAAATATGAGCATTTCTTTATTAATGATTATACATAGGAAAAGCTCATACATGTTTAACGCATAAATACCTTCCATCCACTTGAATATTATATAAATAAAAATTTATTGGAGTAAATTTTACGCAAGAAAAACTTATATTTTTAATTAATTTTTCCCTTAAAATGCTCTCTAAAGCAAATAATTATTCAAGTCTTAAAGAAATTAATTTAATTTTCTCCTACAGCTTTTGTGTCATAAATTCATTGAAACTTGAGCTATAAAAAGAGAAGGTGACAGCATAAGGAAATAGAAGTTTTCATGAAAGAAATTAACATACGAGATAGATTTTAGTAGAGGAAGCAATCATTTAAGATACCCAATTAAGTTTAAAACTATGGAAAGATCAACCCCATGTTTCATTTACGTACAAAACGCAAGACCAATGTGTTCATAAAACGATGTGTAAGTTTGTGACTGTCCTTATAATCCGAAACATTTTAGTGCAAAATTAATTACATTTAATGAAACAAGTTTTTCATATTTATCTTCATTTTGTCTCTGGAAAATAAAATAATTTAAGTACTCTCATATTACAAATACTTTTTTAAAAATTTCAAGCAATTGTTATAAAGCCCTCAAACATTTATAATTAATTTTTGCTTAACTTTTTAACAATAGGTTTGAGTTTATGAAAATATTGTTTAGTAAAATGCTGATTCCGCATAATTGCTATGTTCAAATCTCAAAAGAAAAAATGGATTACTTAAGCTTACACACGCACACACATGTATGTGTGAGTACATATATATATATACATATATATATATATATATATATATATATATATATATATATATATATATATATATATATATATATATATATATATATATATATATATATATATATATATATGAGTGTGTGTGTAATGCATTACATGGTTATCTCCTCGTCTTGGTGAATTTTAAGATTATTAAAGAGGCAGATTTTCTCGAATGATTTTCTGTAGCACGTCGGCTCGATAAGAGAGCTCAACCAGAAAAAAGTCTCGAGAGTACCCATTTCAGAAGGGTACAGAGAGATTACTGGTCATTCCTTCGTTAAGAATAGGGTCGCCAGATAACATCATTGGTCCGTTCGACATTCCTTGACCATATATGGTAATGTACTTTTTAGAATTCCACAATAGGGGTGATGTAATGGTGTAATTTATATATTTGTTAAAAGGGGCCATATATACAATAAAATAGGAACATATTACTGGATAGGTAATAACGAATATATATATATATATATATATATATATATATATATATATATATATATATATATATATATATATATATATATATATATATATATATATATATATATATATATATATATATATATATATATATATATATATATATATATATATATATATAAAGAACAAACAAATGAAAGTTAAATATAAACCTTATGTATACATAATAAAAAAAGAGAGCTGACATGCCATCTATTTCCAACCAAAAATTTATTTTTTGAAGTATGGTATGAGAACATGAATGAGAATAAGTTCAACAAATTCCACATAATGTCTGAGCCCCTGGGTGTTACACAGATATAACATTAAAATCCATAAGATTTATTTAAATGCTCTAAATTTTCATTTGTGCACCAAATGCAATCTTAATTAATGATAAACAACTATACATCAGGGCCGCAATAACCTGATTGGTTTGGGCTTCGTTCTCTTTATCGGAAGATGGTAAGTTTGAATCTCAGTTTAACCGAACATTTGTCTTCTTTGATGTATTCGGCTGGGGTACATTTAAACAGACTCTGCTCGCAATGTCCTCCAAAAAAGAAGGCCAAATGATACTTCTTGTGGCCTTCTTTTTCTGGAAATGATACTTTGGCCAAGTGGATCTCCTGCTTGGTCCTTGCTCCAAAATCATGAAGACTCCATCCGTTTGCTTTTATCTAGCTGGTAGAATCCAACTCAGTGCTAGGTATAGGGAAGCATACTGATGCAACAACAACAAATCTACTTCTTATCATAATTATTTGCTAATAGCAAGATATGACCCTAGAATTATAATGAGGCCCTAAAACGACCTTTAATATTCTTTTGATCACATTGTAATTTATAAGTTTCAGTGAATACTCGCTATTATCGTACTTAACTCACTATTCGATGTTCCATTGGATTTCTCAATTATAAGATTAAATTACTCAATTTTGAATTTTACTACTCCTGAATTAAATTTGGCATTTTCAAAAAGCGTACAGAAGCAATATCTTTATTGGAAATATTAAAAATTGTTTTCATTTCTCATGACTTATCAATAGATTTTAATAAATGAACTTTTGATTTTTATGAAACTTTATAATTCTGGTAATTAGTAACAAGTCGAAAAAAGATGTAACAGTATATGCTAAGCATTTCTTAAAAAGTACTTCTATTAAACCTGGTTTGTTTTGAGATTTCAAATGGTACTTGATAATGTTGAAAAATATGTAGAAGTTGTTTTGGCATAATCAAATCAATATATATATATATACATATATATATATATATACATATATATATATACATATATATATATATATATATATATATATATATATATATATATATATATATATATATATATATATATGTATATATATATATATATATATATATATATATATATATATATATATATATATATATATATATATATATATATATATATATATATATATATATATATTTTATATATATATATATATATATATATATATATATATATATTTTATGTATATATATATATATATATATATTTTATGTATATATATATATATATATATATATATATATATATATATATATATATATATATATATATATATATATATATATATATAAATTTATCAATGCATCTCTCACATATGTTATATCAAGGGTTTTAGATTAATATATTTCCTTATTCTCCTGTAGCCGAGCTGGCAGCCGAATGGTTAGCGCTCTTGCCTTCGGTTCAACAGTTCGTGGGTTCGAATCCCACCTTGGACATGGATGTTTGTAGTGGTTCGGAATCCACTTTAAACCGTAAAGTCCCGGTCTAATTAGCCTTCGTGTGCAAAAAATGACCGTTGAGCGACAAAGAAACCAAACCAAACCAAATATTCTCCTGTAATGCATTTTTAAAATGTCTTCAAATTTCAGCATATATAACTGTGTTGTTTTAACAATCTTCGTTTATTTAAGAAAGAGACATAATGTGGTCTTGCTAAGATGGTACGTTTTCGTAGCTTAATGTCAATGAGGATACGAAACGATTCAAAATAAAGAAAAAAGTATTTAGAAAGCATTTCATACTTGGCCATAGTAAAAACAGACCCTAGAAAATAAATAAGTTTATATAAAAGAGCGAAAATTTTTATGTGAACTAAATTTAGATGACTATTTCATAAGAAAAATATGTCTTTCGAACTAAAAGATTTTCCAGAAACTTGTTTGCATATTTATAATTTTTTTAATAATGAAGGTAACATACGAAGTTTAATAAATGCAGTTATCATGGGCAAAAATTATATGCGTCATGTAATATGGTTTTTTAAAAGTTTGTATATGAAATTTGCATAAATTTATTTTATTATTCCACATGTTTAACCCTCTATCCTTGTCAATTTTTGATTAAAATACATTTATCACTGAGTTTAATAAATTTAACATGTCACATAATCAAAAATCATATTTATTTCATCAGACAATTTTTACTAAATGTGAAATTTGAGCTTTGCAAATGAGTTTCATATTCTGAAACTGCAAATAGCCACGGAGGATGGAAGGATTTCATGTAACTGCCTTTCAAATATTGCAATTAAAATTTTCATAATATTTTGAACTTCTTTTCCAACTATTTAGCAGCCAGGTAAACTGTCAAATTTAATTTTGATGACTTTTTCTGTAAGCTGGCAATTGAAGTAATGTGAAAAATCATGCATATATTTCTCCATCAGTAGGTATCAAAGAATGTATTCATTTAATAGATTCTATCATAAACGAAACGCATATTTGTATAATAAAGGAGCACGAATTTTTATATTATTATTGGATTTCGATGTTTGATATTATTTTAAAAGTTATATATCCCCTCTCGTCTGTGTAACCATTTAAAATATCACTCATTTCTAACAGAAATTAATATTTTCCAATTATACTTGTTTCTAATGACTAATAAAATATCTAAAACTTTATACATGAGTTAAATACGTGAATGCAATATATTTCTTGTTTTGTGCCTTATGGGATCTACGAAAATCTAGAGATATTTTGTCACTTGTTTTAAGCAAATCATTCTAACACATTTCTTGATAATATGTTTTTAGTTTTGTGAAATTTGTGGCTCGTAAACTCTTGCTAACATTCTAGGGCAACTTTTTTCTGTATCGTAGCTTATCACTCATATTTTTTAAAAATGACATATTTGTCATGAGAGGTCATGCAACACCAGAACTGCATATACCTTTGTAATTTAATGTTAATTATTATATTTTAAATTTAACCTCTTTATCAAGAAATTTTTTATAGCTGAATTAATGTTAGACTAAAACCGTACATACACCGTTAAGTGTTTACATAATTAAGTGTCAACAGCATTTGCCTGTGGAATTTCCATTTCCATCCATCCGACCAACCACCCGCTGACTTAACGTATCGGGCAAAAAGTTTCTCTCATACATCATCGACAATTGTTTTTCCAAAACAAAAATTGAAAATTAATAAATATTATACGAGTAGTTAAGGAAGCCTGATGTGTTTGCATACTTTTCTCCGAATCACATATCAGCTTATTTCTTTCAAAAAAATGGTAGCTAACGTTTTTGAATAAATTTACATAATAAATTCCTTTTATCTATTTATATAAACTATAAATTTTATTGTTAGTTTCATTTATTTTTGTTGCAATCTTCAAAAAACATGATGTTATTAACTTTTGGAGTCCAGTGTATGTAGCAAATTTTAAATTAAAACATTGTAAATATTGCATATTGAATGCATTTAAGCTCTTTCATACTCAAATGTTTTTAAATTGATTTTTAATTGAATGAATATTTTGTAGAACTAAAATTGAGTCATGCTTTCAATATTATATAATATTCATTATTATTTGGATGATCCAAAATGTCAAGAAATCAAATAACAATATGGAGAATTTGAAACAGATAAAAAATATTTTTACAGATTTATGTTTTAATCAACAGGAAGAGCAAATGAAGAAGATAGATTTGAAAAGAAATCATTTGGTTTTGTGTGAATGGCCATTTTTTAAACTGAAAAAGACATCTGGAAAATCAATACTGCTATTTAAACATTACTTTAAGTAATTGACTCTTTCTTGTGAAGTATCATACGAGGTTTGTCCGGAAAATACGCATAAAAGTTGAATAATAACTTTACATTTCACAATTATTCAGGTATTACAATATGGTCTCCTTCAAAGTACTCATCCTGAGACGAGATACACTTCTGCCAACGCCGTTTCCACTGTTCATAACATTGCTGAAAGTCTTCAGTTGTGATGTTGTTCAGTTGCCCTGTCGTTTCTGCCTTCCACATCTCCCAAGTACCCCAAAGCACCATTTTGCATTTAGAGAACAAGAAGAAGTCAAAGGGGCTAAATCGGGTGAATAAGGCGGGTGGTCTGTCACGGTGATTGAGCTTCGGGCCAAAACATCACGCACAACGAGCGACGTGTGAGTGGGCACATTGTCGTTATGAAGCATCCACCTGCCTCCTTTTGCCAAATCCGGTCGAACTTGGGCCACACGAGCTCTGAGACGTGTCAAAACTTCAACGTATAAATTTCCTTTCACTCTCTGGCTCTGTTCCTCAATCAGAGAGAGCTCCATGCCGACGGCAGGTGAAAAAGAGCAACTTTTAACAAGCACCCGCACACTCCTATTTACACACAGAGTGGTCTGACTCGAACTGAGAATAGATGGGAATGGTTACAACAGTAGTGCCACCTGGCGGTGACTGCAAACAGTAAAATAAAGTTATTATTCAACTTTTATACGTATTTTCCGGGCAAACCTCGTATTATTAAACTGCGCATATGATTTACTTTCACATACTTTGAATTAGAATTGATAAAATGATGACGGGAACATTTTTTAAAAATAACCCAAATAATAATGGATATTTAAAAAAAGTAATTATATATTGATATATATATATAACATTGTGAAGTTTATAGCCGTTTTATTAATACGTAAAATTATTTTCTATCAAAATGATAGAATGAAATTGAAAATGATTCTAAAATCTTAAAAATCCCAAATAACTCAAATTATCATAGATAAAACTTTCAAATAAAAATTTCCGAAAAAAGTCTCACGACTCAAGGAGTAATATGCTTAACTTTATAATCAATTTAAAAGCACAATTCCTAATTATCTTATTTTATTCAAAATGCATTCAACTGTTTAAAAACTTTATTCGGTAAATTTGCTATCTTGTCCTATGCTGTCAACTCTCACGCTTCTGATTCCCCCTGTCTCAGAGGAAATCCATTATTCAACCATTTTGTTTTTAAAATTTGCATTTGACAGTTTTGTTTTGTTAATAAATTTTAATTGAGTGTGCTTGTTTACACAAAATCACTGAAAAATTCAAATATAACTAATTCAAGAATCTTAGCTTATGAAAGTGAAATTCACGTTTAGAAACTTTTGTTGTAGAAATAAAACTTCATCGAAATTTATGAGAAACTTTATTGAAATTAAAATAGAGTTCTCCGAAGAGATTTCGAAAATAGAAATAAATTAGTTGTAATCAGAGGATAGAAAATTTTCACAAAGTAAAAATGAACAACTTCAATTCTGCTTGTTTTAGATTGGAATGATTTCTCGAATATATTTCTATTTGCCTCTTGTGTATTTGTTATATTGAAAGTAATGATTATGTAACCTACAAAAAGAATCATTAATATTATTTGAATATTTCTTCCAATACCTTTATTACCATGATTTAATTTAATAATTATTTTATTAAAAGGAAATGTGTGATTATGCTAGACAATGTATAAAGATATTATATATATGTGTAAATGTTTCGTCACAAATTATTTGAAAGTTTATCTTTGGTCAGTTTATTATATAAAAAATTTGTTGTCAAAAAATCATTTAACGATGTGTAAGTTGCAATTATAAATTGCAATTAATTGATTCAGTACACAATAGCCAAGAAAAATATTCAAGAGAATTATGATAGAAATTTATTGACAATTCTGCATGTATTTAATACAGTTTCATATTAATTTTATATTAATTATATTACACTAAAATAATCAATTAAATATTTATGTTTCATTATATTATAAAATATAATTGAATAAATTTTTCCGCTGCACTTCAATCTCTAAAAAGAGCTCATAATATACTTTTGTTTGAATTAATAGTGAATGCCATTTTACTTGGTAAAATCAAGAGATAACTGGGCAAAAAGGTGAATTGCTATCATTTTAATAAATGCCATATTGCTAGAGTACAGTATTTTTGAAAAATTCATATGAACAACTGACTACAAAAGAATGAAAGTTTGTTTGGAACAAACTCTTTACTTTGTTGACCTGTTAAAAATGTTCCCAATTCTTGCAATTTATTACTAAATGATCGTGTAGTCTGCATTATTTCATAACATCTTGTTAACCACAAAGGGATTATTTCTTTCGCTCTAGTTGAGATCATAGCTACATCACTTCATTACAGTTCGCATTGGTTTAAAATATCAATGACGTTAAATAACGCTTCATCTACGACACACATAATTAATTACGGCATCGTATTGAGACGGCGTCGTAAAACTGACTTGTCGACGAATTTTCTCTTCCCTTTAAGCCGCATTCTTCAAGTGGCAGAAAACAAGGCGAAGTTCACCAATGAATGTCTGAGAATAATGTCAAAGTTCATTTTGTTAATAAAATGATTTCTTATATTAAGACCAAAGCATCGTTTTGAGAAGCCGTTTTCCATCGGTTCAAGTCATTAACACATTGACAATAGAACAGACGAAAAAGCAAAATGTTAAAGACGAGACTAAACATCCACTTTATAGTTAGTTTAAAATGACACACACACACACAAGGGGACAATTTAATTTCTTTTAAATTTCTTTAAATAAAGGAATTTTAAATTAATAATTGCGTTATTTGTCAGCAATCTTGAATAATGCCTTGCTTACATTATTATTATTATTTTTACCTTTTGAGCATGCAAGTTTTGAATTAATGATTACGTTTTCTGAAAAGTACAAACATAGAAGCTGGATTAGGAATGAAGTTTTTATCTATTTATCTGAATGAAGGCATTAGTTTACTGATATAATTTTTCACTTACATTTTGAAAATTTCACCTTGCGGGATAGTAATTATTATAACATGGATAAGTGTGGAAATTTTTTGGTGTTAAACAGTATCATTTGATGTCATATTTTTGGCAAACCTTTTAAGCAGGATAATTTCCAAGCACTTGTAAGGTGGAATACAAATAATGAAAGTTTAGAAATGATCCTGTTCATACATGTTTTGTTTATAGATTCGAAAAATTTACAGTCGTTTCAAAGAAATTAAAAGTGATGTACTTAGAAAACCATTGCTCATTTATAAGAAATATGTCATTCAAGAGGGAATCAAATATCAGCCTTATAGAGCTGACAATAGTTTTTAGTAATTACATTCATGGCAAATTTATTTTCAAGCTATCTTCAACATGTATATTAGTCAGTGCAATATACCCCGATTGTAGACTAATTATCGTTCAGACTAATGATTAGTTATCCAATCACTTTTATCAGTTGTGCTAATGAAAACATTTCCATAATGCGATACTTTCCCTCATAAATGAAGTGGTCACCTAAATTTTTACTCATTTTGAACTGGTGTAGTTTCTTTATTCCTTAAGATTAAAATTTTGCTATTTTTTTTTCCGATTCTCATGTCTAATTTGATTTCTAATCGAACAAAATCTCCATAACATTGAACATACTTCGGATTATTAATAAATCTTCAGGACAATCTTATATTTATTTATCACTATCGATTAAAAAAATATTTTAATAATACTGCACAGTAAAATATATGCAGTATCTTATACTCCTAAAAAGAATTTATAATTTTTAATTTTAATAACTAAATTTCAATTACGTAAATGTATGTGACATCAAATATGAAATCATCATTTCTTATGACACGCTTAATTTTTTATTTTCTTCCAAAATCAAATATCAATTACTAAATGGGAAATGAAGTTTTTAAACCAAACGAATTTCCTGGTCGTTTTCTATGTGCAGTAAAATATATTTGTCTTATCAGATTTAAGCCGAAATACTGAGGGTGAATGTCATTTTTTTACATGAAACTATTTCATTTTACCGTCACTCATGTTTGCTTCAACTGTTTGGATAAACTTTTGTCGCCCAAAAGTCTTATATCTTCTTCCACTGGAGATGCTAGTTATCTCGCACTGAAAAATTCATTATACGGTTGTCTAATGAATACCCGTTACATTTCTAAAGCCCAGCTATTTTGTAATGAATAATGCATCAAAAGGAACTTTTTAAATAATTTACAAAGCAGCTTGACTAATTAGTAAATAAATAACTACCTCCTATCGGGCTAAGATTCAAGCCCTGAAAAATTAGTTGTCTCGAACTTTGCGTTATATATTCGAGGAAATTAATGAATTAAAAGTTAGTCTTATGATTCTCTCATCAGCGCCGAGTTCTGCCGATACCACTAATCTCGCTGCAGGAAACAAAAACTAAAAATTGACTTGGAATTGTTTTTATCAATTTATAAGCACGTTGTTTTCTATTCGTCTCATAAAGTTATTTTCTGCTAATTAATTACCTTATAGAGATGTAGAAAATTTTAATTAAAATTTGTTCTCCTTTCCAAGGATTTTGTTTTCATTGATATGATTAAATTCATTGAATGATTTATGAGTTTAAGGATAAGCAAAATTATTATTTGTAGTTTCTTAAAATATAAATACTAAAAATATTAGTTTAATAATTTGCATATAAAAAAATGATATTTTTTGTATCTGATACAAAATTGAATGTTTAGGAAATTTTATTTTTAGATAAATTCTGAGAAAAAAAGGAAACTCTGAAAGCCAAATAAAAAAATTCCTTCTATTTTTATCATAAGTAAATAAAAGTTCAAAATCAAGTATGTGTTTGTTATTATACCACACAATTATGCTTCATAAAAAAAAAACAGTAATTCGATGAAATAAATTTCAACTCTACGAAAGATTGCTCCTTACCATGTAAGAATCACCTGGTAGTTTAACTCAGAAGCACATACAATTATTAAAATGAAATACAAAGTATTAATTATAAAATTAACTCGGAAAATTATTAGTAGTCTAATTAGTTAATATGACTCTCTTGGATAATCATTAGAAGAAAATCTAAATTACAACACATACCACCAACTGTTCAGTTTTTAAAGATGTGACATATAAAAAAATTTAAATAAAAAAAAACTATCCAACAATTAGCATCACTCTCTGATAAGCTCACAAGTCTGCATAAATGATAACAATAACCATCTATATAGCAATCGCCGGTTTCCTGTGTTTTTAGACCAGTGAAAAAGTGGAATCTTAAACCGTTGATCTTATTAAGGCTCTCCTTTCATTTATGGTACATTTCTTTGGACACCCTATCCCCAGGAAACATGTAGAATAAAAAGTATGGACTCAACTTTTTAAGATTCTACTCTTTCCTTGGTCTGAAAACACAGGAGATGGCTTTATAGATGGTATTTATTACCACTTAGAGGCCTATATACTTATTCAAAAGAGTAACATTGATTGTTAGATAACTTTTCACTTAAGCGCCTTTTTTCTAATTTTTACACGTATCATTGTTTTATGGTACAAAACATATCCAATGAAGATACAGAGTGCGACAAGATTATTTCCTTATTTCTTATTGCAATACCACTGTTAAGGTATTTTTATTAAAACTGTTTAGGTTTTTTTATTTATTTTTGCACACAACAATTACTTATTTAAAAAGTTCTAGTTTATAGTTTTAAATATCATATTGTTTAAGTGACGCTCGCTATTGGCAAATACACTGGGTGAACCAAATTCTGCTGTTCTCACCGATCTCTCCAGCACATCGGTTTCTCTATAAATGCTTATTTTCAGATCTTCTAAAGTTTATGGGCGGTCAGTATAGGCACGTGACTTTAAATAACTTCACAAAAAGATATTACATTGGACCAAATCTGGAGAAAGCGTTGAATACAACAAATCGTTTCTCATTGAAATGAAATACTCGGGAAAATAGGCCTCTATGATAAAAGCAAGGCATTCATTACTTCAACTCATGATGGCAAATGAACCACAATGTTACATAACTTTATGATTCCCTCTCACTGTTTTTAATTGTTGAAACCACGCCTACCTCGCTATCTTTTATACTTTTTGTGTTACTGCAATTCGAATAAGAAAGTTTGCTTGGAATGTTTGAAGGAAAGTAAATCAGAAGACAACCTGAGAGGTATTTTATTTCCAATCCACTTCTAACACCGTGCCATATCATATGAGACCCTATACTGTCTTGTTTGCACATTAAACCTACATTCGTTTTTTAGTTTAAGAAACAGCAACTTGTGACTCATTTCAACGTTGCTATTAAATTGCTTGCAATGTGCACTCGAATTGATGGTGGTCCAGATATGATTCCCTTCCATGTCATGATATTTTATGAGGCTGTCAAATAATTTTTGGTCTCGCCCAACAACGGTTGCATTAATCGCTACTAAACTTATATCTCCTTACACCAAGTGTGGCAGCATCTAGTTCGGTTACACTAACAACGATGGTCTGCCCAGCTGGGTCGTTCTTAATGTTAAGAACGTTCCACTCCGTTGGAATGACCCCACCGTTCTGTGCCTCTATTTTCCTCAAGACCTCTTTAGGCTCCAGTTTGCTGAAAATTTTCGGCAGTTTTGCAATTATCTTGATGGTTCTGACAAGTTTCCTTGCCTCATCCACCAAGAGTTTTTGCTCCTACCAGGGGCTTATGTCACTGACGGTTTGTTCCAGCCACTTTGAGCTCCCCAGATCTACAAAATTGACAATGAGTGCCCCATTCTCAAGTTTACAGGAAAGTTGGGGCAAAACCCTCCATTCCTTCTTGTTTTTTTTCGTTTAACAAGAATTCCAGATCGGAGGCCTTATCTTCTGTTAGCCGTTTTTCCGGATGGCCCTCTTATGAGCACAGCCATCTTGGCCGCCGTGAGAGCCGCCCTGTAGGTAAATCCTCCAGGTCCTTCTCTCCTGGCAGCCTTTCCGGCCTTGACCTGGTCCATTCAGTTGGCGGGACGCTTCTCGCCTTCGGTTGCCTTGGGTTTTTCAACCCAAGTCCCTTCGGTGATTTTGCGTTCCTTTACCAGCTTCTTTTTCTGGGCACCATAAAGTCTTTTTTAAGCTTGATTCTGGTCAGAGAGTCAGTCATGCTATCGATAGTTTCATGACTCTCACCAGCAGAAGATGGTTTGTAGGTCATTTCTATCTCCTGTGAGGGATTCATTGCTGCCCCTTCACTAGATTGCCTCTGAGTTCCCTTGTCTTTTTCAGCGAGGTTTACTTCACAGGTTTCACCAGCAAATGTAGAAAGGTTTGTTATTTCTTTTGTTTTTTCACAGCCATAGAATAATAATTAATTAATAGGCTCAGGTAATACAACAGTCCACCCAGCATTGCCTGAGTTACTGGGTGGGTAAAAAAGCTCTAGAAGTTCGCCAGACTACTAGAGGCTCCGTTAAGACACCATTACCACGGTGCCAATTAGCCCTATGCACGAGTCACCTATTACCAGGTTTACGGGAAATGGTTCGCGGCCTCTGATTCTATATTCAAGGCTATCCTGTCATTCTTACAGGACGTTCGGCGATCCACCACCTGCTCACGCGCCTGGTAGCTGCTCAGGCCCCAGGAAAATAACCTCATTAGCAATGATTAAAATCATTTCATTATAGTAAAATTTCTCAATATTAAATGCTTTATTGCTGTGGCTTGCTTTCTGAGTAATAAATCATAATTTATAAATTTAGATTTGAGAAAGTAGTTTTTAGATTTTAAAAATGGCAAAATAATTTTGTAGAAACTAAAGATTATAATATTTTCACATTCTTCATAAATTTTTACTCTCGCTGTTTTCTAGTATAAGAATTATGAAAAGAATAGACAGACAGTCCTAAGGCTAAAAATTCCGTTTTTGAATAATGAATAATTTATTCGTTTTTTTTTTCTCTAGAAGAATTTCTGCAATAATACATTTCTGCTGCTTTGTGAAACAAGGAAACACTATTTATGATACACAGAAAGTCTAATAAATCATACTGTCTGTAGGGAGATTTCAGATTATCATATTAAAAATTATGGTAAGAGATAATTCATTAATATTCCTCTAAATTTTATGAGCATCTTCATTAAGAATACTCCAATTCTCAAACTATTATTGGATCTTGTTGTTTTCTTTTAAAGTATTTACATTTGATTTATTTTTATGGGGCACTTTTTCTAAGCATTTCTTTATTTAAAATAGAATTACTAGATAACCATTAAAATTTTTAAAGAGGGTATTTATCAAAATAAAGTTATTTTTTTTAACAAAATATTTATTTACTGCAATCATTTTTGTGAGTCTCAGCAAATTATTTGCAAAAGTGTTGGGAATATTTGTCGAGTCGTTGACATAAATATGATAAACAATTTTTATTATTCGAGGTATATTCACTATTAATTGCATAAATAAGAATAAATGTTTGAAAAAATATGATAACACTGATGTTAAAAGCATTCGATATCTTGTGATGTTAAATGCATTCGTTTTTTAACTTAAGGTAAATTGCAAAATTTTGTAAAATGATCGTATAGATATTGACTTCTAAATAACGTATCAAATACTATAAATATCATCTACTTATACTACGATATAAAATTTCGAATTAATAAAGATTTTATTGAAAACATGTCCAGAATTTAAAGTAGGCCTATTGCTCAAAACGGCAATATATTGAAGGATCAATAATGAATGATAATATATCTATGGCACTCTTTATAAAATAAATAATATGTTTAAATAAGTATCTACATAATTTGATACATTTACTTAAAATATTGATATTTGGGATAGTTCCAAGATTGATTTAAAGATTAATTTATTTCTTGAAGAATAATTTTTAATGAGATAAAAACATTATTCTCCACGAATTAAAGGAATAAATTTTATTCATTTCCCGTAAACATTTAATTTCTTAGTATTCACTCATCTGTATGTAAATTAACGTGCATTTACCATGAAATATGTTATAATCGCGTTATTATTTTTAGATAATAGAAACTAGAATAATATAGCACATTTATTATTTTATAATGCTATTAATAAACATTTTTATTATTTAATGGTAACTATATATATACAGACATACATATATAAATTTATAAATATGTATATATATATATATATATATATATATAAATATATATATATATATATATATATACATATATACATATATATATATATATATATATAATATATATAATATATATAATATATATAATATATATATATATATATATATATATATATATATATATATATATATATATATATATATATATATAATATATATATATATATATATATATATATATATATATATATATATATATATATATATATATATATATATATATATATATATATATATATATATATATATATATATATATATATATATATATATATATATATATATATATATATATATGTGTGTGTGTGTGTGTGTGTGTGTACATTCATTGTAATGTTGGGAGATGTTAATTGTTATATAATTATATAATAAAGATAACAGAAGATCAGCTATAGAAAATTTATTTCTATTTAATTTTCTAGTAATAGCAAAATTTATTAATATGGAAATTCTGTCTTCTTATAACACTGTTTGTCCGGCTAGCCAACAGACAGTCTTAAAATGTTGTTTTATTATGTTTTTAATTACATTTCTTAATTTTATATTCAGATTCTGTTTATTTTTTACTAATTATCACATTAATTTGTGACCAAAACTAATCACTTTATCACCATCTTTTGTAACTGTATTAACTTGTTGCATTAAAAAATATGTCTACATTTATATTCAAGTAAAAGTTATTACTCAAGTAGAGCACTTGCATAACATCCAAATGGAATGGTTAAAAATATTGTTGCAGTATACGTGAACATTTTCCCATTTGGATAAAATATATCGGTCATCAATGACAACTCAAAATGTTACTTTAAATTCCCGAATGGAATAACACTAAAAAAGAACGATAACACCATGAATAAGAAATTACCCGGAAATAAGCTTTTAGACGTCTTCTATTTTGACCCTATAATTTTTAGTCCAACTTATGTTACATAAGTATATATGTATATATATATATATATATATATATATATATATATATATATATATATATATATATATATATATATATATATATATATATATATATATATATATATATATATATATATATATATATATATATATATATATATATATATATATATATATATATATATATATATATATATATATATATATATATATATATATATATATAAAACATAATAGAAATATCATAGTAAAAAATTTAAAAATTCAAGAACAAATACAAAAATCATATGCTTTGCAATACATTCAGAGCGAAAGCAGCTTAAGCAGAATTACTAAACAATAGTCAATTGTAAATTTTATAAAATTAATCAAATACTAAATGGAAAATAAAAGTGAAAATACGAAAAAAAGAAAAAAATGGAACATATGTTCAATAGATATTCTTTCCATTTTCCTATTATTCTATGTTTCTTTTTAATTTTAAACTATCTAACATATGTTCCATCTGTTTACTCTATTTCAAATTTTCACTTTATAATTCTCCATTTAGTATTTGCTTAGTTTTATAAAATTTTCTATGAATTATATGTATATATAACTGAAATTAAGTACAAATTTTATGATTCTTGCATCATCTACAAAAAGTTTTCGAATTGTCAATTTTATGGTCATATAAAATGACCATAGAAGGCTGAAACAATCTTTTAATGATTGCTTGTTTAGTAATAACACTACTTTAATTTATAAATTTTACTTCAAATTGTATTTTTTTAAATAAAATTAAGCATTATACATAGCTAAGTGATGATTACATATAGATATAAATTGACTGCTTTCTAATTAAATTGCTTGCATTACTAAACATTTGGAAGGAACATTTAACACTTATTTTGTAGTAGTTCATTTCTACATGTAAATTAGCACATGTTTCTATCTTATATATATTTTCCCCTTTAATATCATATTTAATTAGGGTAAATTTAAAGAGATTGATACATCTGCTACTGTTCATAAGACGTTTCTCACTTGTAAATTCATTATGCAGAATTTCTCTTGATGTTTCGTGGTAAGCATCTAATCATTTCCCCTGTTCATATCTGCTACTCTGGAGATACTTGCTCTGAATACTGAAGAAACGATTTTGCAGTATGACGTTTCGTATTTAATGTTACTTCCAGATTAAAAAACTGTAATTATGTCTCACATAATAAGGAAAATTATTAATCAAAACGTTCCTGAATTTTATCCAGATAAATTTGAATGTTGCCATTTCAATATGTTTTGCTGCTGTAGCTTTAATTTTGCCTGTCAGAGCTTTGATGATAGTCAGCAGAATATGAAACAGATGGCTGAACACATCACTATATCACCGGAGTCAACCAATTTAAAATAATTAAGCTGATAAGGCTGCTGTCTGGATAGAATTAATGGTAAATATGTTCGCATCATATGTCCTTGTTTGTAAGAAAACATGTATTTGTTTGTGTGCCTTGAAATTGAATGGTATTTTCTGTGCAGCAGACTGTTAATCAATAATGACGGTACACTCGCCAATCTGTTTGAGTGATATGATCCCCTTTCAGTGGCTGCTGAGCACCAGGACCTCAGTGTGGCCATGCGTTTTCATCCATAGAATCTATATTCAGCGGTCCATCGGAACAGACGCACATGGGGAAGGATCAACTCGTTACAAGAGCAATCTCCGGCTATGGAACATGTGTTCCGAAGCTTCCCCAGCAAATTGTTAGTTTAAGGATATGAGAAATGCTACAGAAACTAATTTTAATTTCAATTATAATTTCTTTTAGTTAAAAATAAAATTTTATGTAACTTATGTAAATATTTAATCTGAAGCAAATAAAACAAATCATCCTCCATATTGAGAATATTTTAAATTTTGAATATATTTAAATGACTTCAGACAATATATTTTTTAAACTGAAAACTAGAGCTTAAAAAAAAACAGCTATAAAGGAAAAATATTTTAGGAAGATTATACTTACCCGCAACCCCATTTAAAATATTATTTTGACTATATTTAAAAATTAAGAATACAAACATCTATGACTAAGAGATATTAAAGGTATACAAATTTAAAATACTTATAAATACATGCGTTAATGTTTCTAAGTATAAGATAATAATTTCTTTATAAAATATTTATGTACATTATTATTAAGGATAATATGAAAACAGGTACAGAACACTAACAGTATCAGTCGTTCATAAATACGTTTATCAATAGGAATCTAATATTAGATGAGAGTTTTTTCTCCTTAAAGCATAATCTTACATGAAAATGAGTGAAAATATATAACCACGTTATTCATTTTCAAATAATTCAAAATATTTGAAACTTAAAACCTGAATAACATTTCTAAATTATTCGTCTTATGAAGGATTATAAAAGTGAAAAATTGTTGTTTTACATCCATTGGAAAGTGTAATCCGAATCCGAAATAGTTTTCTCCAAAACATGAACATAATGTTTTATGTTCATGTTTTGGACAAAACTATGAAAAAAACATTAACAATTTCCTTGTCACAAGTAAGTAATGACTGCTTTAGATCCAATTAAAGTTATTACATCATAAAATACTTAAATGAAAAATTTTTTATATTTTTCTTTTTAAGCAAATCTTTTTGGAAAAAGCCAGGATTTTCTAAGATGTCTCAAAGTAATTTACCAACAAAAGATTCCACAACAATTCTTTGATTTTGTTTTAAAACAACAAAAAAAATTTCCATGCTTTTTAGACGCATTTATTGTGATATTTTTTTTCTTTTAAGAAGACTTTTTGTTTTTGTAACGTCACATTTTCGAACTAGTATCTTCACGGTCATTTCAAAACTTTGCTGCAATAAAAATAGAACAAGGAAAAATACACATCACCAAGTCTTCCAAACTGTTTTTTGTTTTCCTTGGATTTCTCTATTTTCCCACGGGATTCGCCTACAGAATTTTAGATCCGCTTCTTGTATTTCTGAATGGTTCTCGAGGCAGAAGATTCTATTTGTTTTCATTTCCTTGAAAACGTTTGTTGACGTGGAAGAAAAGTCCGTTTTAGCTTTAATTTAATTCAATGCGACTTTAACTACAATAGCTAGAAATTTCTGACAGCTCTTGGGAAAATATATATATATGAAAGAAGTATCAAAAAACAGCTGAAATTCTACGCGTTTTAAAAATTTATAATTTAGAGTTTCAAAATGTCTACATATAATTCAACGCATAAAAATCCAGAAATAGATAAATAGATTATGGATGGTTTTATATTCGTTGTATAGACGTAAATATAACAATTCCATTTTTATTCCATTCAGCAGAATCATCAAATCATATTGCTGTACATTTTATGAATAATTGAAAATAAACAATAATATTGAAGCAATTAAAATTTAATTTTAAAGGTATTTGTTCCTGAAATTTATGTTATGAATTTTTGAAATAATTGCAATAGAGATTTGAAAATAGTATGATATGCTGTTAATTTAAAAACCAGAGGGGAAACAAATTTTATAAATGTATTAAATTGCTATTACGTAACAAGCAATAACATATGTTTTATTTAATTTGCTTTAGCATGGTTCTGAGTGTATGATCAGTTTTCACACACAAATGGTATTCAGACCAGAATGTATTGTTTATATATTTTTGATTAGAATCCACACAATATGTGTCTTTCCCATCTTTGAATTCAGGAATCATTGACTTGAAATTCTAAATGGAATCATTCATGAAACAAATTGTTCTTGTTTCTCCTCCCCTTGAACTGCAGAGCTGCATCAAGTCCATGAGCCCATTCCCCCTGAAGAAGTCCATTACCAATAGGGGATCTTAACCCAGGCCCTGCTACCTTGTGAGCTACGGGCAAGGGACATGGGAAGGTCTGAGCAGAAGAACAGTTAATGAAAATTTTGAAGTGTTTATAACCACCAATAAAAGTCATTGATGACAGATGACCTCTAAGGAATGAGGTAAGGGCAGTTTGATCTTGTCAACTGCCATCCCAAATCAATGAGCTACCAGGGCTCTTACTCTGATACCATGTGTGTGCTCGTGGGATCATCCAAATGGTCTTATTTTTAGTCTTATATTTAGAAAATAACTCCATTCAAGTAAGAGGAGAGGCATTCGCTGTTGTCTCATTGCTCTAGCCAAACTGTCCGCAATTTCATTTCCATGACTTAAGAAAGAAATCCATTGGAAATGGATCTGCTGAGAAAACGAAAGTTGTTTCTGTATCCTGAGGACGTCTGCACCTCTACTATCCATCACGTTCAATAATTAATTAATTCATGAAACAAGCTAATTTGTGATTTAGCTTTCGGTTAAACATTACATGGGTTCCATTTTTTCTTACGTTTTAGTTATTTGCAATGATTTGGAATTCGCTTTATGCTGAAGGTTCCGGACTAAATAACTCTCTATGCAAATAAGGATTGGTGAACAACATATCAATCAGCATTACCTTTTATTATATAAGGATATGCGTTTTGTACATATCAATGTAACTTTATTTGATATTTGCAGCTCATGTGCAGAAGTTATCTCATCTCATTCATAGGATAATTTCACACAAGTGTTTGCTGCAAAGCTATAATTATTTATATTCTTTCTTAGGTCAAGGGTTTTAGCAGTTTACTAAAGATTTCTGACATATTTCCTTGTTCTTATGCCATAAATGATCCATTTAATATGGCTTGTGCCATAAATGATCCATTTAATATGGCTTGTGCCATAAATGATCCATTTGATTTGGCTTACGTCAAGAAGAAAAGCAATATTTATCCATTTTAGTTGAAAGTAATACTCAACTATTGCAAGTAATAGTCTTATTCCAAATTATTTAAAAACTTTTTTCATTTGCACAAATATTTTGGTAATTTTTATTTAAAAATATTTAATGCTGACTTCTTTAGGAATCAATAATTACTTGATTAATAATGTAATTTTAAAGTCCCAAATTAAATTTCTGTTTGGTATCTTGAAGCCATATTATTTCTTAGTGTCAAATTTTCTGTAAAAACTTTATAATATGAATGGTTACATTAAAAATTAATATGTTTGATTGTTCTACAACTCACGTGAAATTCTTATTCCAGTTGTTATTTTTAAAATCAAAATATCCATTAAAACAAATATTCTCCACTAACTCTCAGGCTTCAATAAAATTTGAAGCTATAGGAATTTAATATTTTATGGCAAACTACATACTTGTAGAATATATCAAAGATATTCTCCAAATAATAACACGAGCTCGGATACTTGGAAACAGTCCTGCTATAATATGCTTCTGAGAGAGGAGTTTGCACATATTTCCACAGGTTAAAATCACAGAAGTAGAAAAGTCTAGGGCTTTGGTTGTTGCAAATCCATTCAAGGAATGGTCTGGAATTCTGCCAAATGGTGTAACATTTTATTATTCATAGAATGACATCGAGGTCAGTGTTGCCGGGATTGGTTTTCTATTCTCAGGGATGCTTGTATTCTCTTTTAATGGCTAATTTGTCTTCTAGCATAAAATTTGAAAGTTGATGCAAGTTGAAATTAATTTTTCAAAAAGAAATTTTGCACTTAAAATACTTAAATATAACTAGAAAAATATATAAATTAAATTATTAATGTTCTTAAAAATGATACAATGAAGAAAAATGATTTCGTTTTTAAAAAAGGTTCTTATAAGTGATAAACGATAATTCTTAAAAACTGTAATTTAGAAAAAGGTATAAATAATATATGATAATTCTTAAAATATAGAAGTTACAAATGAAATGAATGTTAAAAAATGATAATTATTTATTTCTAAGGGGGAATGTTATAAAATACCAGATCAATACGTATATTTTCTCTTGTGTTTATAGTATTTGAGTAATATTTTTTGAGTGATTTTCATTGCAAAGAGAAGTGAACGTTGTTTTCATAACTTTTGATAATACACATAGTTAAAAAGAAAAGTAAGACAGTCACATGGGACATCATATTTAGTTTTAGATACTTACTCTGAATATGTTACGTAAAAAAAATATTTTTAATTCTTGAGCAATTATTACTTTAAAGAAAAAAATTTCATGTTTTGTGGTTTTACTTTAATATTTATCATATTTATGTGGGTACAAAATACTTCGCAAATACATATTTCACATACTTACATACATATATTTTACATACTTATTGAGCTCCAGTGGCTCAGTAGCTTCACGCCGCTTCCCTTAAGCTCAGCAAAGTGAAGCATCATTTGCCGCGGGCAGTGGTTGGGAGGGTCACCACGGTATTCTCTCCCTTCACTGGGTTGCTGGAACTCCATGGGTTGGGGACGTATCCACGTTAATATGTGACTTCCAAAGTCCTTCCGCTGGTGTGGCGTGGATGTGGAGAGGAGGGTGCCAGCTCAGGTGTGGCCTCGTCACCTGACCGTGGTTCAAAATGACGAGGCACCTTAAAAAGAGTGCAAAGTCGCACTTTAAACTTCGTGGTGCTCTGATCCAAACGAAAGACGCTCTCTATTGACTTAATCCGCACTGCCAAAGGCATAGCGAGTTTAGCTTGCCCAAATGTTATAAGCAACAACAACAAAACATACTTATTGCTTGGTACAAGAAAATATATGATATCATGTGTCTTAGAGGCAACGTTTCAAAATCGCAAGTCGCCCGTTCGAGGTTCGATCATCGGACTGCTCCAGGTCGACTCAGTCTTTCATCCCTTCAGTGCATCGATAAACTGAGTACCACTTGGTACTAAACCAAGAGCTTGGGTACTAAGCACTGAGGTTTTGCCAGAGGCTGGTAAACTAACCGGGATATATGCTTTACACCCCAAGGCCTCTCGGTGAAGAAAACAGAGCTATAAGCCTTGGCATACATGGGCTGTTGTGCCTCATAGTTTAGTTTTAGTGGAAGAAAATAGACATCATTTAAGCATGGAAAGTATTTCCTAGTGAACATACACTTTTTACAATTAAATTACTTCTTGTCCTAGTAATAAAATTTTTTAATTTAAATGGTGTTTACATCTTTACAGCTATATGTAGTTTAAACATTAAAAAAATGTTGACACATTTTATCGCATGACAAAATATTTTATTACAACAATCAATGTTCCCAATTACATTTGTCTGATTCTATTTTTTTTATTTCCAATGGCAGGGCAAATGCAAGGAATAACACAAATAAAACACAAAATAGACGGGAGAGGAAGACAGGACAAGTGAATACAGTACATAAACGTAAACGTGATGACCGGAGTCATTGCCCCAAAAGTTCTCTGTCTTGCCAATAAAGCGATGATTCAGAGCTGCCATGCAGTGCAGCACAGCTGTGGAGTTGGGTCCTATTCATGGGTTCTGTCAAGAGTTGCAGAGGGTGAATTTAGGATGCCAATGCGGTGCAAGTGTTCAGCCAGACCAGGTGCAGTGTTTAGTCGTGACCCGTGAGGAGTCGAAACTGTGCCACAACTTCACGACGTGGACCATCAGGGATATTCAGAAGGTCATCTTTCCACCGCTTGGTTTTTATTCTTTTTTGCAGTTTCGAAGCTTTAATTCTTTTAAAAACTTGTTTAAGGCGTAGCTTTATGGTGTGGTAGGAAATTGTGTATATTTGCCTGATTATAATTTCCTGTTTTTAAATGTACATTCAATTTATGTGTATATGACACTGTTAAAGTATTTGATAATTCGACAATAACTGTTTCTTGCACAGTAATTAATCAATATAAAGTGTAATGCTTAAAACAATTTCATTCTAAATTTTTCGTCTCGAAATTTCCTAAATTGAAATCAATTAAAAAAACTGTAATTGGAATAGATTGTTTGTCGAAAACTGATACAATATAATTGATGGTATTTTTTAATTATTTATGTTTTTTTTCAACAATCCTTAGATTATAAATTTAAAATCAAGTAACTTTTTAAACTCTCGTTAAATCAATATTGCACAGTAATCGTTAGAAGATTACTAACATCAACTGAAGAATTACTCAGATAAAAGGAATACTTTTCCTCGGATAATAGTAATGACTTTTGGCTGAAATCCAGACATTTCTGGGAAAGATTTACAGCAAACAAAGCTCGTGACTTTTCCACTTTTATGATTTTTAACCTGTTGAAATGCGTGCAAGCATCTCTTAGCACCTTTCTATCTTTTATCTTGAACCTTTCTTAGAAGATGGACTTCTTTTAAATATCTGGATTCCTTGAATTTCTTCGACATCCACACCAAATCAGTTATTTGCAGCAATGTAATGAACTCTTACAGCTTTGGTTTTAACTTATAGCTATATAATATAAAAGAATCCATATATTTCAGCTGAAAGGGAAATTTTTTGGGTTGCATTTTAAGTAATAATTAAAAAAGAGTTGTACTAAACATTGCAATTGAAACAAATGATTTAAACTAATTTTGAGTTGAAAAGTCGCTGTTTCTATGATTCAGTGAATCAATTCAAACTTTAGTTTTATGAATTTGAAGAAAATTGTTATTGGTGAATTAATTTTGTTTATTTCATACATTATTTATGACACTCTTCATTTCAATTTAAACATAATTAACTGTTAATGTCTAAGACAATTTTTGTCAAAAGAAATTACAATAAAATTAAAAAATCTTGAATAAATTTAATTCCTAAGTATATACATATATAGCTTTCCTTCTAGCTTATAGCAGGTAGTGAATTCGAATCCCGCCCCAACAGAAGGTCCGTCGTGTTCACTATTGGGTGACAAGGCAATTAAAAATGTCATGTCCTCTAAGTGAAATGATAGATAGTTCCGGGGGCTGCAGCCAAGACTGGGGTGGGGGTCTTCTGCTTAGTCCCTGCTTCTAAATTACAAAGACCTACCTACTCCTAGGAAAAAGATGAAACACCTTCTGTTGGGTCTTTAGACATAGATTATTTTATTGTTAAAATAGAAAAGCTTACAAAGTTCTCAGCTGATATTTTAATAGACATACACAGACAGCAGATTCGGAATAACTTAAAGCGTATATTCTGAATCTTCTTAAATGCTACGCTTAAAATGTCTTTGAATGAATACAGAAATCCCCTCTTTGAAACTTTTCAATGCCTTCTACTAGAAGGCAACGATGAAATTTCAGAGTGTAGTTTATTCCTTGCAACAGATAATCGAAAAGCTGAATTTTTTATAGGATATGAGCATGCCCTTTATAATAAATTCAGTAAAAAAAACTTCACAGATAGCATATCCGTATTTACGTATCACAGCTAATAAAACCTCATCAAATTCTCAACCACCCCCTTCAGTGGAAGAAGTCCCATTCCGTATTTCCTTCTTCAACAGACGCACACTAAAGCTGGATCTAGGAGCTCCTGAAGTAGGATCCAACCAAGCTTCATTAAAGCCAGCTGCCGCTTCAAAATAACACTTACATGAATTCACCTGTGAATATTCTCTGTTAGAGTAACAGATATTTTTTTATCTGATTCATTTATTTAACGAGAAATACAATATAAGTTTAAACTATGAGAAAACTTAGTTCAAATTTTGAAATATTTTAACTTAAATTTATAATATAAAAAACTGAATGTAAAATTAACTGTTAAGGGTGTAAAGTTTTATAATGTTTTACACGCTAAAAGTTACAAACTTTTAGTGATAACTTAGTTAAATAATTTACTAGAAAGTTTCTCGAAGCACTTTAGTGGAATCTTTTTACATCAAAGTTAAAAAATTTATATATATATATATATATATATATATATATATATATATATATATATATATATATATATATATATATATATATATATATATATATATATATATATATATATATATATTATAATACTATCAAAAAATATTATATAAAATTAAATATCTTGCATATAATACGTTATTCAATATATCTTTTCTACTGTATTTTTTGACGAAATTATTTCCTTTTGATTTTGCTAATGAAAACAAATTTCGGCTGTTATCAACAGAAACGATTTTCGTTTTTGTTAATTTTTATGTGATTTAGAAGTACTCTTAATTGCTTTTATTTTATTCATAAATCTAAATTTTTCAGTTGCTTTCATTTCAATTATTTAATTCAAATAACAAATAGAAAACTATATTGATTATCTATATATGCAAAATTACTCTATATTCACTTCTTTTTCTAAATATTTTTAAGTATGGTTTTTCATGAAATTTCAAGAATTTCTGCATTTGATTATTAAAGTAGTAACAGTTAAGACTAAGGGTGTTAAAATAAATGTTTGTAAATTTTATATTTATACATGTTATGATGAAGTTTTAGATATTAATTTTACACCGATACTTATACAGCTGAGCTGTTTGACGAATGATTATGATTTTGGTATTTCTGCTCAATATACTGAAATCCATTTTAAACTGTAGGCCTCAGTATAATTATTTAATACATGTGAAACAAAAACTGAGAAACGAGAAACAAAACAAAGAACTGATAAATGAAATAAAGATAATTTGATATAAATACAAAGAAATTCTTACAAAAGATAAATGATTTCAAAACTGTGAAATAACTCCTGGGTTTTTTTCATTTAAAAATTTATCCCTTACTTCAGCTAACTGAAGAAATAAATTTATAATTAAAAGAGAAGTTGGAAAAAGAGTGTTGGATTTCATGCAAAATTTCTAATTGATTTTAAAAATGGTTTTTCAGGCTATTTCTCTGTGGAAAGCAGACAAATTCCGCCAAAGCTGTTATATATTCACCAAATACCATGAATGTAGAAAAATAATGTTAAGTTCTTCAAACGCTTTTAAACTGATTTTAGTTTCAAGCTTTTATTTTGAAAAGGAATTAAACTTGCTTATTACGCTTAGGTGTTTTCAACACAAACATGCATTAATACTAAAATTTTAAAAAATGAAAAAATCACAATTGGCTGCCAGCAGCAAAATACACTATAATAATCTTAGACTCTAAAAGCTATTGTAAGAACAAAATTACACTTTATAGAAAACAAGAAAATGTTCAAATAATAACTAATGACACATAAGAAAGGTACTTTAGGGTGAAATTATGGAGAAAGAAATATTAAAAATCTCAAAATTTTAAAATGATATTATGTGATTGTAAGAAATAACTTAAAATCAGTTAATGTTAATGAAAAACACATGTGTGGTTCTTAACTCCTGGGGTCTAACTTAAATGCAATGAAATTTCTACAGAATCTTTTGAAGCAAAAAGCACCACAAAACGCTCCTAGCTTATTAACAGAATTGAGAGAGAAATATTAAAGAAGTATAGAAAGACAAAGAATGATCAAATGACAGAAGTTATAGATGCTAAAATTGAGAAAGAATTATGTTTGTGGTGCAAACTGAAAATATAAAGATAATATTTTTTTAAATTTTTAATAAAGCTCATATTAAATTATTACATATTTTACTTTTGTTTTGTTTATTATAATAATTTTATCAAAGAAACTAAATGCTTATAGTATACTGCTATGTTTGCCAAATACTATATTTTGTACAAAACGATCAAAAACTTTCAGTTATAAATCTTTTATTTCTCCGAAATAATTAAAAATTGAATTATTTAAAAAATTTTTTTGAACAATAATTAGAACACTATGTAAACAAATACCTATATTTATTGATACTATTAAGGTAACATTCAATTAAGATTATTGTTATAAGTATTTTTATTCCCCATTTTAACTGAATTAAACAAATCACCAAAATATTATACTTGAAATTTAAATATGATTTAAATGTAAGTTTCATTGCATAAAATATTCAAAAATAAAACTTTAAAATTCACTTTAGTACATCAAGGAAATATTAAAATACGTTTAGTTACATCATTTTTTAAAATTAAATTTTATCGTTAAAACAACACAATCATTTGTTTCACATTTTCCTTGAGAACACAAAAAAATGTCTTATGATCGATTCTTATTCAACATGCTATAAATTTATAATATAACAAGTAAGTTAAAAAAAAGGGTGCAATTTAAAATTGCACTGGAATATTTGAAAACTTAAAACCTTGCCAAATTAAAAAGTAGATGCTACCCAAATTAAAAATATTCGTACATTTTAAGCATAATCACGCCAACTCGTGAAGAAAAGGAGGTGTTCCTGTCTTGGATTTCCTAAAAGTTCATAAAAGTTTCCTGTGCTTATGTTCCCAAAAAGAAGGATGACGTTGCTGTTAGAATTATTAATGAATACGAATTCCCAGTTCTATTAGTTTAATTCTCGCCCAACTTGTAGCAAAGTCGTCATTAAGATCAACTTAAATTTTACCGAGAAGACATTTTTAGCGGGAAGAAAAAGGAACGAAAAACAATTTTTCATAATTATGTTAATTTCCCTTTAGACCAAGAAAGTAGATGCAAAAATTATTTGGCTGTTGCCAAAACTGCGAACAAAACTTTCAAGTTCTAATGAGGTGGAAAACTTGGGCGGATTTCTCATTTTTTTACACACAAAATCACCCTCATGTTTCCCCCCCACAATTTGATTCTGAAGTTTCAAATGTAGTGTTTTCTTTAATCATTCTTTTTTTTAGGAATGCAATTTAACCGTCGAAACGATCTTTTTCTCAAGAGGTTTTATTAAGACGCACGCGTGAAAGGAAATAATTTTGATTAAAAAAATATACACCTTGGGATATGAAGATACATAATGCAAAATGATGATTTAATTAAGTAATGTGAATTATATACTCTAAAAGCAGTGGAACGTTTTGGGGGAAGGAAAAACTTAGCAAACAATTAGGCGCTTCTTTAGCCCCCATCACGGTACCTCATGCTGACAAAAAAAATGTGCTGGATTTAAAATGTTTTCTAAACATCAAAGAAATACTCTAGCATAAATTTAAATGTAGATTAATTATTCCGCAACTTCTACGCCTTAAATTAAATAAAGATAAGCACTCAATGCACCTACTCATCATTTTGACTAAACACTCTACAGGAAGCTTAGTTTATTTTAACAAAAAAGTCTCCATCAATGGTGACTTCATTGAAACTAAGGCTTTTAAAAGAAAAAAAAAATCTGTACCGTTCCCATGTATAAATAATTTTTTGTGCACTTTTCTCTTTAAAGAATTCTTGAATCGTCATAAAATATTTGCTTAGAATTCATTTCTTATGTTAACCTATTTGATTTTATAACTTGATATGATGCTTAATCATTATTATTTCATCATACATTTTTATCTTCTTTAATAAATAAATTTTTGTGTCTTAAAAAGAATTTAATCTAATTAAAGTAATAAGATCTTAAACTCTTTCCTATTAAAGAATATATCATATTTCAAATACCTTCATATACTTAAAAAATAATCTTTTGAAAATAAAAAATGTGCAATTAACGAGTCTTTCTTTTAAGAAAGCAATTTTAAAACTGCTGATTTTTCAAAGAAAATATGTTTATTTCCTTTCAAAGAATTACACCTTATAGGTAAAATTAGATTTTGTTGAGATCAAAATTTATAGAATAGTTGCAAATTTTAAAGATAAAACTCAATTCAATGGATAAGTAGATTACCATTATTATAACTTGATATTCGATTGCAACACATTTATACAAAGTATTAATGAAAATAATGTATTGCAGAACATTTAAAAGAAAGCAGTAGATAAAGATTTCTCAAAATACATTAAAAGTATTTTGATTTTTGAGTTTTTAATTAAAAGCAATTTCCTTTTATGAAATAGTCAGGAAACTAAAGATGATGGAAAATAATGTCAAATTAATTTCATTGAAAGTCTTATTTGTAGGTGGGATTTCTTGAAATTCCATCTTATTCCAATTTTACTTTGAAAAATCTAAGAACATAATGCACTTGTGTGAACAGATCAAACAATAAAACAAGCTCAAGTTAAAAAAGACAAATTAAATAAAATTATTTGAAATGTAGGTAGGAAATAATTTAAGCGAGTTATGCTTTTAAGTACGAGAATATCGATTACTATTTTTAAAATAATAATTATTGTTAATAAAAAGTTAATGTAAGTTAATATAATTGAAAGAATTTGCAAAATTGAAAATAACTCGATAAGAGACTTGATCACAATATATTTTTGTCATTATATCAAACTATTACTCATAACGAAATCCCATGTAATTTAATACAGGCATTTCTTTTATTGAGATATTCATTGCATATATTTGGAATTCTATTGAATATAATATTAATCAATAGAATGTATTGTTAGTTGTACATTATATATTCCATTAAAATTCAGTTTTCCATTAAATTTTAATTAGGAAAACCATTTTTAGGAACTTAATTATATCATTCAATAACTTATTACGTAATTCATGTTTAGCTCACGGCATTTCAATATTGAATACTGATTATTGTAAATAATTCAAATTTCCCATAATATGTGATAAAATGAATTAATGCTGAAGAAAATTTTAACTCCCAATGGGCATGTGATCAAAAATAAATACAGTTATGTAGTTGAAATATGGGAACAAAATTATATTTTTATGCATTTATTGTTTTCTATAATTCATTACTTGTTTGTTTTGAGACATTTTAACTAATTATGTAATTGTAATCAAAATTATTACATAATTTTAGTTTGTATCGCATAAAGAGAGCTATAATTAATATATAGATTTTTTGATAATTGTTTTATTATATAATCGCACATAAAACACACAGATAGCCGATGAGCTCGCTAAAGAGGCCCGTAACTCTCCTCAGCCATCCAAATGCTTGACCCTCATTGACGCCAATGCAGCTGCCAGTCGAAAACTAATTTGCCAGCAAGTTAAAAAGTTTTTTACTCCAGAATTAAACAGCGAAAGAACCATTTCAACTATGATAGCCAGACTTAGAAAAAAAAAACACTTGAAAGGCATGCGAATTTCTTCAGGTGGACAAAGGAACTACACCAGGTTTTGTCCTCAGTGCCCGGATGACGCCCAACTGACTCCACCACACATCTTCAGCAATGCTGGCCGAGCTTTTTAACATCAGCCACATAGAGGATCCTGTGGAAATTTTCTTTACAGATAAAGCTGTGGAGATCGTCAGGGCTGCCTTCGACATCTTCGAGGACATCTAGGGTTTTTGCACGTACTCCTTGGACAAGATATCATCGTCATCATCATACAGGCAAATCCATAACCTATGAATTTAAATGCATATATATATATATATATATATATATATATATATATATATATATATATATATATATATATATATATATATATATATATATATATATATATATACATACATTGTATATATATATCAGTTGTATATATATATATACAACTTTCAGGATTCCATATCAAAACCAGAACATTATTTTTTTCAAACCAATTTTTAATACCATTTGACGTGCGAATTGATGCTCTGTATTCCTGAAATATCCAGTTTTTCTCACCTAAAAAAAACAATGTTTTCAACATATCAAACTGCTACAGATTCCAAAATGAGAATATGTTTGCAGGTGTCCCTCTACTTTTTCACGCAATATATATAAGTATATATATATATATATATATATATATATATATATATATATATATATATATATATATATATATATATATATATATATATATATATATATATATATATATATATATATATATATATATATATATATATATATATATATATATATATATATAAATATATATATATATATATATATATATATATATATATATATATATATATATATATATATATATATATATATATATATATATATATATATATATATATATATATATATATATATATATATATATATATATATATATATATATATATATATATATATATATGTATTTGTATATATATATAATATTTGTGTGTGTGTGTCTACATATAAAAGCATATCTTTGGCTTGTCATTTATTTTTTAATATAAAAAATAGAACTTAGTTATATTAAATTATTTTTATATGAATGATAAATTAGTAATTAAAAATATTATTTTTTTACTTTATAATATGAGGAATAAGCATCTAAAACACAGTAAAAAATTATGCTGATATAGATATATAAAATTTATTAAAAATATTTTTAATCCAATATCTCTTTCTTATATCTTATAAATAAGTTTATATCTTGACAAACAATTTCGGTAATAGTATGCATATAATACGAGATTTTATTTTCTATTTAAGTGTATGGGTCAAAGTATTTCTAGGAGCTGCATAAAATGTATAAGGCCCATATTTCACTGGAAATGCTGCTGACCAGGTGAAAAAGATATCAGCAGGAACGGGGAAGAAATGCATACAGAATAAACGAGATTGAAAACGAAAACGAGGGATCTTCCAAGGAAAAGAAAACTTTTCTAAAAATGTACCTATTCAATTTCTTTTCTTTTTCTCAACTTCGTTTAACATAAGGTACTGTGAAATTCTGTAGCTAAAATATATGCCTTTTTATAGAAACTACGAAATGTTACTTTCGCAGGTTGTAAAATGAAACTGCAGTTTTTTCATCTGAAACTGCTTAAAAAAGTAATGTTATATTTTCTTTGAAAAATAAAATAATAGTGAATGCTTTACTGATTATTACCTTCTTTGACAGAGGTGCAAAAGTAAATACTAATGTATTTAAAATAGTCATTTTTAAGACGTTTTTGCCTGAATTGTTATGATAGATTTTTATTAACTTATATTATTTCCTGGTGAAAATTGCAGTATTTAGCTTCAATCAATTCATTTCACAAATTTTGTTCAATATTTGAAATCTATATTTTTTCTTATTGAGTATCTAGGGACTTTCAAACAGAAATTTCCAATAGCATTTAAGAAAAACTGTATAACCTATGAAGCTTTTAATAACACATGAATTCTACAACTTTTTTACTTCATAAATCATTTCTGATAGATGAAAGTTTTAGGTTTTTAATTCTTTGCTAATTATTCGATATTAATTAACATTGAAATTTTTATAACTTTTAAACATTATTTAGAATCATATTAGTGAGTCAATGCCTAAATTTTCTTATCAAATAATTATGCACTTCATTAATATAAATATAAAATTTTAAATTGTTAATTCTTGAGAATTTCTCATTGTAATAATTACATCTGAATATAAAACTGACGGATTAAAGTTTGTTTCTACTGAACTTTGAAACATTAATAGATGCAGTCACGAAAGTTGTGTTAAAGTGTAAGATATGGAGGTAAAAATCTGGAAATAATGGTGCTATTTCAAAGATTAAAATAAACAATGGAAGGAAAGAAGTTGAATGACAGCAATGACTCAATTTCGAGTAATAGCTCACACGGGCATGCAAAACTGTATCTAACTCTTCAGAAAGAGACTAGCTGAGTACTGTGGCTTTATCAGATCATATTGATGGTAAAATGGTCTTGTACGAATTAATATTCAAGTTTCATATTTCATACTTTCTTTTATTTTGCTCAGAATTGAGATCTATATAGAAGCAAAAGTCCCAAAAAATCTCGATCTGCCATCAACAGTGATATCATTTCTCTTAGATGACATTGCAAACAAGACTTATTTGAAGGGCCTCAGCTCCTTTTGGACAAAAAGATGGATCTTAAGTTAAGTCGAGAATCTAACTCACTACCTTCCAATAATGAGAACGACCTTATAACAAATTAGTTTACCGCATCTGGAAATACTGTGCAGCTGCGTAGAAAAACGTAAAATGTATCACTGTATATCTTACGTTTTCTTTTTCACATTTTCGAGCAAGGTTTCTTTGGAATTATATCACTGTTGTATCACATTATAACTAATTTTTGTCTCATATCTCAATTTCTTTCAAAACGCTCTAAATAACATCTTTAAGACTGCTAGCTTCCATATTTTATTACTTCTGGAGCACAAAATTATCGTCTTGTTATGTATCAAATAAAAAAATTTTTATATCTTGTCCCTTTCTTGCTGGATAACTTTTGTATTTAATAAGTTAGTGGAAGAAAAACAGGATTTTATTTCATAAATTAGATACAATATTACTGATTCTTTTTAAAAATGTAATACAAGAAATTTGCAAAAAATAGTTCAATTGAACTAAACAAAAGAAATTTCATATAATTGTAGTAAATTAATATAGTAAATCTCCTTTAGAGTTAGTTTCATACTAGTAAATTAACTGATCGTATCAGTAAAATTTAACAAATAAGTCTAGAAAAATGCCTTTAGAAATTTGATTGTAATGTGACGCAACATTTACAAAATAATACAAAATTTAAGGACTAAAAAGATATGAGTATATTGAAAGTAAATATTTATAAATGATCATACATTTAAAAAATTTAAGATACATAAGTAAAAATCATCTTATATTTTTTATGTTTTCTAATTACAATATATAAGTAAAATCCTTAAAGCTTAACGTTATTCGAATACTTATGCTATTCATGCTAAATCTACAAATTGTAAATGAATATGTGATGAAATATCTGGATATTCTACTTCCAAATGTAATTGTTATGGAAATTAAAATGTAAACCACAATCAACTAATAATTATTATGATGTAGAGGATTTCCACAAGTTATAAGAAATACGATTGACTTTAAACAAAGTGGGAAAGGTATTTAAATATATCTGATTAATTTATTAGTTTTTGCAAAGTAATTTAGTCAAAATTTGTGGAAAAAACAGTTTTTATTGCTTTTAATTCTCAGTATTCATATGTATAATATTTCATTTGTGATAACTACTTGTGGTTTTCATTCCGATAAGAAATGAATGCATCTCACTTCGTGAGTGATACTAAAACATTTTTTCATATACAATCACTTTTGTGTAAAAATATGTAAAAGGATAGTATACACAAATAATTATTTGGTGTAATTTTCATATATGTCCTTATATGAAATTTCATATATGTCTTTATATATGTAATTTTCATATATTATTACATATAAATTTTTTTTAAATATTTATATGGTCTTTAGAATATAGTTTCTATATGAAATGTACATGCTTGTGCAATTTTTATGCATAAAAATCATAAATATATATTTTCAGATAAAACAATTCCTGATAATTGTTGCATTTATTTGGGACTAATTTATTTAATCACAATTTGTAAAATTGTAGATAGTCAAAAACTACCTGAAACATTAATTTCTGGAGAAATAAAAAAAATGTAGTATATTTATAAATTTGACTTCAGCTAATTTAGTAAGCAATAAATGAGATTAATTAATATACCATGCATCACATTTAGTTTCTGATAGAACTGTTGGCGTAAACTATGCAACTTGCACGTAAAAAACCATCCAATTTTATTTTATCAAATTATTATATATTTTGTTACTTCGTTGAAGTTGATAAAGATATTACGTACGAGTATTCAAATTTCAAATCTTTTTCTTTTATCAAAGACTTCTGATTCTATCCAACTAAATTTTCTCTTCATAGAATTTGAAACCCGTTTACGACACTTTTGTTTCTCTTTACACCAAATATTTTGGATTGAATCATTAATTTAACCGTAAGACTGAGTAATATGCTTTAAATGAAGTTTAATTATATAATTTACAATGAATTTTCAGATAAATAAACTTATATATGTATATATATGTACAATTTAAAGTGCGATAAGTTATACTAGGAACATTATAAATTTTATTACTTTAAGGACTTATAAATTTTTTATATGCATTAAAAATTTATGTTCATGAAATTTCAAAATGTGTTTCCAGATTTTGTGTTTACAGGTTCTATCAAATAAAATCTCTAAAAGGCTTAACAACAAAATCCAATTGCAGTGTTGCTGAGAGACAATGAAGTTTCCGCTTCACTTGCCTCCTTCAACGGCAGCCCGTTCCATTTTTTTCCGTCCAGGTAATAGTTATGTTAGGTAATCAGGATTGAAGCCTTTTCCTTGCTATTCCAGAGCTCAATTTAGCATTGAAACGAATGGTCTGAATGATTCCATCCTATCACGGAGAGGAATGTAACAATAGACTCAATAATAGAGGGGGAAAAAGAATGGTGTGGGGGGAGAAAATGGGCCCAGAGCTGCCCTCAACTTCCACCCAACAACAAAAATGAAATAAAAATAAAATGAAGTGTTAAATGGCAGAAAAAGCTTAAAGCTGCTGCCGGAATGATGTAGGAAAAAAAGGAAAACTGCAAACGTGGTGTACACTAGACAAGAAACATCGGTTTGGAATGGAGCCAAAGTAAAAAAAAAAAATTGGCGAGAAAAAAATTATAGTGAAACTGGGTAGCAGAAAAATACTTTTTATTCGTTTTGTTATTTTTGGTGCTTCCCTTGCAATAAGAGATTTAGAAATATAAGAGAAAAGGGAAGAAATAAAAGGAGAAGGAGAAGCTATCAATGTTCTAAGCTTCACTGTGTGTCGGGGCCTTTGAGCCGAAAACTCAGCAGAAACGAATGAAAGATCGAGAGGGAGAGTTGGTGAGAGAGGTTGGAAAGGATCCCGTTCTTGGCTCATTAGACGCTTAACGAACTTTACATACAAGAATATTTTGACTTGTCAAAGCATTCAATAGAGTTCCAGATTAGTGTTAACTTGGATTGCTGTGAGTTTCTGTTGGGGTGGTATAAGGTATTGCATATTGAAGCGAGAGTTTTTATATAATGCACAGGTAAATCGTAGATTTTATATAAAGTACTCAATAAAAGATAATAGTATCTTACATAGTTTTCGAAAGACAATTAGGAGCTTAGCATTTTGGAACATTTTAATATTTTAACCTCTGCAAAATTTATACAGTTTGTTTGAAGTTTGTACAAATTTATTCAGTTTCTTTGAGTTATAAATAACTAAGCGAAATATAAATAACAATATAAAATAACGTTACAAAGTGTAATAATTTTAACAAATTATAAATAATATATTAATATAATGTGCTACATAGTAAATAACAACAGCAAAATGCGTCCTAGTAACTCCATTTCTAAATAAGACGAAGTCCTAAGATAACATCTCGAAAACCATCGAAACACTTTTTGCAATCTCCACTCATCGAATTTTCCTCTATATTCACTTCTCAAAGAAGAAGTATAGTTTTGCTTAACCTATTTTGTTTGAATTGAATTATCTGTTGAAATTTACTTACTGTAAAGTACTTTTATTATTTTGGATCGTTAATTCCAAATGGAGAACAAAAGACTAAAAAATTAATTTTAATACCTCATGAACTCCTATATAGTTTAAGACAAATAAAAATTAGCAAAAAGAGCTTTGGACTACGATTATTCAGTATGATAAAACATTATATAACTATAATATTCTTCATAAAATAATTATTGCCATGACATTGAATTCTTAATAATTAAATGTACGAAGTAAATAATAATGCTTGAAAAACCTACAAGAATCCTTAATTAAGTGAATTGCATTTTTTAAAATTAATTACATGTTCAGTAATTAATGATGAAAACTAACTAAAGCAAATAAACACGTATGTATTACGTTCACATGAAAAAAATTGAATTTCCTATTTATCATTTTTTGTTAGAAAATGTAAAATGTCTTTGAGAAGTCATGTTCATAACTTTTGACTCGAAGACATTACATGAAAGAAAGACTGAGTGACGAAAGCTACCAACGAGTATCTGAATATCTGTTATGTGGGGATCTGAGTGACGAAAGCTGCCAACGAGTATTTGAATATCTGTTATGTGGGGATCTGAGTGACGAAAGCTGCCAACGAGTATCTGAATATCTGTTATGTGTGGATTTTCATAGATAGTGAGCTATTTATGTGTCGCAAATGGAAAAATTGGATAACTCTCAAGCACCCGCGAGGGTTGTTGAGCGTGCACAACGGAAACATTCAGCTCCCGTAGTTAATAACAGCTGCTGTCAGGAACTGAAATTGTAGAAGAAATTTTTCACTGTCGTAACGTTAAGCATTGATTAGGTATGCTTTAAATTTCTAAAAACATAAAAAACATCTTTCATCTTGCAAATCATAATAAAATTACTTACATTTTCAATCTTTTATCGAAAGAACTTGTGAGTCAAATAATAAACAATTTAAATTAACATCTATTAATTCTATCCATGATTTGAAGTTGCCTTAAAATAAAATTGCATTAATCTTTTTCTTCATTAAAAACATTCCAGTAACAAATTGAGAATATAAATCCATGCCTTAAAAATATAGCATGTTAAATAAATATTTATTTCATACATAACATTCTATTGTTTCAAGAAACTGTGTAATTTGGACATGAAATAAATAATATTGTGGGTACATTTTACGTCATATACCGATATTTATTTTTTTATTTTTAATTTTCTTTACAAGAGTAACAATTTCGATATTATGGGAGAGAATTTTACAGGTAAGTTCAACTCCAACCATTAAACATATTCAATTAAAATATTACAATCTATTATGAATAATGATTAATGCGTTAAAAGCAAATATAGTTTCAAAATATCTACTCATTACATACTTTGAAGTATAAAATGTTAAAGTTATTCAATTAATTTAGTTCTTTTTATTCATCACACAATTAATTACACATTAATCAAAGTTAAATATTAAATTTTGATTAAGTTTTTAAACTGAATTTTTTGTTGCAAACTTGACATCAAACATATTGACTTATGTAATTAAAATTTCATTACAAGTTGTCCTGTAAAAGGTATTTGACACGATACAAATTAGTTGAGATCAGTTAGGAAACTGCATTTGCTCTTAAATATTTGCTGAATTTCTGATGTTAATATATAAACTTAACTAAAATATTACGGTTTTGATAAAATATATTCAAACATAGAGATATTTTTAAAATTTTATATACCTTTAGAAATCTGAAAATTAGAGTTATTTAATGACAATTATATCTGTATTATATTTAAATTTTTAACATGTGAATGTGAGAAAATCCTTGAAAAGCTAAAAGAAGCATTAAAATTATTTTTCCTCTCATTATTTTCATATTAAAGAAACAAATATTTTGTTAACTTTTAATACTTCCTAAAAATAAAGTTCAAATTTTAGATTTTAATTACATCATTAATGAAATATGTACTATTAGGGATTTTAATTTCTACGTAGGTGGTATTGAAAAGCAAAAGAATCATTCGAAAACTTCTTTTCTGTGAAACGCTTACACGCAGGAAAAAATATTTTTCAAAACCAATATTCAGAAAATAGCTTTTATTGCCTTCAATGCTATAAACCTTAACAAAGTTAAGGCTGTAGCCATAACCATGTCAAAGGAATATATCTTCGTAAAAGTCCTTTTTGAGACCTGTCGAACTGCATTCTTGTATATTTCATATTGAAAGTTCTCTTACATATCAGTATTACAATACTCTAGTACGGATACATAAATGTTTCATAGTAATGCTAAGTAAAGTACGTATTGAGAAGTATATAGGGCAATGCTCTTGAAGCCTCTGTAGAGTTATATGCAGTAGCATACCATAAAAATAATGTCAACAAGAAAATTTCTTATTTTATTGCCCATTTGAAGCTATCTTATAATTTATAAAACATGAAAGAATAAAATATAAATAATAAATATTTTTTTTAATTTTTCCAAAAAAATATTTAAAGTATTCTGAGTGATATGAATGTATTCAAATTGTTTCGTAATACTTTAAATTTAACTATGAGCAGAAACAAATTTCCAAATTAGTGACTCTTTGAACAATAAGAAAAAAATTTTTATTGTTAAAAAAATTAAATATTAATAATACCAGTCCATTTTATTTATTTTCTGAATTATCACATTTATATTTAAATGATGTAAAAATCAAATTTCTGTACAGAAAAAAGTAAATCAAAAAATTTGGTTTAATGTATCTGCTAATTGAAAGTAAGATTTGGTGATAAAATATGTATTAAAATTTTTTGTGATATAACTTTTAACACCGTTTCTTAATGTTAAGCTAATTCTATAATTTTATCTCATAAGTTGTGACATTCATAGAATACTTTGTAAAAAATAAAATAAAAAAATTATTAAAAAATGGTACAGAAAAGGACTGTTATTCATTTTATAAAAATGAACAAAATCAAGTTTTAACAAATTGAAACTTTGGTTACTTTGATGATAGATTTCATTTTAATATGCAGAGAATCAATGATAATCTGAAAAAAGGAAGGATATTTTGAATCAAAGCAATTAATTTCAATCACTAAAACTGAAAATAAATTAGAGTAATTGGAAACACTTGGATTAAATAATCAATAGACGTAATTTGAAACAAATCATTTTTATAAATATATTATTAGATAGTATTTTTAAAATATAAATTATTCTTTATTTCTTCGAATTAATTTCAACGTATAAAATTATATAATTTAAACCATGAGGTATTTTTATTCGCAGATATAACTAATCTTAAACTGACTGAAGTCAGAATTAAATTGGAGAAAAATTTCAGGGCAAATTATTTGTTTTAAAATGACAAGTTTCTTTTTCATGAAAATTAATTTAAGCAATTTAATAGTATATTCTAAATGTTACACTTTATGCATTCATAAGCAAAAAAATTATAAAAATGTTTATTAAATTTTCTTTTTCCAATGGTAAGTTTTAACAAGAAATATAATATACTTGGAATATTGAAATTTAATTAATTTTTTAATTAAATTCATATTTCAAATAATTATATATTTTTCACATATAAACATTTTAAATATTTTTTTAGTATTACAAATGTTTGATTTTTAGCATGCCTTAAGCAAAATGTCAAAAAATATAATCTCTTAGGAATATATATGTTTACAAATTTCAGAATTCAATTAAAAGAATTTTAGGTAATTCCTAAAATTAATATAAAATTTTTGTATTTATAAAAGAAAAATGATATAGTTTTTCATTTGAACGTCTAACAAAGTGTAAAATTATATTAAAAATACGTCTTGATGCTTAAACAAATAAAAAAATAAAGTTTATGAATTCAAATACGAATCAAACACTTGTTTTTTAAATGTATTCATTAAAAAAACATTTGGGATTTGTGTTCATTTCGTATTTTGTCGAGGCATATTATTTTTGATAAAAATGCTCTAAAAATTAAATTCAAACTTACAAGTTATTTTAAATAACTAATTATAATTGCAATTTCGCTTTAATTTATTTATAAAATCTATAATTTTCACTCAAAATTATTATTATGTCTTTTTATGAATGCTGAATTTAAAAATGCTAACAGGAAAATATAAAAATGCTAACAGGAAAAAATCACAAGTGTTTGCTTTTACAAGAAATGAACATGAATTAATCATATCTTAATTCTCATCGGATTTCCATTGTAGAAATGTATAAAAAGAGCTACAAAAATGATCTATAATTAAATAGTAATAACACAATAATTATAATAAATAGAATAATAAATATTCCCAATGAAGGAACTAACCATTACTAATTTATTGGCATGATAATCTATTATTTTATCAAAAAAATTTTCTTATGCTCTTGAGAGGTAAAACATGAACATCGTGCAAAGTAAACAGCACACAAATTGCATTCATTATCGTCTGTGAGATCAAAAATTCTGATGTATTAATATTTACTGTTTCTATTAAGTGATATGGTAATTAAATAAATGATTTACTGTAATCTATGCATTTACTGCGTTATTTGCAGAGAAATTATGCATTTATTTAAAATGTATAGCTATTGAATATTTTACTTTTAAAACATATATTAAACAATCATTAAAAATCATCGTGATATTTAAACATTTTTATGTAAATTACATTAAATATTACTAACAAAAATTCAATTTAATTACTGACAAAATCAAACTCATTTAAGATGTAAAAAATTTAAATGTTTAATAATGTGAATTTTTCGGAGTAGGTATTATTGCATACACTGTTACATGTCATAAGATTTAAAGCCATAATTCAGCAAACTGAGATAGACAAGGATTCAAAATGATTGCAAAGATTCTTTCAAAAATAAAATGGTTAAATATGTTCTAATTAAATGTTTTAATATCATGTAAGGAACTTCTTAAATTTAAAATTAAACCAGATTATACCAAAGCAAACTTTTAATTACAGGAAATTTTTTCCTAAGTCTTCATTCAATATTCACGTAAAATACTTTCATATCAAAATATTTACAAACATAAAAATATTTAAAAAATTTCACAAGCATCTTTGTTGTTTAAAATTCATAATTTTTATTTTATTTTGTTGCATAATGTATATAAGTCACTTCAGACCAAAATGCTTGTGTTGATTTGAAGTTTCTATAAAACTGAAGACCCGAGTTTTAGTTAACCCAGTAAAATTTTACTCAAGGGTGCTCCTTGAATGTCGGCGAATTTTTGACTCCAAGATAGCCACCAAAATGGGAATAACAAAATCACAACCCTAAAACTACATAAGTTTATGTACCGAAAACACCAGGTTTACCAAAAATTAAATTTTACCGCCAATGTTAATCTTTAAATCTAGCCAAACGAAGATCAACAACACAGAACCGAGTTAGCCCTTACTTTACAGAGTGATAGAAATGAGATGAGAAAAACCAGTGAAATCTTCAATATGCAAATCCACATTATATAAAGATGAATTTTAAATTTATCTAGAATATTTTCAAAATTTTCCACCTATTTAGTTATTATTAATATTTTGAAGATATTTTAAATAAGTGTGAATTTTCTTACTAACTTATGCTTTTAATGTAGATTAACTGCGATTTAGATGTAGATTAACTGGTGCCATAATATTTATAAAAGATTTTTAAAAGAAAATAGCGTAACATCAATTTCATCTACTCATAATTGTTATTCTAACACACAATGTTCTTAGAATTATTATTACACAACGTGTGTGTTTTACTTGTCTAATTTATTTTCATATAGTATTGTGGTTACAAAAATATCTTTATTTCGAAATTAAATAATGATTTTAGTAAAAACATTTTTCCTCTTTTAAGCTTTTATTTATGGTAGAAGTTCAATTAAAAATAACAGTTCACTTCAGATTCTTTTAAATGATTTTCTATTCTTGTTTAATAGTTTTGAATGAAAGTTTTGTCATGTAATTATTTGAATAGACTTAAAATTGGTTGTACATAAAAATAACTATTCTCTAATACGTTTCTACACAAAATTATAGGATACCAGCAGATATTTTATTTAAGCAATTATAAATTGTAGTATATCTTCACTTTGTTTAAAGATGAGCAGACATATTTGTTTATAAAATATATTATTCTTGACATAATATATTTTAACATGAATTTAATTTTCCTTAACACAAGCTTAATTCACAAATGTTAAATCAGTTTTTAATTAGCAAAATTTACTGCACATATTCATGTTTTAGAGAATATTACAGTCATTTTTTCACAGTTAATAAATATGAGCATTTCATAACTACACAATTTTAATAAATTTAAATGCGTGGAAATAATTAAATATTTAAATTAAATATTTCTAAGGCTATATTTGATAACCAAAAGGGAATACACATCATTTTAAAAATTTAAAATACACACATCAAAAATCGAAGGTCTAAGTAAATACAAATCATTTGCGTGAGTTATCCCTAACGATCTAAAAATTCATTTATCAATATAGTTTTCTTATACAAATATTTAAACTAGAAATAATTACCTTCATTTTTCATAAGCTATCTTATTTCTGAATTAACAATTCTTAGGATATAAAATATAGAAGCAATTACAAATTATGCAGTAGTACAAATTTATATTTCATGAATACTTTTTTAGATCCATATTCAATTTCCTAAATTTTACTTTTGAAAAAAATGTATATTTAGCTACTCTCCATAAAATAAATGTGCAAATTAAATATTCTAAGATCAAAGCATTTTCAGTATTGACTAATCCATAAAATAAAGGTACAGTTACAGTTATTTACATTTTCAAGCTTCAATTAAAGAAATGAAGATTAGTTTCTTATAATAATTTTTTTCTTTTCCATCTAAATAAATAAGCGAAAATAATTATTTCTCTTTCTATTCACAAATACATTTTTTATAACTAAGCAGAAGCATTTAATAGAAAGTAAAAGAAAAAAAAAACTAAAATAAATAATATTGTCTTTTCATTAAATTTTTTAGGCATTTTCCCAAGCAATTTTTTTATCCTTCTAAATTTAATTCACATTTACTCAAAAAAATATTTTTTCATGATGTGGCTGTTTCTTATAAAAAATAAATGAAAAATATACTTTAAAGTGAACGGTGTTAGCAAATGGAATAATAAATGCCTTGTGATGAATATTTTATTAAAATTACACAGAAAAAGATGCATTCATTGAAATGTTGCATCTTTTTATGTGTAATTCCTTAGTAGCAGAAAATATGATGTTGTAAAAAAGTTCCTCAACAGCAAGTTATCAACAAAATAAATCTGAGAAAAACTCTTGCTAATATTAAAAGCATTAAAGTACAGGGAAAATTTTAAATAATATAGATGTATTCACTATAATCAAAACCAGTAATTATTTTTTTATTATTTGTTTTGGTTATAGTGAATATTTTTCCCAAATAATTATTCTTTTAAGTTATAAGTTTAACATTGATTTAAAACAATTATAAAATATTCTTCGAAAATGCTTGTCAGAGAGGAAGATAACGCAAATCTTAAAAACATTAATAACTGTTGATTAATGGACTATGTTTATGTGAAGCAACCTATTCTTTTCATAAGTACTTAAAATGGAGTGCTTAAGAGAACAAAATATATAAGAACGTAAATAAATACATAATATTTTATTTTATGGAAACAATTAATAGTAAAAAAACACTTTGTTGTTGTTATGCAGTTACAGTTAAAATTCATCACCTATGATAATAATTTTTCCAGAAATAAATGTGTTTTATTTATATATATATTCAAAAATCAACTCTTTCAAGATTTATCAGTCATAAAACCATAAACTTTTAAAATCATGATTAAGGAACACTACGCAGGATATATAAAAATGCATTAGTACAGACTAATTTTTTCAGTCATTTGTTATTTGCTTCTTAAGTAATTTATTTAAAGAAGAATTTGAAAAACTTTAAATAAATATTTATATAAAAATAACTTTAAAAAAGTTATCTGTAGAAGTTAATGACTGAAATTGGAATGATATTTTATATTTGGTATTATTACTCAAATTGAAGATGTGTGATAGCCTAAAAGTTGACATTTGAGTAAGTTTTTAGGAATGGAGGATTTAGAAATAGGGTTGATGATGGTTTAGAAATCTTTGAATGATTTGAATATATAATGAAAGGATAATTACGTGTTTTTTACCAGGTATCAGTGAAAGAACTGGATTACTTTTTCACTCGAATGAATACATCAATCTGATTTTAGAAAATTAATTACTAAGATTTCAGAATGAAATAGATTTGCAATGGTTAAAAGGAAATTTTTCCAAACACAGAGTACATGAGTATTGTGATTACCATCATCCACATTTTCCTTGCAATTCATACACAAGCCAGGATTGCAATTAACTACAACCTTCTTTATCTGGAAAAGAACCTATAGAAAATTCCACAAAACGTCTGAATACAAAAGACGGAGGTAGGCCATTATTTCTAAATGCTAATTATAAAATTGATAACATTTTTCATGGTTTAATTTCACCTTAAAATAATATATAATCGCAGTATATTTTGTTATCAATTTAATTTTTCCTTCTGTCTAAATTTATACTCTAATTTACTTGCGGGATCAAACTGTAATTATAAATAGTCTATTATTCGACAAAATGAATCATACTTTCAAATGCAACCATTATGTTTTCTCTAGCATATCTTATCTACATGTATTCATAAATTTCTCAATATCTTAATAGTCTCAAACATTTCAGTAAAACTTGTATTATTTATAAAAATGCCATATGGTTAATTAAAAAAGTTCATTGCGTAATGTGTACAGTCATGATTGTATCACAAAATAATTAAATATTTTAAAAAAATTATTTAAAATTTTATTTTCCTAATATAGCAACACTTTGAAACATCATTATGCAATTTATAAAGAAAAATAAAGCATTTTTTCTTAACACATACAAAATCTAATTTGTCAAACTATATTACAAATACATAATTATAATCAGATTAAATTTAACATTATAAAACATCTATTCAATCTATAAATTTCCAAAAAAAATATTTTAAAGTAGTTTAATTTAGATATTTTTACTTATGCCCTTAGACTTTAATCATTACGAAAGAATTTATGTCACAGAAAATATAAAAGATTAGATAGTTTAATGTCAAATCAAATACAAAATTAGTTTTATATATTTTTCATAAAATATTGAGATTAGATTATTTTAAATTAAAAATAATGAGGCAAAACGAAATAATGTTTTTTGCTTCTCCTGAGAATACTGTAATGTTAAAATCCGATTTGCAAAAAATTATATTCATCAAAATCACGATTTCTAATGAAAAGTTACCATGAAAAAATTAATGGACGCGAAACTAAATAAAATTTTGTTTTTATTTCTTAACTTTATTACTTAGAATGTATTCAGATGTTACGATATTTATTAACTTGTGTTTTTATTTGAAGGTGCAATAAATAAGTAAATGATTCATTAATTTTTCAAATTAAATTCTATGTAACCGTTAGTGTTTTTAATTCTAGTTTTTATCGTCATTATTTCGTAAATTATATGACATTAAAATGTGTTCAACATTATATTGCAAGAAAATAGTTTTTAAATTTGAGATATGCATTCAATTTTTTTTAGTTAAATCGAGATTTCTCTTACAGACTAATCATTTAAAAAATATTATATTCAAAAAATATAATTATTTGTTGTCTTTTGAAGCTTATAAAACATTTGACAAAACTTACAAAAGCTATTTATTTCTACTTATGCAATATATGAAGTGTGAAAACTGTTAGCATTCATAAAAATTAATAAATATCTTTAATTTAAATGAGGAAAAATGAATTAATGTCAATTATAATAGAATAAATTATAATTTTGCAATATTTTAAAATTTTTTCTTATTTTTTAATTATATAGTAGAATATTTTGATAATAGAAGTTGTGTAACGTTTTGAGATTAAAAATTGAATATTTAAGAATTGAAGCCTAGTGGGGAAATTGTAAAACGTATATTGTTTTTTTTTTATGAAAGCAGTGGATAGGTGACTCTTAGGATAAATACATTATTGATTAATTCTAGATTATGAACTAAAAACTTTAATATATATACCTACGATTATGGTATTTATAACAAGCAAAATACTTTATTAAGTATCATTGTAAATTGTATTGAATGATATTTCTTTAATCTGAACCTTTTAATTAAATACTGAACCTTAAATACTTCATGTGTTTTTACACATGAAGTATTTTATAGCATTCGTATTATATTCTATAAATCTTTATTAATAAATGGGACATTTTCTGCACATCTACATTTTAACGTAGTTATTTATTAAAAAATTATCTCTTAGTTTGCATATGAATAAATTAAAATTTATCCGAATACAAATAAATATAGACTATTAATATATGTGTTATTTAATGAAAAAGCAGTTATATGACTGCCTTACATTTTTTATTTTGTCAAATTATCATTGAAATTTTAATGTAAAAATACCACATTTGGATAGTAATCACTAATTTCTTCCAAATAGTTTAATAATTTTCTGGATATAAACTATTTTATATATTTGTAAAGAACTCTCAGATTTCGTGTAAATCGAACAGAAAAAAGACAGCCAATAAAATCAAAGTATATTAATGGATGTAATACACACAAACACTCCCTAGTTCTATAAATCCCCATAAGATGCTTTATTGCGCTTTATATATGATAAGCAATTTTTTCCACATCTGGAACAAAAAAAAGTTATATTTTCTTGCCTAGATACACAGCCAAAGAGTCACTATCCTCATCCCATTTGACACGATATTCTCGAAGTGAAACGCAGAAAGATTATCAGCAGAGAAAAAAAATAGAAAAATCAGTTTATGTGAAAAAGGGAAAAGAAAAGGATCAAATGTTCAACTTTCTCCTTTTTTCTATACCAATTTTATTGATATTCGATGCAGTAAAAGCAAGGAGGGGACATTACTCCTATTACCTCCATCGAGATTTATTGGTCTAAAATTGTTGCAGCAAATCGAATTGATTAATAGAAAGAGTCTGCAATTACCTGATTGCATCTAGATGTGTCGCCAGGGGTTCTGAGTTCAGGGGATCACCGTCATCGCCAATAACCTTTCCTGAATGGACTTTCATGACGTGAGAGGCTCTTAGTAACAATATCTTATGGGATTTCATAAAAATAATGTACTTAGCGAGAATCAGGCCGGTATTTATAGCTTTCAATTAGCCCACAAACATTGAGGCTGAAAAAATGTTTCGTTCTACTTCAACTCTGTTGCAAACTTCAGATACATATGAATCAATTATGTTTTTTTTTAATTGATGTTAAATTAATTTTAAATATGTATGATTGGTAAATATTAAGGATAAGCATAGCATTGGTAACCTGATTATTATTATTATTTGCATTTTTCTAGAAAGCATAGATTATCTCCACAGCAAAATACTGAAGAATGTGAAAAGTTATTTTTTCTTTAATGATAAACCGCTTGGTTTGTTTTTTAATTCGCTTTTTTTTTCGTCGACAATATGAATCGCAAATTTTATTTTTCTGTATAAGCATGACACAAACAAATATTTTTTGCTCTATCATTATTTCGATATCTAAAAGTTGTTTTATCTTTTACATCCATGATTATAAAATTCAGAATTTACGAATTTTGTAATTAAGATGCACTAGAAATTAAATTTGAGATGATATAGGGATCATTGCACTAATAAGTGATATGCCTTTAATGGAAAAGTACAGAAAATTTAAGCACAAATATTCATTTTTATACTTAAAACAGATAATTCTCAGAATTTGTAGAGAAGATATTTTGATGATTATATACAATTAACGTTTTAACTATCACTAAATTGAGAATGATAGGCAATCGTGCTTAACATTGTATCTATGCCAAAAGTATATTCAAGACAAATATGCATTTCAGGAAAGAATAAATGTATACTAATTATTTTTAAAATATTTTAATATTTAACGTTAAGCAAATAGGAACTAAAAATAAAAAATATACCTAAATGGTTCATACATCAATTACGATTGCTAAAATATTAAAATGTGATAAAAAATTTTAAAAAAACCACAAAAAATATTTAAATCATTCTTTTCGATTTAAACGAACCATAAATTGGAGATTTTGTCTTATCTTTTTAATTTTTCTTTTTATGCTGTTATATTTTTAACGTGCTTAATTTTGGAAACAATATTGCTAAAGATTTCAAAATTTCAGTGTTAATTACTTAGAGCAACAGTTAATTTTCATGATTGTTAAAACTTTTACAAACTAAAAAAAACTATAATTATAAAATATTTGCTAACTATTGATTAAAATTATAAATGGAAGTTTTCTGATCGCCGACGACACTCAGACGATGGTGAGCTTCGTCTTAATTGCTGCAGCTTGAAGAATGTGATTTGAAGGCAGACAACAAATTCATTCACAAATCGGATTTACAACCCAACGAAATACGATTCAATTCAATACGATGTGACATAGATAAAACATTATCTGCTGATATGGATATTTTAAAGCAATGGGAATTGTAGTAAAGTGGTGTAATCTTAACTGGAACGAAAGAAACAATAATACTTAATAGAATATAGTATTCTTTACTCCATGAATCACGATAATTGAACAAAATTAATTATAATTAAGTATCTAAAACAACACTGAATATTAAATGATAACCGATGATAATTTTGAAATAACTTCTATTTTTGTTAAATTGAATTAAAAGCATTTAATAGTTAAAAAACTCCATAAATTCTATACTGGACATGAATTAAAAAAAATAAATTCATCATTAAATAATCCTATGCATAGGCAAATCAGTTTGTACTACAAACTGAAATAATGAAATCAGCAGAGATAATAATGTAATCCACAAGCAGGATAATCTGAAACAATTCCGCAAGAATTTTTTTCTTACGATTTGATGAAAATATGGTAGACAAATATTTAGTAATATTATTATTAAAAAAATCATCAGAAATCGTTTTAGAATATAGAAGCAAACTAAAAATAAAACTGAATAATCACTGATAGAATTTCTTTGGGTAAGCAAAACCAAAATGGAAACACAATGGAATAGCTTAAACGATGTTTATCTACGAGATAAATAATTGCCATAATTTCTCTATCTGATTATATATGCTCATAGGACATTTTGTATTTTATAATATTGATTAAAATATTTGATAACAGGCATTTTTGAAAAAATTTCAGGTATATTAAAAAACACACATGAAATATCACAAATAAGTTTTTCAATCCAGAATTGCGCCACAACATAATTGAATTAAGTGGATGCTAAAAGACAACGCTATTACACATACTTCACAAAAACAAATTTTTCAATGACTTCTATGAAGAAATACTAAAGTTGTTTAAAATAATTTTAGGAAATATACTTTTGAGAAAGTTTTATTGAATCTTATGAGGGAATATGTAAATTATTTTTTTACATGAAATTCAAGCATTAAGTGTTGATTTATGTAAATTATCAGATTATTCATAGTAATTTTCAGATTTGCTTAATTATAAGTTAATAAATCTCAGATTTTATCTAGTATCAAAATAACAAATATTTTATATAACGTAAGGATTATTGATATTATTTTATATTCAATTATCATCTAAGACTGAACTAGTTTATAAGTCTTCTGATGGAAAAAATAATTTAATTGTCGTCAAATGGAAACAATGAGAGAAAAACTGTATCTGCCTTGAAGTAGGGAACTGAAATTTTTCAAGTTAAATTATTGTTAGTGTGTTATCACTTTCTGCATAATTTTTTAAATAACCATTTTGTTTTGCAATATTATTAAGGATAGAAAATAAATAATTTACAAAACAGTTACCCGTTCATTTTATTTCAAATAACACGATATTTCTAAAAAAATTTAAAAGAATATGCTATTTTAAATATGATTTATCATTTTCATGTCAAAGATTAATAAATAAACTTATACTAGTCACCTGCTGAAAATTCCTTATAAATGTACAGTAATTATTTCTGAGTTAATTTGATTCCATTTTTTTAATCAAAATGTCTCTATTACTTTTATTATTAATCCAATAAATTATATTAACCAACAAATTATAAATTGAAAAATGTTTGTATTTTAGGAATTTAATTAAATCCCTTTTACTCTATAAATGAATATAAATTAATCTGAAATTCTCATTTTAAATATTCTCATATTATTTTAAAAATACATAAATTTATTACCTTATCCTATTCAATGGACTAAAGTTTTTTAAGGGATATTTTCAGATTTAATTAATATTTTTTTACATTACTATCATATATATATATATATATATATATATATATATATATATATATATATATATATATATATATATATATATATATATATATACATATATATATATATATATATATATATATATATATATATATATATATATATATATATATATATATATATATATATATATATATATATATATATATATATATATATATATATATTAATTAAACTAAAAAGTTTTAAAAAGTCCCCGAAAATAATTATTTGAAAAGTAATGAAAAACATTTTATGGAGACTTTTAAATAAACTTTTTTGATATTAAGCAAGTTCTCGCAAAAGCAAATTATTTCTTCTGATCTCTAAATAAACTAAAAATCTTTTTAATTCCAAAGATTTCAAAAAAAAAATTTAATTCTAAAGTTTATTCTCTTATGTGTACTTTAGTTTATAATGAAAGAAGACTATTTTTTCTCACTTTATAACATTTAAATTACTAAACTTCATCAAACGCAGAATAAGACCCTTTTTTGCATAAAAAAATATTTTTTATTCAAAAATATAGGATTTTTTTTGTTTTATACCAATTAAAATTTGTGTATTCATTAAAAGCTTTTGCCTTAATGAATTGCTTTCGTCACAAATATTATAAAATATAGCGGTACTTTAATTCTCTTGCAGAATTCTTAACTGTCATTTTATTAAAACTGAAATAAAAAAACCAACTTTTGTAAAAAAAATTAAGTAAAAAAATATATTTATTAAACGTAAATTACATCGTCACTTGAAGTACTTAAATTACAGTACAAATAACGGTTATCTTTCGAAATGTTTTTGGCTTTTTTATCAACTTATTTTTTTAATCTCTTTTATTCACATGAAACTAATATTAATTGGAAAACATTTTGCAAAATTTACTTATATTCCATTATTTATAAACATATTTGTACCGTTACTTACGCTGAAGTTTAATTCATAGCTGTGTGTGTGTGGGAGACTTATTTCATCTTTTGGATAGAATAGAATAATTTTGAATATAAATATATTTTGTTTACATTTTAATATGTTGAAATTTTTCGAATATATTCAAAATAAAAAGTAATTTATATGTTTCTCAAAAAACCCATTTACTTTATATTTTAAAATATGACAATGAAAATAAAATATAAATACTTGTTTTTCGTTCATCTTCGAATATAAAGCTTTCCTCTTATCACATACGTAAATTTACGACTGATGTAGATCCGCATAATTTCTTTTCATGATTTAAATTTGGTTCGTAAAACTGAATATTTTTATATATATTACCTAACTTTATTCATTTTTATACTTCTAACTAATTTATTCGCACACGTCAACATAAATACTTAATATAATAGTCTAAATAAATGAGATTTGGTTGATAAAAAGTCATTTTATAAAAAGAAATAAGTTTAAAAATGTGGTGGTAAATGGAACAAACTATAGGAATGGAATACTGATATGCAAATTAAAAGTATTTTTTATAACGTTTAAACTCATTTTATTATTTTTTATTTTATAATACACAACTAATACAAATGCAATACAAATGAGTTAAATAAAACATAACATACTTATTAGGATCGTTGAATAACTTATTATATTATTTGAATTAGTGCATATTATATTTTTGTAATATAATAAATAAAAAACAAGAAAAATATTGCTCTAACTATATAATGTTGATTGTATAGGTCAATCTACAGTTTGCCTTATTCTTTTACATAATCTCTGCCGTTCTTGAAGGCTTAATATTGCTCTTATAATTGTTTTCTATATTAAAAGTGAAAAAAAGGCATTGTATGTAACAATATTTTACCATTACAAAATAATATTTCAAATTATCATGAAACATATGAACATGTCCTTAAGAATGGATTTTCCACAGATAGTGACGCGCATTCATATGTCACAAGGGAGATACGATTGGAAACACGCATTCAATAGATGCAACAGTTTCCCATTCAGCAAATCAACGCAATCATCTTTTTTCTTAACAGTTGCAGTCATAGAGTGGATGGTTTGGTTTGTTTGGTTTGTTTTTCGCTCAACGGTCATTTTTTGCACACGAGGGCTAATTAGACCGGGACCTATGGTTTAAAGTGGATTCCGAACCACTACAAACATCCATGCCCAAGGTGGGATTCGAACCCACGAACTGTTGAACCGAACATAGAGTGGACTACTCTCCCTCCAACGAATATGGTTTTGCAATTTAACCACGATCAGTTCATATAAAAGATACTGTTAAAAATCTTTTAGCTTTTACAAAGCACTAACTTTTTTAATCGTTACTATTAGTCTGCTTTTATCAATTAGAAAAACGAATATAGTTTGTGTCGTTAGCTAAAAACATGTTTATAGTCATTATTTTTAATATATAAAAATATATATTTCGTGATGTCAGAATGCAAAAGTTATAATGATTGGTCTAAAACCAGATCTGAACTCTAATAAAATGCCGAAAATCTTATTTTAGTCCAATGAAATTCTTTAATTATTTTGTATTAAAAATGTTACATGCAAGTTGCTTTTAACAAATATATAATAATTAACTTATATAATAGGAATTTAATTAACTGAATTTTTTCAGTTAGTTAAATTCCTATTATATAAGTTAATCGATTTAAAAAAATAGTATTTTTGATAAATGATGTAATTCACTTTTTCCAGTCTATTTTTCTAAATCGTCAGCACAAGATAATTTTTTCTCAAGGCAGAGGCTTTGTGTGACTAACCCTTCCCCACAACATGGCTGGAAACTGTTACTCATTTATCGTTACCCAGTGGGCACCTGTGAACTAAGTCACGGAGGCGAGTGATATTACCCACTTCACACCACCACAAACTCGTTTATTGGGTGGACCACCTTCATTCATCATCTAAGAAGAAAGGACAAAGAAACAATGAGAGAGACGTGAATATGCATGCTGGAACCGGGATTTAAACCCGGAACCAACAGCTTTGAAGTCAGGAACAGTAGCTGCAGTTCGGTTAGAACATAATTCCATGAAAAAAAATCCATTTCGCGGAATAATATTTCTTTTTGGAATACGAAAGAAGACTTCTGAAACCAGATGAAATGTGAGATATTCTTAAAACTATTATATTAAACATCAAATTTTAAAAGTTTATTCACTTTTCTTAAAACATATTTTAAATTAAAATTCATAATTAAAATATCTACAGATCTAAACTTTGATGGATGGAGAATAAAAAAGTTGTTTTTAATGTTGCCGAGGATTTGTTATCCTTGTATGCAAGAAAAGCTGTGTTTCACGTACCAAATATGAGGTTTTTTTCCAAGAGATTTATACTTGTTCATCAGCGTTTAGAATTACAGTAAGCAATATGAGAGCAATATGGTGCAATTTCAACAGTCATGGCTTACCTGCTCGCAATCGCCATTACTGCTTTCGAACAAACTTTTTTCTGTGAGAATGCAACTGTTTAAAAAATACAATTATTTAGGAAATCGATATTTCCTTTATTTATAAACCACTAAAGTAAGTTTATTATAAAATTGATGATTAATGAATTAAGTTATGTTTAGTTGGGTGCGGATCAGTTAGCCAAGGATGGAAGCCTACAGAATATCATCATTGGAGACTGCCTGTCGTCCTCAGAGCTGACAACTGGAATTATGATGGCTATCAATGCTACTTTAAGGGATACCATTCTTACCCACGAATTGTACACATGCAAACATCCTGGTTCCGCACTAGTGGGTAAAAGCACAAGATATGCAGCCAAACGGCTCTGACAAGACTACAAAGGGGCCACTTGTTTGCTCAGAGACACGTCTCTGGTACCAAGGTGTACCCTCTCTGTCCCAAATATCGTTTTGTTCAGGCCTCCCCATCTCATATTTTTCAGTGCATTATGTGTGAGAGAGGGGACATGGATTTGAGACCGGAGGTGGTGCTTGAGAGACTGACTATTTTTGGATTCATGGGGCTGGTGTGATGGTACTGTCACACCAGTTGGGGATAAGCAACAACAACAACAGTAATGTTTAGACTTAGTAAATCAAAGTGACTCAGGGTGATTTGGAAGCTTTTATATTGTATAAATATACAAACATACTAAGAAAATTTATATGTTATGAATGAAAGTTGGATTTCTTTTCTTTGAATAGTATCATCCGGATAGAATTTTTCAGAAATTAAAAGGAGTCAATAATTTTAAGAATTCAATTCCTTCTCTTATTTTTGCGGAGAAGAAATATTTTTAGTAACGAGAAATATTTTATTAGAAGAAATATTTTTAGTAATAATACACAACAATGCATAAGTAAATAAGTCAGTATTAAATAAAATAAAAAACTCAAGCATGAGAACTAATAATCTATAAGTAATGCTTCTGCTTAATCTTCAATTTTTTATTTAGAATTTTATAAAAAAAGTTTTAGTTATTCTATTTATATAAATAACGTAAAAATTATAAATAATATTGTGATAAACTGCAAACTCCGTTAATGTAAATACTCCTAAAATGTGTGCGTCAATACAAAAAATAAAATAGTATTTAAGAATACTATTCATTTCTCAAATTGCGAGCTTAAAACATTATAATCTCAGATGGAAAAAGTTTATCTATCGAAATATCGATATAATGTTCGATATTGGAAAAGCAATAGATAAGTACCTTATCAAATGTAGTGAAATATTCCATCTTTTTCTTATTTTAAGCATCATAAAAAAGAGCATCAATAGCGATGGAACTCAGAAGATGTTAACATTAAATTTTTTGCGTCAGGAATAACATTTCTTGATATAGATAATTTCCTTATAGGTATCGAGATTCGATAGCATGTGATTTAATCAGAAGTTACAGGTGATTTTTTGAATGAAGAAAATTGTTTTAATTGTTATTTATCACTCATTTCCAAAAGGAGATATTATCTATTTATTAAAACACTTACAGATAAAAAGTATTTTTCCAAATTTGTATTTACTTTTGTATCTAACATAATGGATGTAAATAGCTCATTATTTCTCCAATAAAGGATATTTTGAAATGGCATTGTTGACGGCCTAACTGCGTTATTTTGACTAAATGCATTTTAACAGCCACGCAGTCATTGTTTTTCAAGAAGTACAGAGGGCTGTGAAATAACATCCTTATTTCGTATTGCAATGACATAAAAAGTATTACGGATATATTTTTATTAATTTTTGCATACAATAGTTACGTGTTTAGTTTACGTAGTTTTAAACATGATATTGTGGGCAACGATGTCATCCCTACTGGCTCTACAAGATGTAACTAGTTTTGAAAGACTTATAGTAGAAGTCCAGACTTCAATTAATATGTGTGATATCAAAAATATTTCCTTCACTTTCTCCCATGTCAAGGGTCATAGTGGTGTGTATGGAAATGAAAGAGCGGATTTCCTGGCCAAATCTTCTCTTTCACTTCCAAATAAACTCAATACCAGCTTACCCAAGTCTTTTTTCAAAACCACTACCAAAAAGAAGATTATCACAGAATGGAACTCAGGTTTCATTTCCTCTCCTAATTGTAAGTGGACCAAATATTGTTTCCCTTCAGTTCAATGCAGAATTAAGAACTACTGGTTTTACACTGACTTTAAAATTACGCAATTCCTCACTGGACATGGGAAATTCAATAGTTACCTACACCGTTTCCACATTAAAAACAGTGAGGTGTGCAAGTGCAACTCTGGGAGTGACAACCCTTCTCACATTCTTCTTGAATGCCCATCTGTTTCAGAAGTAAGGAACGAGCTTTGTAAAGACTTAAATAACAGGTGGCCCCCGATTATGGTAGGACCTAGTTAAGAATAAGAATTTTGAATTTTTTGTAAAATTTATCCATGCTGTTATCTGATTCATTTTTCCTTTTTATATCTCTTTTTTTCTCTCTGCTTTCTTTTATTATTACTTTTTTCATCTCATGTATTATTTGGATTTGTTTTGTAGTACAGTTGTTGTACCTTCGGGCCCTGTGTGGTATTCCTAGGTGCACAGGGAGATATTTTTGTTTTCCCAAATAAAAAAATAAAAATAAGTGATGCCCTCCATTGGCGACAAACAGAGTGAATCGAATTCTGCTGTCCTTTTCTCCACAACATTGGCAAGCATGTTCGCCATTTCTTTTTGAATGTTTCTCTTCATATCTTCCAAAGTTTGTGAGTAGTTAATGTAGGTGCGTGACTTTAGATACTTCCACTAAAAGATATTAAGTAAGACCCAATCGGAAAAATGAGCTGACCACTTCAAGTCATTTCTCGAAATAAATCACTTAAAACAATAGGCATGTACGACAAATGCACTGTATTCATTACTCCAATGCATGATAGCGACTGAACCACTATATCCCACAATGACCAATATTGCGTAAACATAAGTACAACTTCATCACAAAAGCATTTACCTTTAACTAAAATCATGATCTGTAATCATAAACATCACGATGTCAAAATTATATGCATGAATGGTTTCTCAGTTTCGAGTAATTTTGGAAAATGATCATTAAATTCCTAGTAATGTGATTAATAAGGTTCACACCCTTTTATAGAGGATTCAATTTTGGTATAAATAATGAATATTTAAAAAATTTTTACTAAAGAGTAAAAAGGATTTTTGTTATATTTAAATATAAGAATATTATATATAATTAGATATTTGCATATCATTTAAAATTTAGAGCTTAACAGCTTCAATTGTAAGAATAATAAATACAAAGTTTAATTTTGTTAAAACATCAGAGTAAGAATTAATTTTAAGAAAACAATTTTCTGTCAACATTTTATTAAGAAAAAACAACTATATCTCGGCTTTCTTTAAATATTTTTATTTTACATTTAGTTATTTTATTTCTCTTCGACACCTTTTTTAAAAATCTCGAGAAAATAAAATGAGATAGTTCTGGAAAATATGAAAAATGTGAAAGAAATTCTCATCATATAGAGAAATTTTATAACTTATTAAATGGAAACAGAATTAAGTAAATAAATTCTAATATAAAAATAGTTGATAATTTGAAGAACTTCATTTAAATTGATAATGTAATATTATTAAAAAAATTATTATGAATTCATAAAATTTATTTTGAGGTTAAAAAATTTCACAATTAAATAAAATTAATAAATTTACGTGGACTGAAAAGGGCCAAAAATATATTCCTATAATCTTAAAAGTGTTGAAGTTAATATAACTTTATTTAATGTCGGTATCAACAATATTAAAAAGGAATATAAACCTATAACAGCAAGTTAAGGAGAAATTTGGCATTTAAAATCTTCATCTTAAAATAATATAAAACCATTTGAAAATTAATAAGAATTTATTGAAAAAATTTCAGTGTTTAATTATTAAAAATTGCGAATATAAATGTTATATTGCATGAAAAATAAATATTAATGGATTCCTAAATGTAGTGTAGACTTAAGTTTTCAACACTAATTTTTTAATAGCAATATGTATGTATAATTGAATTTTTCTTCATTTTCTAGTTGGATATATATTGATAATTTTATACTATCGTTTTCACTTACCACATAAAATTGAAATTTTAACGAATATAGCACGCGTTTATTTAAATGTTTCTTTTCTAACACATTTCTAAAAAGCATATTTAAGTTGGAAAAAATGCAATTTTATTTACAAACTATATTAGGTGAATATAATTTTAATCGTTAAGCATTACACTTTATGAATTTAAAAATTCTTTTTTTTTAAATTTAAATATATGCTTTTAAATATGATGAAGGAAATGTAAGTGATTAATTAAATATTTGTGTAAGCTTTAAAGTATAAAAATTATAAGATCTATATAATGTGTATATATATATATATATATATATATATATATATATATGTGTGTGTGTGTGTGTGTGTGTGTGTGTGTGTATATATAATATATATCTATATCTATCTATCTATCTATCTATATATATATATATATATATATATATATATATATTTATATTTATATATACATATGTATATGAATTAAATAATTAAATTTACACATAAATTAAAATTAAATTAATTGAATTGATTTGCTTATATAAACAGAAGACATATTGCTGCATGTCATGCACTCGAAAACCATGCTATATTTGATAAATGTCTAGAAAAATTAGCTGTAACATGGTAAGTCAATATTTCGGTAACCAGGAAAATATATTTTGAAACAGGTTGTTTAATTAATTACATGTTTGAGGATAGAAAAGTAAATACAAACACTGTAAATTTTTAACAGGTAGTAATTAGAGGCATACAAATTAGATAATAAATGAAGTCAGCGTTGCTTTCTCAAACAAGCCATTTACTGAAATAGGCAACATATCCTTGTTCAGGTCTTTTTTTGATAGGAAACTCAGCACTTTTCAGACTTGAATATAATCACCAGTTCCAAGAATTGTCAAATAGTGAGAATTTTGTGGGACGTTTCTTTTTTTCTACTTATAGTTTTACTAACTAGAACAATTTTTCTTTAAAGATGATAGCACGCGGTGAATGTTTAAGAAGTTTTACAAATTTTAGTCTATGCATTATGTGCTGTCAAACATTTTAGACTCAAAACCATATGTTATAAAATACTTCTAAAATGAGAAATATGAAAAATGACTCTCAAAGAATAATTTTAGTATTTATAAAGATACTATTATTAAATATCATTCTGATATGCTCAAAGGATGTTTAATCAACAGAAATATTTAAAAGATATCCAAAATTTTTCTAATGAACGATTCCATAAGAATAGACTGGGTAAAAACATTTTAGCATTACTTTCTTAGTAAGAAAATCAAACCCAACTTCTTATTCATTTCACACATGCCATACTAGAAAGTCATGATTATAATTCAACAATCCATTGATAGAGTTATGTTCGATTTTCTTGAGTCTCATACACACTTATATATATATATATATATATATATATATATATATATATATATATATATATATATATATATATATATTAAAGTAATTAAAGTAATGAAAACAATACATATAAGTATATTAAAGTAATGAAAACAATACAATACTAAAATACAATATGATAAGGCATAAACTACAATACATTATAGGAAATCTAGCCAGCGCAAAAGCAGTTAAAGAAAGATTTGCCAATATAAATAAGATAAAACATGAAAAATATTGAAACCAGAAATATGAAATTGGAAAAATACTAAAATATACGATGCAAATGATGAGAAGAATGCATAGGGACCAGTTTAGTTCTAGTTTTCTCAGGAATCCTGAAAACACTTCATTTACTCATTTTCTTTTATTCTATCATTTTAAATATAACTTAACTTTAAATCCCCTTTAAAACATTATAATTTCAGATTTACTACATATTTCTAAACCACTTTAACTTTTCAAATTAATTATTCCTGGCAACTATTTCTTTATTCCAATTTTAAATTTACCTTTGGCAACTCTCCTATTATTCTAATATATATATTAAATCTGATTTTCTGTCCTTTGCATTATGTATTTTTCTACTGTATGTATGTTTCATCTATTGTAAGTATGTTCACTTTTCTCTCTTCATATAAATTCATTTTTTTATTATAATTTTTGAACTAAGTGTAACTTTGATTTTTTTTTAAAATGAACACTCTTCTTGGAAATTGTTCGAAACTTTTTAGACACTTGTCCTTCGTGCATGTCAGAAAAGAGTGTTTATTTTGCATAGCTGACCATCTCCCTCCAAATGAAGACATGGTCCCTATGCATTCTTCTCTTCATTTGCATCGTATATTTTAGTAGTTTTCCAATTTTATATTTCTGGTTTTAATATTTTTCATGTTTTATCTTATCTCTATCTATCTATCTATCTATCTATCTATCTATCTATCTATCATATCTATCTATCTATCTATCTATCTATCTATCTATCTATCTATCTATCTATCTATCTATCTATCTATCTATCTATCTATCTATCTATCTATCTATCTATCTATCTATCTATCTATACTAATCTATACTATATATATATATATATATTATATATATATATATAATATATATATATAACTTTATACCTATATAGTATTATATATATATAATATATTATTAGATATATATATCATATGTATATCATCGAATATATATATATATATGATAATATATATATATATCATCTATATATGTATATATATATGTTTATATTATGTTCATATATTATATCATATATATATATATTATATTAACTACTATCATAATGATAGTCGATATATATATATATATACTATAATACTATGACTATATGCATTTTTTAATAATCATGAACTCAATGTTCATGATTTACCTAAATTTTATGATGAAATCAAAGGCGAATGAAATGTTAGAATCAGCTTAAACTTATAATCATATTCATCTTAATTTCTTTAATGATACAAGTAAATTTACTATCAGACATTATTTTTCCTATTTTGAAATTATATTATGTGCATTTTCAACTAAAGCAAGAATATAATTGGAATTGAAATTAGTACACGCTTTGAATCAACTAAAATGCATTAAAGCAAAATAATATCTTATTTATTTTCAATCAGAAACAACTGCAAAAGTTTGTTATTCCGGGTAATTTAAGTGAGATTCTCTCATCACTCTGTTAGTTATATTTCTATGCATCGAATTATTAATTGTCCTCTTAACTCTTTTATTCGCAATATATTATAAAAGAATGAAATAAATTGCAATTCTTGAAATGTGTAAAAACTTAATGCTTGAATTCAGATTTCGTTAACAATGCATTTGAGAATGAAATGAGTTTTTATCAAAATGTTTTTATTTATGAGAACTAGCTTTATCTGAAAATTATGCTTAAATGCTTTTTATTTTGAGAGTTACAATGCATCATTAGTTAGTCGAAAACTGTTGTGACAGATTATAAAATCAACTCCTTAACATCAAAACAGGATGCCAACCCACATTTCTAAATCATTTCGTTATTAACTAATAATTTTTGTGCATAAAAACAAAATTTCATGAAATGTGTGTAAAAACCCTTTGAATTATTTCTGTTCTCTTATTGCGATTATATCAATTACATTGCTTAAGTATTTGTTAAAATATTTGCCATGTACTAAAAGTAAGTAAAGTATCAATAAAAATCAAATTTTTCTATAAAAGTTGTTTAAAGCAATCAGGGCAACTTATCATGCAATAATTTTTTATTATAAAAAAATCTCCTCTTGTGACTTGCGGATATTACTTATTCATAAATTAAAATACGCATTTATTAGCAAAAGTAAACTTTGTGTAATATTAATTTACATTTTTAACTTGCAATTCAAAAATTAACAAAAATCTTTTTATTGACTTCGCATTAATCACTACATAATTTAAGTATTATCATATATATAGTGATATTTAAAAAAATATAGGCCATAATACTTCTTCACGTCAAGGGAACAAGAAGATGATTCTTATATAACGTTAAGTTATTGCCCTAACCCATTAATTTTAATTGATAAATAAGTAAATTTTAGTTTCTATAATCTGTCATTTTAGAATATAATGTTTCCGAAACTGTGCCAACATTTTCTAACAAGACATTTCAGGTTCAAAACAAAAATGTTCCAGCTAATAGACCATTGCCCCTGGGTTTGACAATAATCAAATGAAAAACTCTGAATCCTGTTTTGAATCTTTCAGAAAACCTTTGGGATAAGTTGAGCCACGGTGGCCGGGTTGATTAAAGCACCATTCTCATTATCGAAAGGCAGCGAATTTGAATACTGGCTGAACCGTAGATCCGTCATGTTCATTAACGATGACTGGGGTACATTATAATTGGATATGGTCGGAACGTCTTCCAAGTGAAATGATACCTCTTGGGCAGCATGCGAAGTATTGGCAGTCTTCTATTGGATCCCCGTTTCAAATCATGAAGACTCCACCCATCTCAGAGCTAGGTACAAAAAAGCATGTTAGTGCAACAAGAACTCTTGAATATTGTCCTTATCGGAAAGTTGTAAGTTCAAATCCTGATTTAATCGAAGTTCCGTCGTGTTCAATAAAGACGGGTGAGAATTCTTGAAGGTGATCGGGATTACAATGTCCTCCATGCGAAATAATACCTCTGAAGGTGGCAGATCAAATACTCAGGACTTTTTTTTTGTCATTGTCTTTAAATTGCAAAGATTCACACCAGGCTGCCTCCTTCTAAGTGGCAGAGTCCAGCTCTATGGTAGATACGGGCAAGTATGATGGTGCAACAACATCAATTGATGTCAAATTTAATCAATGGTAATTTAAATGTTGGTTGTTCCGTATGCTATGGGTGGAATGGAGCAAAATTCCGACAACTCTCTTCCAGAAACATGTGAACTGCCTAATCTGAGGTGTAAGCGCTGTATTTAAGGCAAAATGTAGTCAGATATCTTATTAGTTATACATGTGTTGTCTTTCGTAAAAAAAATCCGGTGACAACTTATGATGCGACTGAAAATTATCGCATTGTTACCATAAAAAAGCAATCAGTTTAAGGATTTCAATAAAATATAACTTAATAAAAGGATGTTCTTGATATGATGAATTTCAAGATTCATATTCACCTCTTTGGACATGCTTTGTTTTCTATATGATTGATATTTGCGTTTTATCCCTTACTTTAATTTTAAGTAGGATAATATAAACTGTGCATTCAGAATTTACATAAACAAATGCAAATTATGAGATTTTTTTATTGGTATTTTTCCCAAATACTTTCTTCGCAACAAATGATTAATTTAATACAATTTTGAAAAATCACTCTTCTTCAGCCTATTATATTTCTTCAGATTATGTTATGTCAAAAATTTGGTATTATGCTACAAATCTGTGGGACGGTAGAAATTCTAAGAATTTTTAAACGCGTCTTTTTGAATTATATATAAATTTTCATAAATTTTTATGAGTGATATAGGAACTATAAGTATATTCATTGGTCTTGACACGTAAACTAATTAAATCATTGTGTTAAAAATTTTAAAAAGGGCTTAAACTTAAAGCAGTAATGACTATTTTATGCGAAAAAAGGAAAAGAGAAAAAAAGAACTTTTAATTTCGAAACGTTCTAAATTAAAAATCGCCACTTCCAAATGAAGAAAACGTAATCATCTACAATATTTTCAATCAGGTTAAAAAAATATTTCAGGGGTCACAAGTTCCAAAGAAAAACATTTTCTAAGAATTCTTCAAAATTGGTGTTCGCCTATAAGCGCCGCTAGCATATAAGCCTCGTAAAAAAACTCTCATTCGTGGAAGAAATAGTGTCGAGAATGCCTAATCATTTCCGTTCTGTTCTTCGTCAAGGCAGGGGTTGACGTGAGTATGCAATTTAAAGGCACTAAAAAAAGGGGAGGCCAGGGAGGGTTGCGGGGGTGGGCTTATGTGCCTCCCTTTTACTGCCATTAATCTTTTTTTATCACCACAATAACTTGATGAGATAGCAACCAAAGGATATAGCCCCCAGGAAATAACAATGCACGTTGTGATGCGAGCAACATTTGTGGTGGAAAAGGGAAGATAAAAAGAATCTCCCTTTGGCCCGTTGAATTGAATGGATCCCGTTGTTTTTTAGAGGAGAACCGTTCTCTTATCTAAATGTATATAACAGCCATATATTGCTATGATATTTTTCCCGTAATGTGAAATGCCATGTTTGGAAATTACTTATAGTGTAGCGATAGAATGGATTGCACATGTTTTGATCTTGTAATTTTAAGGTACGTCTCATTGAACCAACGCTTCCTTAAGCTAACTTTAATTTACTTTATCTTGTGTTTTTATAATAAATGCCATGCATAAACATAAAATTAGCTAAAATTGTAATTATAACATATTTTTTAAAAAATTCTTAATTATCTGGCAAATTTGAGAGAAATTTTTAAGAGAAAGATACAAACTCTACAAAAAATTTAAACTTATCAATGTCATTTTAATTTGTGCATGACTTTTATGTGACTTTGTTCTTTGAAATTAAATAAAATCTAATATAAGAAACATATTTAGAGCATAACATTAAACATACATAAAATATAAGAAACATAATAATACGAAACATGTTGAGTGCTAAAGAAACTGTGGTTAAAAATATACAGCAATATGTATCCCATTTAAAAATTGCTCTAAGTAAAAATATTCACCACATGTATGTTAAAAATTTCTAATTTACTAGATAATAATTCTTAAAACAAATAAGCAGGGCTTTTTTTCAATGTCCGGTTGATTTTAAGATTAATCTCATCTTTGCCTCGAACGTGGCAGGATAAAGAACAAACAGGGATAGAGAGAAAGGAACGTCCATGCTCGGACTGCCCATCTCCAAACTTCTCTGCATTGAAAAATTTGCAGCTGGAGGTGAAATATCTGAATTTTTAAATATCACCTGAATAAATAAAGTTTTATAACAAAATTATCTGAGCATATGGAGTAATTCTAACGACTCTCTTCTATCGATTATGAATCAAGCATGAATCAGTCTAAAAATTCATAATATTGGTATAAAACCAAGAGAGAAAGTCAGTAGTTATCATTATTATTTTATGAATAAACAAAATTTCACAAAATAACTTATTAATAAATGAATTTTTGTAGAAACAGTGTTCCCTTGAACTTAAGAAAATCATTTTTAGTTGGAATTTATTCTTTTTTTTTTTTCCAAATATAAGTGTTTGCATGTAGTGTAGTAGTGGTAGTTAGTAGTAATAGTGTAGTGTAGTAGTAATTGATATACATTTTCTTTTTCCAATTTTTATTGAATTTATCGCTTTTATTTTTATAGTTAGTTTCTATAGGAGATTTTTGTTAGTTTTGAGATTAAAATACTTGATAAAAAAATTTCAATATTTTGAGGCACAAATTTTCTCAGTTACCGGAAAAATATTAATTAGAAAGTTCCCAGTCAAATACAAATTTAAATTCCAAGTAAAACTATTTAATCGCCTTTATTTTGAATAGTGAACACATCTTTATAGTTATGTAGGCCTGAAATCATGTATACAATCCTCGTGTCTCATATGGTATGAGGGAAAAAAAAAAACAGGGAGAGATAATTTTTTAAGAGGCAGTCTTTAAAAGGAGGTGACTCTTTAAATTTCACTTCCAAAAAAATATTTGAAGTTATAAAGGGCAATGTGAATAACATTCCTTATTAAACCCACTATATTTTCATTCATTATAATGCTGTTCTACTTTTTTTACAAAGTTTCAAAAAAGAGAAACTATTTTTGCTGCTAATAATATTTTATGTTTGAATTTAATAATTCTGATGTTAAAATTGTATTTTTAAAATATTTAAAAAAATGTTTCTAATAAAAAATTTTAGTAAAAGTAAAATATTTTTCGGTTATTATTACAAAATCAAGTGTCCTTCTACTTTTTTTACGTAGTATATATTTATATATATATAATATGCATGCAGAAACAGAAGTATTACAAAAAGCATTTCTTAAAGTGAAACGTTTCATGAAATATCAAAAATATGAAAATAAAGATGTATTTTTAGCAAAATGTTGAAGAGGCCTACTAGATTTTGAAATAATATTTAACGTCCTCTTCTCTGTAGAAATATTGAGTATGATTAAACTTCATCCTAATTAATCTGCTGTTGGTAAAGCAGAAAGTATTAGATTACTCAAATGAAGAGCACATTTCAAACTACTAACGGAAATATAATAATTGTAAGATTAAACGCTTTTGGCTTCAACAGACTATATTCCGAGAAAATATTATGTTTCAACTAATATATAACCATTCACAAATAGCTATCGTATCAAATTAAAACATACTATCAAATTGTGTCCCATTGCGAAAATTCTCTTACTATATTTAAACGAACATATGACATTTCATTTCCTAAAAATAAGTCGAGAATAGAATAACAATCATTAAAATAATTTGTTGAATAAAATGTTAATTTCTGAACAGTACTCTAAGTTTATTTAATAAATTAAAGAATAAAGAGTGATTTTAAAGTAAAGATTTTCTTCAAAGGAAGCCAATAAACTCCAGATTTCACTTTTGAAAAATCAGGATAAAGAATCAGGGCATCACTGGGCAAAAATCATTGACCGCAGGCAGATATCTGCAGAAGTATTTGGATACTTTTCCTTTTTCCCAGTCAGGTGTTATAGGAACTCCCGATTCCCCTTTTTCTAAGAATTACAACTGCTCCCGAAGTCCATTAAGAGACTTAATATAGGAGTGGAGGGATATTTTTCCCTTTTAAAAGTTCATATATAGAGAGAGTGAAGCAAGAAAAATACAATTTTCCCATCAGGACAGGTAATTGCACTTAAGTTTAAAGTTCGTTATGCTCACGAATTCAGGAACGCCATTTTCTCTTGGATTCTTTTTATTCCAGGGAAAGCTTTTAAATACACATTGCCCGGAGTTAATATTCAAATGCAGGGGGAAAGAAGATGAAAGGGTCGAGGGGGTTGGCGTGGGATGGTTGGAAAAGGAATTCTGACTCCGAGCAATGGTGAAATTTTTCCTCTTTTTTCATTATTACTATTATTATTTACTTGTTTATTTATTAGTCCCGCTTTTATTATTAGTTCTCAGCAGGATGGAGGCTGCATCGCATGTCCTCATAGCGATGAAGATTCATTCCGGCCTCTTCCAGCTCTGGCAACCTAATCATGGAGGGATTGCATTAAGGGGGCTTTTCCTATTGAGGTCTTCTTCTGCACTTATGACGCTAATGATGTTTACGAACGTCGTCAACTTACCCACCCCCACGTCATTTGACCTTATGCATATATTGTTACTGGAGATTGGGTGGAACCCTTCCTTTTGCTTTATTAAAGAATCATCATGCCGGGGAAGGAGTTTTTGAAAATAAACTACCTCATCGAATAGTTTACGGGGATTTTAAGCAAGAGGCCGTTGCGTAAAGGGAGGCTTAATTGGGTCTGATGGAGCTCATGGAGACAACTGCGAAGAACTTCCATTCAATTTTTAATTCAGTAATGCATGACATTGGATTGACTCTAAGATGTGACCGCCAGCTGAGATGTTCAGACTTTTTTCGAAATTACGTTAGAGCATAGTAAATATTTTGTATAAAATGAGGTGGAGGTATATGAAGTGTTAGAGGTTATTTTAAATATTTATAGCCAAGTATTAAGGTCTAATCGTAAAACTGTACTGTTACTTATATTAAAAGTAATTGAAAATAATTCGTTTGGAAAAATGAATCTTTAGAAATTATATATTTAAAAGTCTAAAAACATACTCTTAAAAATGATTATTTTACAAAAGTAAATGCTTTTCAGAATTTGATCATTAATATATAATTATTTTATATTCAACTAATATTTAATAAAAAATTTTCCTAAAATTAGTTATAAACATTATATGGTATGATATTTACTTTCTTTTTTTTTTCTGCTTAATTTACATGCGTCTCTGTGATCAAATTTTCATATTTCAATAATTTATAAAGTGTTCGTGGTAATTTGTTTACATAAATTTTTGTCCAGTTCATAATCAAACAAATGTTCATCGGATAATACTGAAGTGATTGCCATGAAACAAAACACTCTTTAACCTATTTTTCTCCTAATGAATGTTACTATTCAATTCTATTTTTAATATATTAGTTTTCGCAATTCTTAAATTTAGTTTCTTAATTTTAATGCAAACGAATGTGTTTTATTAAATTTAGAATGCATTTTTTCCTATTCTTTTACCTCAAACTGTTTGCCCTATTGTAAACAGCATTGTTTTTTCTGTTTATCAAATATTTTTAAAATAATATTTTTAGTATATATACTTTTTTCAAATAAACATACTTTTAAATTTTAGATCTTAAAGGCAATTTAAATTAGTTCATTGGTTTTAGTCTTTATAAAAACTATAATATTTCCAACAAACTTTATTTAACACATATTGTAAAAAAATTAGGACATTCTTAAAAAGTTAAAAAATATAAATAGGCAATTTGACTTAAACACCATTTTGTGATAAAACCTTAAAAAGTAGAAATATAATCAAAATTTTGGAGTCTGTTGATTTAAAAGTCATTGTTTAAAATATTTTTAAACTTTTTTTAAATATTATTTCCAATATTTTAAATTTAAAATTCTCACTATTCTGATTAATATATATTTAAATATTAACAGCACCAATTAATTTTCTTTTCCATTATATATATATATATATATATATATATATATATATATATATATATGCATTAAAGATATTAAAAAATAATTATTTCAATATTCTATCAACAACTGCACGCACATGATATTTCAGAATTTACTCAATCAATATTGCATATCCCCGGGAATATTACAAAATTAACTTAATTTAGAACCAATTTGCATTTGCATTATATAAGTTTACGAAATTGAACAATATTCATTAAATGTCCTGATGAAGACTATATTCATGAGTGAATAATATTGCAGTATATTATTGAACAAAATATGAATACGCTCCTTTAATATTGATATAAGCATTCACAGGGTGACAGAAATTAATCATTTTTGAATCACTTTAATAATATTTTTAATTTGATTTTCTAATATAAAAGATATCTGATTGGAAAATTACTGTTTTTAGGTATATTTAATGGAAGTCTGACATTATAAACTATAGTTACTTTTCAAAAATGCAATACTTTCAACTTTTTGTAGTATATTTCTCTTGTTTGAATTTGCATTCTTGTTATTTTTTGAATTAGAAAAATTAAATGGCTTTTACATTTATGTGTGTGTGTGTGTGATTTATTATATATTACATTTATATTTTACTATGCATTTATGTATCACATTAAACTGCTTAATTTGTACTCATTTTTCATATTTTGCTTATCAAATATTTCAAATTATATATATATATATATATATATATATATATATATATATATATATATATATATATATATATATATATATATATATATATATATATATATATATATATATATATTTATTTTAAAAATTCTTCTCGTTAATTAAAAAACGTTATAGGGGATTGAGGGGTTTTCAGTTATTCCAAAAGTTATAAGGGTTGTCTGAACATTTATTTTTTGTTAGTAGTTGAATAAAAATCTATTATAGAAATTATAATTATTTCATTAAATATAAATGAGCTGAAAATTTCAATAGAGAAAAAAATGCTCTAGTAGAGTAAATTGTCATTATTTGGTAAAATAAGATTTGTCATATATATATTACATAAATATATATATATATATATATATATATATATATATATATATATATATATATATATATATATATATATATATATATATATATATATATATATATATACATACATACATACAGGATTAGCAAGAAATAAGTTTCCCACTTCAGAGGGCTGTAGAATACGTTCTATTAGTCTAAATGAGATAAAAATTGAACTACAGATAATTCAAATGATGCAATTGACATTTATTAAAAATATAGTACAAAATTTCGCCGATAGATGGCGTATTAATACGCATAAGACATTTGATACGCTTTATAAATGTTAAATAATAATAATAAAGTAACATTACAACTGTTCAATGTGCCCCCTCTTCATTTTCAACAATGTGCTCTAATCGCAGTGAGTAGAAGACTGGATTGGCTTTCGTCCTCTACAGGGAAGAATTGCAAGTTGTCCAGTTCTTTCAAATTTCTGCATCATCTTGCGTTACGCACATGGAGACATTGGACCTCTTCGTATCTGCTTCATGCGGCGAAACTCTTTTACAGCTGCAACGGAGTTCTGCTGGTTCTGGTGGAACAATTTTACAAGTAGCGCTTTTCCTTGCAAAGAAGGCATGATGTGCTGAGAAGTAACTAATGCTCGTTCAGAATACGTCTTCTTTTTACCCAAAGATAATGCTAATAGGCATGCACTGTAAAGCAAATGACTTTTCATATTTTCAATATATGCAAATAAATACCATTAGTATTACAGCGCCATCTATCAGCGAAAGTTTTTACTATTTTTTAATAAATGTCAAGCGCATCATTTGAATTATCTGTAGTTCAAATTTTATCTCATTTGGACAAATAAAACGTATTCTACAGCCCTCTGAAGTGGGAAACTTATTTCTTGCTAACCCTGTACTTACAACAATTCTTATGTCTACCAGTGCCTTAAGGTGAGATAAGATATTGTAAGCTAAGGTGAAATATTTTTAAATAATGAAGGAAATGTATCTGAACTTCATTATCATTATTAATATTTTTAAATTAATGAAAGACAATTTCATTAATATCAGTAAAAGAATTTCCATGAAGATTTATGTTTTTTTTATTCCTTTTTGTTTAAGAGAATTCTATTGTTTTATTTGGGGGGCAGTGAAACAAAAATTCAAAAGCACCATAAAACAAGAGTTCAAAACATACTTTGTGAGAGCTAAAAATAATAAAATAGTGCATTTTACTCCCAAAAGAATGGGTGCACAATTCTATCCTAAATGACGGGTGGAAGATTTAATTTATCTTTAAATGACTTCCAAACTTTTTAAGATTGATTTTTTTAATGACAATGGAATCAAAACTTTATCTGCGAGTGCAGAGCTAACCTTAAAAAAAAAGAAAATATTTCTTTAGTATGAAAGGAAGACATTATGTTCAATCCCTAAGCCATTAAAAGGAATTTTTATCAAAGTTAATAGTTATTGCAAGATTTTAATTTGTACCAAAAACTGAACAAAATCAAATTATTGCCATTCAAAGAGCTCATTATTTGAAGTCTTATTGCTTTGATTGAAAGAGGAATGAGTTGAATCGGAAAACATTTCCTCGGCAATTTTATTTTACCTTATGGAGTGCAGAATATTTCATTAGATACTAAAATATTTTATTACTTTTTCATAACTTTACTGCAGACGTTTTCTTTTGTTGATTAAAATTGTTTTCTTGTATGTACATAAAAAATCATTTTTAAAATCAATTTATTTCTTAGGTTCTCAGAAACAGTTTCATTCTTAATGACATATTTTTATGATGTATTTCGTAGCAAATATTATATAATTTAAAATTTTTGTTTTATTTCGTAAGAAAAGCATTTTTATAGGTTATATTTTAATTCATATATAATATTGTGCTGCAAAAGGTTTGTGTTTATTTAAAAGTATTATATATTTTAAAGACAATATTTATCAGATTCGTCATGAATTAAAATCATGAGTATTAAAATGATAATTTACACTATTGGCCATTAAAATTGCTACGCCAGTAACGCGGCACACCACACACGTGAAATTTGCATGACAGGTAGAATTTGCTGTGATATGCAAATGATTAGATTTGCAGCGCATTCATACAAAGCAGACGACATTAGCGACATCTACAATGTGTATAAAACCAGAGATTTGACAGCAGTTTTCTCATACTCAATTTCAATTTCAACGTTGTTTTCGGCAAAGAAAGTTATTGTAATGCCTCGTGTAAGAAGAAGAAATACCTACCAGCAAGTGTCTGACTTTGATCGAGGAAGGATTACAGCCTACCGGGATTGCGGTTTATCGTACTGCAATATTGCTGCTCGCGTCGGTCGAGACCCCATGACTGTTAGCAGAATATGGAATCGATGGGTTCAGGACAATCCTACGGAACGTCATGCAGGATCTCAGCGACCCCCATCATTAACAGCAGAGAAGACAGACATCTTATCCGCATGGTCACAAGGGATCGTACAGCCACGTCACAAATCCTGAGTCGAGAAACGGAGTCATTTGCAAGGCAACACGTTTCTGCTCGAACAGTTCGACGACGTTTGCAGCAGTATGGATTGTCTGCACGGCGACCATGGCTTTGGCTACCATTGACGCTGCGTCACAGACAGGAGCACCTTCAACGGTGTGATCAGCGACGAACCTGGACGCGGTAATGGCATCACGTCATCTTTACAGATGAATCTCGGTTCTGTATACAGGACCATGATGGCCGCATCCATGTTTGGAAGCATCGTGGAGAACGCGCATTGCCAGCTTGCATTGGACATCACCATACTGGCCCATCTGCTGGAGTGGTGGTATGGGGTGCCATTGGATACACGTCTCGATAACCTCTTGTTCGCATCGCCGGCACTTAGAACTGCAACTGTTACATTTCCGATGTATTAAGGCCCGTGACTCTGCCCTATCTTCGAGGCCTCCCTAATGCTTTGTTTCAACAGGATAATGCACGACCACATGTTGCCCGTACTGTTCTGAACTTCCTTGATACAGAACAGGTTCGACTGTTACCCTGGCCAGCACGTTCTCCTGATCTGGCACCAATTGAGAACGTGTGGTCAATGGTTGCCGAGCGATTGGCACGCCATCACTCACCATCCACTACTGTCGATGAACTGTGGCATAGTGTTGAAGCTGCATGGACTGAGATCCCCGTACATGCCATACAATCTCTATTTCACTCCATGCCTAGGCGGATAAATGCTGTTTATGCAGCCAGAGGTGGCTGCTCTGGGTACTGATTTCTCAAGATCTATACATCCTAATTTTCTGTAAATCTAATCACTTGTTCTTTCCACTATAATGTATGTGTCCAATAAATATAATTCTGTTATTTTCATTCCTTCTTGGTGTAGCAATTTTAATGGTTAATAGTGTACAACTCATAGTAAATTTTTTTAAGTATTTTTCAAATGCGTAGTTACATATCATGAATTCTCTGACTTAATTTTTTACACAGATTTATTTACATACAAAGATAACTTGTGTAGTTTACAAACATGTTTTTTATGCAAAATGATTTACAAACAGTTTTTGCTTTCAATTCCGAAAGAGCTTTCCGATAACTTTTATTGGATAGTAATCACAAGAAGGGGGCATGTGCTTTTGTCGATGAACATGACATACGATCGATGTAAGAAATAAATTAAATCTTCCTTATATCTAATGGAATTTAAAAAGACATTTTGCAACCTTCTCTATGACATACTCTCTTTTCTATATCTAACCTGGGTATAACGTAGTTCTTCTGTATCAAGAATGTCAACAGTTATTGTAGCAGCTCGACATGGATATTAGATTTGAATTTAAAACCTGAACATTGGTGATTGCGAGTAGATATTTAAATCTCTTGAATTGTGTTTTCTTTGCATTTCAAATGTATCATAATCAGTAATTAATGAATAATTGATAAAAAATGCAAAGCATAATTATCAATATTTATACATTTTTATAATTGGTTTTATAATTTTCAGGAATTTTAAAGTAACTATAAATATGCCATTTACGTTGATACAACTTAGATCACAATATTAAATTTATAACTTAATGTTTTCGCCAAACACTCGATATCTGGTGATAAGAAGATACTATTTAAAAAAGTGAAATTCCGTTAAATTTTAAAGTGTTCTGGATTCTAGAAATGTTTTTGTTCTTTACGTCAAATGAAAATAGCCTCAAAAATTCTGGAAAATGAATGCATTTCCATCGAAATTGTCCATTTGAAAAGGAACTTAACTATGGATTAGAAATTTTAATGATGGTTTTGCATCATAAATATTTATTGCTTTAAAAACACTCTTTTTAGATATAGTTATGTCAGTTATATATATATATATATATATATATATATATATATATATATATATATATATATATATATATATATATATATATATATATATAACACTTTCTCTTGCAGAAATTAATTCAAGTGATGAATCTAGGAATCTAGAATCAATGCATTTTTAGATTTACTGCATATTTCATCTATATATATACTATTTTTCATAAATAATTTCAAGATAGAGATTTAATAGATTGAACTATATCCAAAATGTTAAATTTTTTGACATTTTAGAACACACAGGAATGAATGGACTGATATCAACTCTCATATAATTTCATATTTTCGTATAAAATTTTAACAGTTTTCTTGTATACTTTGTTTCGAAACAGTTTTATTTTGATTCATTTCCATACGATGATATTATGATGTATATTTGTGCCATAACCAAACAAGCAGAATATTCAATATATTTTTGATCTACTTGTGAATTGGTGTTTAATATTGCAATATGTTAAAAATTTAAATATCTGTTTAAATTGTTAAACATAGAGAATAATTGATCCTTTCCATGCTATAAAAATAATTCCCAAATAACTGATTTATTACAAAAGGAGATTTGCGAAGGTGAAAAATTTATTTCTACAACACGAAATTTAAATTTTAAATATTTTGTTATAATTGAGAACAAGTTGTCGGAATTCATATCCTGAGGATACGAAATTCATTCTCTTATGTCTCAACGAATTTTATATTCGTTGAGACATAACAGAGACATAATTTAGAATATTTTCCAATTCATTTCTAATTTATGGTTTTGTGAAATTTTAACAAGTCTGCTTTCTTCGGGAGATTTTTTCATTTTAATGATTTGTTATTCATGGAACTCCTATTTAAAAAACTGCTTACAGCTGATTTCTTTAATGTTTGAAAAGCCTCTTGAAAGTTTGGAAATTTTGCTTGAATATTTGAATTTACAGATGCCAAAGTGCTAAATTACTCTTCTGGTTTTCTACTAAATACTCTAAACTTTGGAGAAAATTTAACAAATTGTTAGAAAAAGGAAAATTCAAATCATTTTTGATATTAATTTATTAATTTCAATCACTTTTATGTCGTTTTTTAAATGTCAATAGCTTTTATACAATTTATTACAAAGAAACAAAACAAAATTGAAAATTTAATTAACTGATTTTCTTTATATATAAATTTGATCTGAACTTCTGTATAATGTCATAAAAATTTTAAGAGGTTAAATTAAAATTTGAAAGAAAAGTATATATATCACCATATTTTCATATTTATACTTCCAATTCTCAATCAAGTAATAATTGTTATATTTTCATATGCAGTATACTTATTTTTTCAAATTAATACAAAAAAATCATCTTTTGCACAATGAAACAGAATGGCGAAAAAAAATTTTCGATTGGAAAAAGCAATAAATAATCTTCTATTACTCACACACACATTTACTTATTTATATATATACTTTTATGTTAATAAATATATAAATAAAATGTTTAGTTATGTAATTCTTCAATTATTTTATCTAAATTATTAAAAAATCGTATACAATAATTTTTCTCCATTTTATGTTAATAAACTATTCATATAGTTATTAATCTTGTATGTGGATGTTTTGATAAAGTACGTAGTAAAAGAATAATATATTTAGTGAATAAAACGATATATCAATTTATAATCTATCCAGCTACTGTATATGTCTTAATTTAGAAATATGAGCAATAAATATAACATATTATGTATTAATTAAATAAAACGTGAGTGAAGTTGGTGTTATGCCCTTTTAATGAATTTAACACGCATTTATATAAGCCAGAAATGATATTGGTAAAATCATAAAATCTAACAGAAATTGATTCATAAGCTTTTTAATTAACTGTGTATTATTACAAGGGGTCTTAAATATTTTAATTATTATGTCCACTATGCGGGTATATACTTATACCTTTCCAATATATTTTCTTTTAATCTGAGGCTTTTCTTAGATATGTTTTCTGTAAGAATTTCTTACAAAACATCCTCTCACATTATGATTTCATCTGAGCTTGTCAGGACAAGTTACAGATTTCTTTGCTTATGGTAATGGAAAAAGTATAAGAGATGGGGTACTGTTATCCCTAAGTATTCTCTTTTAATTTAGTTACTAGACACAAACAAAAAGTCACTCCGATTTGATTTGTTATCTCCTGTAGTATTATTTCACTTAGAAGACATTGCACACAAGAGAAATTTAAACACCTTAGCTGTCATTAGTGATTACATTTACTTTCGCTTTGGCAAGCAGCAAGTTCAAAGTCATGCATTTATAAAGCCAATACCTTTCTCACAATGCTACAGTGACTTGAGTCTTATCATGCAATATCGTTTGACCGCGAATAACTTTTATTAAAGTCTATTTCAATTAAAATTCTCTGTTAAGCAAAGACTACAGCTACAGTTAAATGTGATACTAAAAGTGTGAGTCATTATACATTTTTCAAACTGATTAATATCCTAATTAATAAAATTATTTTTGTAAGATTTTCCATTTTTTTTTTGATGATATATTTGTGAACAAACATTGCGAATAAAAGTATAAGACCAGTAACTGTATTTTCATTTGGTATATTTCTGACATTAATTTCATTTTTAATTAAGTTAGCGAACAATGAAATCTTAATATATAAGTAAAATCGAAAATAATAATATTTGCTTTTCTTAAATATTTATTGTTTTTTGGAAAAAATTATTCTAAACACTGCTTTGATCAAGAAAAATGCTTAACTATTTCTTGAATTTTTAAAAAATGGAAAAACAAATATTTCAGGCTTTCTTATGTTACACCAAATTATTCCATCTTTATAATAGTTCAATTTTTATACAAAATACGTTATGATTGTAAGTAGATTAAAACGCTGTGGATGAACAATGAGTATATTTAAAAGTATAGTAGTTAAGATATTGCTTCAATTTCTTGTTAAATAAGTAATGGTTTTTTTTAACTCTTTTAATTAAACAAACTGCTTAACAGCAATGCAGTAAACAGTCTCAAAAATGTCGGAAATACTGACAACGGCGGACGTCGTTGTCAGTATTTAAGAATCCACCGCAAATGAGATATTTAAATTAGTTTATTATAGCTTATTAATAATAATAAATAAGCTATTTATAATTAATTTTAGGTATCATTTGTTGCATGCATATTAAAGAAGTGCAATGAAGACTTTCATTACATTCTTCATTTTTCTATCATCAGTTTATTTCATTATGGTAATCCAATTTTAATTGCATTACTTAAACAAGAGCCTATAATTATATTAAATTTTATCTAATTACTAAAACACATTCCATCTCTGATAGGATAATGTTACTTAACTATACATTTGAAATAAATCTGGTTGTTGATTTCAAATTTCAAAATAATTATCACATTAAATTATTTGGGAAAAGAAATAATAATTTGGCAATTTTTTAAATGACTATTTAATAGTAGAAAAAAATTAATTCTTCGAATTCATCAGAAGGTTTTTTTACTTTTTAAAGCGATCTTTTACAGTAGATTTTACCCCACAATGATTTTGATTGATAAAAGATTACTCGAAATAATTTTGAAAGAATTATTTTATTCCTTAATCACTCTCTTTAAACAAATAGATTTTTTTCTCATTTTAATTATTTGTTTTTAATTTTTTGCTGTGCATTTTTCATATAAATGGCAGAAAAAGTCATCTGGATTACTTTCTACACCCTTTAAGTTAAGTAACAAAGCAATTTTATTTTCAAATTCATGTAATATTCTATTTCCTCTTGATGAAAATATTATATAAATTATTCCACTGAGGAAAAAAATTAAAAAATTAGGATTATCGAAAAAATTTACACTATGTGAAGGATATTTTTAAATAGAAGCAAGACAACTGTTTAAAGAGCATCAAAAAAGCACTTCCTTAAGACAAGTGTTAATTTATAGCCAATTTTCAGAATAAAACGTCATCTGCCTGTGACATATTACACATTTTGCAGCTGCGAGAAACTCCCTGCTGTTACTTAATGATATCTCAACATCGTGTTTACGCCACGTAATCTGCCTTTTTTTCTTGGTGTCTGCTCCCTGATGTGTTAGATTAGGCTATAACTTTTAGGGATTTACTGATCTCAGCTTATTAAAGAGAAAAATGAGAAAGCGCTGATTTATTTCAAATAACATAACAGGTCTTGTAGCTTTTAACATAAAAAAAATCGAAGATTCGTTAAGAGTTCTAATTTCGGATTAATCCATCCTATATTAAAATTAAATATAAATAGTTATTGAGCTTGACAAAAATTTTATTTTTGAATCAGTGTAATTATACAGTATGTTAAATTCATATAATAAGTAAAAGTTCCTATAAATTTATTATTTAGTTACTATTTTAAAATTTGCATTAAATAACTTCTTTTTAAATTTATTATTGATTTTTATTATGTTAACATTACCTTGGAACTTTTTTAAGCTGTGTTATGAATGAACGTAATAACGTAATGATTTATATAAAAAGATAAATCATGTTATTTTTAGTTCAAAATCCTTAATATCTATAGTGAAATAAGCTAATATAGGAAAACTCTTAAAAGCTCCCTTTTATAAAAGTTTATTTAATCAAATATATTAATTTCGAAAACTAAGAAAAACTCAAAACTTAATCTCTAATCTAATACTTGATATTAATAAAAAATAAAGAGTATTAATAGAAAACATATAAGAGTATTAATGGAAAATACAGATTTTTTTTAATAATAATAACTACACTATATTGAATATGACAAAAATTTACAATTTCATATAACAGCCATCTTAAGAAAGTATACTTTGATTTATAAGTTTATAATGACAATTTTCAGAAGAAATTTAAAAGGCGCTTATACGATTCTCTCTGGCTCCTTCATTAACGCTCCTGTCAATTCAATTTCATTCACGTTAGAATATTGTTATTCACGTTCATATGCATTTTTAATTAGTTTAATATACATAATTTATATCAGAGTACGTTTTTTTCATATTTGCGTTAACATTTTGAAAATATGGAAATTATTCATGAGTAAAAATGTTATAAAACTATGCAACCCTATTTAGAAACCTCAGAAATCCATAGATGGCTTTTATTTGAAATTTTATCATAAAGTTATACATAAATACATTTTCAGAATTTTCTAAATTAAGTATACATTTTAAAACCAATGCAATTTTTGATACATAATTTATAATAAGTAATCCAATAAAATCCATTTCATTCTAAATTTATAAATTTATTTAAAATGCAATTTTAATCAGTGATAAAAATAACCGTACATTCATAGCTTTATCAAAAACTATTGTTATGTTGATGGGAATGCGTTGCAAATATTTTTAATCAAATTGTTTATTACAAATCGCGCATAATAAATATATTTAATTAAAAAGTATAAAAAAATTTTAAAATGAATTCTTGAAAAGTAATCTCAAAGAATTACAATAAAATAAATAATACATTTTTCCGTAGTTTAGTTTCAAATATCCAATTTAATTTGTTATGTTATATATATATATATATATATATATATATATATATATATATATATATATATATATATATATATATATATATATATATATATATATATATATATATATATATATATATATATATATATATATATATATATATATATATATATATATATATATATATATATATATATATATATATATATATATATATATATATAATTCATTATAAACTAAATTTTATAAACTTTTTTTTCTGATACCTAAACTTCACAAAGAAAAACTCTTGGTAAAATATGTGAAAGTTGTGATTTCTGCATAAAACATATTCTGCAAAAATACTATTGATAATTTCCTCCTTTTAGTTTCTTGAATAAAAATTGATTGAAAAATTTCGTCCTGAACTGAACTTTATATTGAACATAACCTCATAAAAGTTGGCGCAAATTTTGATTACATTATTTTATAGTAAACATTTCAGGGGGATGCCTTTTTTGCCTTTTGTTTAAAATCGTTCTTGAAAGAGTCATCAAGAAATCTGGTATCAATACCAGGAGCAGTATCTTCTGAAAATCTATTCAAGTGTAGGCGTTTGCAGACGGCATTGCACTGGTAGCCAGAAATAAAAAATACTTAATAGAAGCCTTTGAGGCTATTGAGAGGGAGGCCAGACCGGCAGGGCTTGTTGTTAATCAAGTTAAAACTAAATATTTTTGTGTAACTAGAACCCAATTTACCCAAACTCATCTACTCATTGGTGGTTATAAATTTGAAACAGTTGATGAATTTATCTATCTTGGCTCAATGGTTAACAAAAATAATGTTCTCCCAGAGATAAGAAGACGTTTAACTACAGCTAACAAAGCCTTTTTTGGCAGAAGACATTTATTGAAAACTAAATTTTTATCAGGAAAAACTAAGTTACAGATCTATAGAACGCGTAATCCGTCCCGTTTTGACCTATGCCTCAGAAACTTGGACTTTGACTGTAAGAGAGGAGAGGCTGTTGGGCCTATTTGAATGCAGGATTTATAGAAGTATCTTTGGAGGTACGAAGGAAACGGTGTCTGGCGCAGAAGATACAATACAGAAATCTATCGAGTGTACAAGGAGCCAGACGTTGTACATCACATTAAAGTAAGCCGTCTCAATTGGGTTGGACATGTTATTAGAATGAAGGACTATAAAACACTAAGGGAAATATTTTTTGCAAAACCCATTACCGTAAGAAGAAGAGGAAGACCAAAGCTGAGATGGATGTATGCAGTTAAAGAAGACTGTAAGGTCCTTGGAACAAAAAATTGAAGGAGTTTGGCTGCCAGTAGAGGTGGATGGAAGAAACATGTTCAGAAGGCCTTGGCCCATCCTGGGCTGGCGCGCCATGAATGATGATGAATGAAACGTTTCAATCAGGCATAATAACATGTAAAATTTAGCTCTAATAATTTTATTTATAATAAATTAAATAGACAATTGATGTTTTTCTGAAACATAAAGCTTTTCGATGCCTGCTGTAGATATAGTAATCGTTAGCAGTAAATATTTCAATTATATTTCGTGATTCAGTGATTTCGTTACAACTTAAAATATCTTCCAGAATTTCAAATTATGATTGGACTTCAAGCAAGTAACTTTAAATGTTGTTTCAAAAGTTCATACATTTATTCTGGAATATTGTTCTAATTACAGTCTTGTGAAAAATTCTATTTGATAACTATTTGTTAAATGAAATTATTGTAAACATACAGCTTTTATCATAATGAATACAAAATTTGAAATTTATAATTGAAGCAGTCTTAATTCTCTTTGTCCTTGAAAATGCTTTCTTTTTTCTGAAGAATTAAAACAGGTATAGTTTCCTTTTAACAATTTATAGAATATTTTTAAAAAGCCTACATATTGTACTGTACACTTTACCTAACAAAATTTAACATTTTATCGCAGGAATTTACAATAGCTGTATGATACATCAAATAAATTTTCTTTATATTTGTATTTTGAATTTAATGCACAAATTCACAAAAACTGTTTCTTAATATTCTTTTCAGATGTGAATCGATCTAACATTCGACGTGATTAAATCTTCTGGAATAAAACTTGTACTGAAAATTGTTTCTGGAAACTCTTGGACAGTGCCTGGAAATAATGATTCCAGGTGCTTCAGAATTTAATCGAAAGGCGAAACAATTACCATTCCGGGGAAACCGAAACTCAACTTTGAGTTATTAGAACGGAAGTATTTAATCGAAATATTTTCCACCATCCAAGCCGAGATCAAAATAAATTATTTCCATTAATGTAATCACAATTATCTTCGAAATCCGCGTGTCTAAATGATAAATAGATGCAAATACCACGAAACGTTGTCCTGGATAGTTTATCTTTATCGAGAAAGGGTCACTTTCGCAACACCGGTCACATAAGTCACTTCTGCAGAGACCGCAGACACAAATAGTACAGGTAGCAATTGATATTAGTGTGTAATTAATTGATTTTGCAATTAGCTTAAAATAAATTAAGTCATAATCTAGAATGAATGGAATTTACTAATAGGATTTCGGTTTGAGTATATTACATTTATTGGAATTTGGTATTGTATTCATTTCCATTCCTGAGAATAGTTGTTTCTTTTTACTCTTCATTTTAACAAAGAAATCATTCATCCAAGTAATAAGATTCACTTGATTCAGTTATATAGTTTATTTTAATTGAATGAATAATAATTATGAATGGAATGAGTGAATGTGTATTTATTTGAAATCGATTCGTTATTATTCTGTGAATGTATTTATTATTGGACTTTGTAGGGAAAGGAACACACATTTATTTATTTAAACTAAGAACTTTCTGAAATTGGGCAGTTATTTAACAGTGATATTAAAAGTGTGATTTCTCACTTTGGAACACTCATAGGAAGCTTAGGAATTGCCTAAAAGCTAATTTTGTGAGCCGTACGTCAAATGTCGTCTATGGATCCGGTGATTAGCCACAGGTGAAGTATTAGACACAAAAACATGGAAAAAAATATTTTTCCACATTCAAGCATCTATTTGTTTGAATCCTTGTTGGAAAAGATACAGCTATGAGCTTGAAAGCCGTTTAAGATAAAAAAATGTGTTATATCATGTAAAATAAAAGAAAAATTTCAATGCTTTGAACACAATTAGAAAATAGAGGAAAGTCAATGGACACAATTCTTTTAATAATAATTGTTAAATTTATCAAAAATGGGAAGGACCGAAGAAGAGTTTATTAATTACAATTTGAAAGTGATTTTAAGGTATTAAGAATCGTAATTGCAAAATTTAAACACGAAGCACAAGTTGTTTTTATCATCCTCATCAGTAAGTCTTTAGAAGAAACGCATCATCAGTTATTTTACCGCAGAGTGGATGAAAACTCGACTTTTTGACACAGTGCAATGGAGTCTTGTCGCAAAGACTGGCTTAGCAACTAAAAAAAGGGAAAAAACGTTGGGTCTAATACCGTAAACAAAGTAACACATGTCTAATTAAGTTAATATTTCTACCAGTTTGTCATTTGAAATATATATACTTTTGTCCTCCATCATAGCTTCCTTGATAACTTATCTTATATTTCCATATTTTAAGCAAAAGTCATTTTAAGTAGTCTGCTAAAAAATCATATTTGCTTAAAATCACCTTTAATCTGCCTCACCTTATATGCTCTTATATTTACCTTATACAGCACCTTATATGACCTTATTTTATTGAAAGTAGCAAAATTTATGTAAATCACAATTTTCGCACACTGCTTTAGAGACACAGTCCGGCATTTATTTTATTGTTCCAATTACTGTTCTGTAAACACACTGCTGACCTATGTAAATGCAACACCTTGAAGGAAGCACGCAAATAACATGAAATTTACAACATGCATTAGTGGATGGGAGATATGTGATTAGAATTTCAGCGCAGATGCACATCAAGCGCGCCTGGGGCGCCACGTCAAAGCGCTATTTAAGGCTTGGAGATTTCGATAATTTCAAGTTCGGCAATTGTGTTTTTCTTGTGGTTTTTCAAAAAAGAGAGAAGAAAGATCAATTATGCCTCGTAGAAAACGGCGATCATTTTTTGATCAAGTATCCAAGTTCAACAGAGGAAGGATAGTGGCCAACCGATATTGTGGGTTATCTTTCAGGGAAATCGGTAATCGTGTTGGACGGAACCAAACAGTTGAATGCGGGTGATCGTTGGATGCAGGAAGGTATGAAGGACCGACGTGTTCGATCGCATCCACCTCAGTTCACCACTTCACGTGATGACAGGCAAATTGTGCACTTGCAGCCACATCACGAACCGTTGCACAGCACATTCAGTCTGTAACGCATCATCCAGTGTATGCGCGTACCATTCGACGCCGTTTACAGCAGAGTGCAAGACGTCCGTTGCTTCGTCTACCCTTGACGCTGAACCACAGACTTCTCCGTTGCCAATGGTGCGATGAAAGAAAGATGTGGATGGCAGAATGGAATGAAATTGTCTTCATTGACGAGTCACGCTTCTATCTGCAACACCATGATGGTCGCATTTGAATCTGGAAACACCGTGGAGAGAGGATGCTGAACAGCTGCGTTATGCACCACCACACTGGTTCTACACCGGCTATTAGGGTATGGGGTGGTATTGGATATCACTTTCTTACTCCTCTAGTACGCTTTTCAGGTATTTTAAACACCCAGCACTACTTCTCCGAGGTGTTGGAGTTCGTTGTCTTTCCTTACCGTCAAGGCTTGCCCACAGCCATATTGGAATAGGATAATGAGTGACCACACGTGTCACGCAATGTTCAAGTGCTTTTCGTTAATCGCCAGATTAATTTGCTTCCCTGGCCGGCACATTTTCTAGATCTTTCGCTGATAGAAAACATGTAATCCATGGTTGCTCAGCAATTGACCCAGATTACATCCTCAGTTGCCACACCAGATCAACTTTGGCAACGTAGGGAAGTTGCTGTGTCTGTTTTACCCCAAGAACAAATCCAAAGTATATTTCGATCAATGCCGAGGCGTGTGGCAGCGGTGATCTCCTACAATGGTGGCTACTCTGGCTCCTGATTTTGCCAGGAACTACACTTCACAGAAGTCTATAAATTTAATTATTTGGTACTTGGTCAACATGTCATCTACAAAATAAATTATGTTGTAATATTTCTTGTCTTTCTTGATGTTGCGATCCATCAGTTAATGATAAATTTGGAATTAAACCAGTGTGTTTTGGGAAGGTATAATGAGATGTTTTCTGACATTTGACATACTTTAAGCAAAGGTCTGATCTTGCCTGGCAATGCTGATGTGACACAGGAAATCCAACCACAATAATGGAACATTACACTGGGTCACTTATTGGTTTTGTGGTCATTGTTTATGATAGCAAATAATTACTAATCCGTATTTTTGGCAGTAGGACTTCTTAAAAATTGTTAGATGACATGTTCCATCCGGAAAAGAACTCTTAATTTAATAGGTACTGGATGCCCTTTATTAACCTAGAGAACGAAACACGTATATAGATTCATCTAGCAACATGCCCAACAAAACGCACATATGCTTTTTGGCAATCTTTCTGGAACTCTCATTAACTGAAAATGAATATTATGTAATTCGGATACGCTAACATTAGTTTGCACACGAGGGCTAATTAGACCGGGACTTAAGGCTTAAAGGCTAGTCATCTGTAAAGAGATATGTTACTGCCAATAATGGTGGTCTGCAACTAACTTACTAAACATATTCTATAGTCTATTTTCATTAATGTATTATATTATAATAAATATTTAGTGTTTTGTGATGATTTTTCACTGTTTGCGAACTTCCATCCTTTTTTAAAAATGTGTTCATTGTTATTAGCATGTTTGATTTATAACAACTATTATTATATGCTTAAAATTATGAAAAGGAGCATTACAGATAAGTATTTTTTATGTCAAGCAATTTTCATCAAAATATTTTAAGTACTAAATTTTCTCAAAAAATGTGATAAATAATATAAATATATAACAAATAAATTAAAAATTTTTAATATTTTCTTTAGCCTATTTAATGAATTAAAGGTACTTTGAAATTATAAGCAAATAAGGATAAATTTAGTGTGGTTCACATTTACCAACTATTTTCAAGTAAAATATGTATGCAACAAATTACGTATCGTTTAAATATTAGCAAAGCTATTATAATTTATAAGAATATGACGTAAACTATCTTCTAGATTTTAGCTTTGGTAGAGAATAATATCAATAAATCAATAATTCCTTTCCAACTTCAAGGTCAAATGGAACACTCTTATAGCATTTTTGTCTTGATCCTCTGTAGCTTCAGAAACTAAGACAGAGATTTAATAAAAATGGCCGATTAAAAAGAGAAATGGGAAAAAAAGATTTATGTAGAACTAAGAAAATAATCTTAAATATAGGAACATAGCATACAAATTCTGTGTTCTTAAATATATTATAATTCCATGATACTGTTTTTCTACCCAAGTTTCCAAGGTACATTTTTTTTCACTTTATTATACAAAAAAAATTTAAATATATGTTTTAATTCTTATCCATTTTAAGGAGTTAAATTTTTTTATCTTTTCTTAAATACAATATTTATTTTGAATCAATATGGACGTAAAATTCAACAAAACATTATCCTGTAATTGATATAGAAATTAGCTATATATATTTTTCTCAACACTTATACATAACCGATTAATCAATGAATGAATTTTAAGTAATTTTGGTAAATAAGAAACTTTAAAAAATAAATCAATCTTTTTCCTAAAAACATGCATTATTATTCTAAGAAAACAAACAATTGAACAAATATGCGACTAGGCAAAAAATTGCAAAACCAGGAAAGCATGGCTTGACGAATTAAAATTGCATGAACGGAAAAAGTTGTAATACCAAATGATTAGAGTATTTCGGTAATGCTGGAAGGTCCAGCAACATTTATAATACTGTAGGAAAGAAAATTTGTCCATAGGATTTCTTATTTGGATAAAATTTTGTGAGATTCAAGTAATCTATGTATGTCGTATAAGGCAACTTATAAGTAGAAGAAATTGCTTCTCAGCAAGTGCCGGAATTCGAAAGAGACAAGACAATTGACCATCCAAAAAGTGAATTATCGTTCCATGGCTTGTCACTCGCTTCACTTAAGACTGAACCTTTATCATGTAAATAATAAATAAATGGATTACTGAAGATTATACTGATGTAAGAACCCTACACAATCCCATGACTAATGCCAAAAATAACACACGTATGACTTGAAAAACTGTGCAACCAAATCACAGACCATTAGCTAAGAAATAGTATTGTTTGATATGCATCCAGTATTCAAGTGTTCAGTGCTTCTCTGATATGTAAAAGGACAAACTAGATATAAAAAACGTACAATGCTCAACGTACAATTTATTTATATATATATATATATATATATATATATATATATATATATATATATATATATATATATATATATATATATATATATATATATATATATATATATATATATATATATATATATATATATATATATATATATATATATATATATATATATATATATATATATATATATATATATATATATATATATATATATGTATGTATGTATGTATATATATATATCTGGAGGCTCTAAAGATAGATCGCAGTCTGGTGGCATTCGGTATCAACATTTTTTATTACAAAAAACATTACTTTACATCCTTGGCATACATGTATCACATTCTGGAGCATAAAGAAGGATATAAGACAACACAAATCAGAAAACTTATTGCAACAAACTAAATCGAAGAAATGTACTTAGAAGAAAAAGTAAATATGAAACAAAACAATTCGCTGGATGCTTACCAAATGATCCTTGTCCATCTCAGAATTCTGATTGAACACAAAGTGCACAAAAAAGAATACGGTGGCCTAGAGGGGGTTAGGTCATCGCTCTCATTTTCAAAAGGTAGTGAGTTCAAATCTCGGCTTAACCGAAAATCCATCATGTTCGCAAAAGGCCGTTAGGGCACTTTATATATGTCATGGTCGCAACTTCCTCCAAGTGAAGTGATACATTTGGAGTGGCAGGTCAAATATTGGGTGTCTTCGTCTTGTTCCCTGCACAAAACCACGGAGACTTCACCCGTTTGCTTCAATCTAACTGGTAGAGCCTGACTCAGGGACGGGTAGAAGGCATAATATTGGGGCAACAACAAAGTGCACAATATATATATATATATATATATATATATATATAAGGGCGAGTCAAATGAAAGTGAGCCAACCCTTCCTCAGCAAGAATGGTTCGGTCCATCATCTGCTGCGCATGCGCGTAGCACAGAGACAGCATTCATTTACGAAAGTGGCGCGAAAGTGTGAGGTTAAAGTTCTTTAAGGCGCTCTTACACTGGGTTGAAAACGGTAGCGTGACACAATGGACGCTCCAAAAGAGGAGCAGCGTGGTGTGGTCAGGCTTTTGACAGCTGAAGATGTTTCCCAACATGAAATGAGTCGACGTATGACTGCTGTGTACGGTGAACATTGCATCGCATTGGCCACTGTGAAGCGTTGGAGCAAACGGTTCAAGGACGTGAAAGTTGGAAAGACGATCGAAGACCGGACAAAAGCCACCTTGCAATCATCCCCGACACAATTGCACAGGTTAATGAGATGATTAGACAAGAACGGAGTATCCTCCGTTCTTGTCGATGAACTGGCAGAACGTGTGAAAATCAGTCCCGGTTCGGTTCACATCATAATTCATGATCATCTCGGTTATCAGCTTTTGTGTGCTCAATGGATGCCCAAGATTTTGAACGACCGCCAGAAGACGGAGAGGTTCGGCGCTGCTTTGACTCATCTCATCCGGTATCACTATGAGGGTGACGACTTCTTGTCTGCAATTGTTAAGATTATGCAAGAGCCCAGGTTACATACCTTGTTCCGGCAGTCCTCAATGCAGAGAGTATGTGATAGGAGTTCTGGCCAATATAAGGCTTACCCCAAATGAAAAAGTGGAATCAAAAATTGTTGAGGGAGTGGCCCCCTCCTTCCCTCTGGATGTTACGGTTGAGGAAATGTGGCATAAATATGAAGCATCAAATAAATTGCCTTTTTGCTATCAGCCGGACTCCAAGCTTACCAAGAGGTAGAAATGACCTCCAACCCATCTTCTTCTGTTGAAAGTCAGGAAGCTATTCCTAGCATGACTGACTTTCTGACCAGATGGGACTGTTTCAGCAAGACCTTATCTACTGGAAATGTCATATGCAAGAGGAAACGGCCAAGCATATCATTTATGAATGTGAGGCTCTTGCGCTCCCTAGATTAACTTCTTTAGGCTTCATCCATACTAAAGAGTTACACCTAGACTCCATGAAAGGGTTATCGGACTTTATTTGTAAAGTGGGTGACCCGAGCAACTGGAACTAGGAAACATTGGGTTCGGAGTTAATGGTACAAAATGCTGATAAAAGCAGAGTTGCCCAATGACATACAAACCCAACTCTAAGAAGAAGAAGAAGAAGCTTACCAAGGAATGATAATTTAGCTGACAAAAGTGGCAACGGTTTCTACTAAATTTTCACTGCTGAAAACCCCTAAACTGTTTCAAATTTAATCAATTTGTCTTCTGGTTATATTGTTTATTATACCTTAAATATGTTTTTTATTTGTTTTCTTCTCTAATCGTTTGTTATTTCTTCGCAATGTTACGATTGTAACGACAAATATTATATGAGGCATTTTCTCTCTCTCTCCCTCTCTTTGTTTCAATTAATTCTTACTTATCTCATGTATATAGGAAAATATTCAAATATTTAATATATTTAATTTTTAAATAAACTTTAAAATAATGAATAATCTAAAGTTATATTAAAAAGAAATTCAAGTAATTGTTCTAAAATAAAAATATTTAGTATTTCTTATCTAATTTACTCTAAAGTTCTAATTAGATCTTATTTGCAAAATACACTGTTCACTGATTAAATACTGCTGTTTTTAAACTTAAAAAAAATTAAATATGTATAATATTTCTAGCTTCCAAATGATAATATTTTTCTAAATATATTAGTTTTAAATTATGTTACAGTTTTAATTCATACAAATTTAACAAACATACAAATTTTAAATATATATTATCTCTTTATATTATCTCTTTTAGAGTTAATTTAATGAATTTTGTACATGAAGTATAAAATGTAAGGTAAACTTTAAATCTTTCTAAAACATTTTCATAAATAATTCTTATAAATATCTATTGAAAGAAAATTAATTATTTTCAGTATGAAAAACAATTAAGTATATATATATATATATATATATATATATATATATATATATATATATATATATATATATATATATATATATATATATATATATATATATATATATATATAATTAAAAATTGAATATCTTAATTAATCTACTAGATATAATATATAGATATCATTTATAAATGGATACCTAAAAATTACGTTATAAATATAATGAATTAATTGGAAAATTAAAATTTAGTTAGTTTTAAGAATAATAATCAGAAAATTATTTCTCTCAGAGTAATCACAAAATCAAAATTTTTTGATGTAAAATTTATTTTGTTTTCTAATTTCACATAGTTTATTCTAATTTCACATAGTCTAAAAATAAAATTGACATGAAAATTTCATCCTACAAAACTCTTTCAAAACTACATAAATTTTCGTTTTCAAATACATATGCAAAACGATACGTTATATATGTAATGAAAAATTAAGGAAAATACAATAAACACCATTTTGCCAAAACAAGACATAAAAATAAATTTTTTCGTATCTATAGCAACTGAAATATGTAAAAATGTAAAATTACAATTTCGATATTGCTAAAATACAGTTTTTTCAAACATTCTTTAAAAACTAGATATTTCCAATGAAGAGAAAATAAGAATATGCATACAAATTCAGATATTCTGTTTGTATTTTAAATGGAATTCATTATATATACAAAACTCGCATTCCATATTAAAAATATGAATTCTTATTTTGAAAATGAGAGAAACATAATCATCAGGTGCAAAAAATAGCGTAAAAATGTATTTTCGATTATATCAAAAAGCTGTAATTTTTATAATACGAAAAGCATTGACTGAAAATATTTCTCGTAAATATGTCAATAATAAGAACATGGGAATAAAATTTGTATTCTTTTCCTTTTGTTTATTTTTCTGTAGTACAGAATAGATTTTATTAAAATTCGAATAAAATGAATAGTAGAGTATAACATAAATGTTAAATATTATTAAATTAAATTTTGTTCAATGTTTTTCAGAACCATCTAATTAACTCATTAATCACTAAAATATTTCATTTAATATAATTTTATAAATAAAGTTAACATATCATTTATAAATCTATGATTTACAATTTAACTTATTATTTAAGGCATCTAATTTACAAATGTAGTATGGCATTTTCGATATACATGCAATAAAAAAGGATCATGAAGTTTCTTCGGTAAAATATACTTTAGGGAACACCTTTGCGAAAATTGACTATTGTATTCGACAACCTTATTTTCGTGCATGTTTCAAAGTGACAAAAAATCATACTGATGAACCTGTAAATATAAAAAAATATTGTAGTCTAAAATTTCTAATCGTGAAAGGAGAATTCTAATTTTGATTATGTGATGTTATGAAAATATTCAATTTGTCGAAAGAAAATACTTCTAGAGATTTTTTACAGAAATAATCTTTATTGTTTTCCTTGTAACTCTTGCAAGGCACTCTGAAGCAGCACAGCCACATTATAATAGATAACATCAAGCATTACTGAAAATACCTTTCAGTAAACCTGAAAATGAATATTACTAATTACATTCATTCTTATAGTTTTGCAACAAAAAAGGATCATGAAGTTTCTTCCATATAAGTTTCTTCCATATGCCATATATTTCAGATATATATTTCAGACAAATTTTAAAATATTTTCATTCAATTACTGTTACAGTTTGTACGCTGTACATTTACTTATAGCATAAAGTGTATGATCTTTTAAAATTAAATCAAGGAATCATGTTAATAACGTCAACAAGGTTCCTTTTGTGATTTACTTTTCAGAAAAAAATGCATTATCCTGTTAAAGAATTTCATCATAAGGACATAAAATATATGCGTACATGCTTCATTCAAGTTTCCAATTAACCAAAGCAATTATTGCGACTTCAAAAGCCCTCAAATTTGCTTACTATACCTTCAATATTTTTTTCATATCTTAATATCATGAGTTGAATTTTGTTTGAAATCACCACTTTGTTTTTTTATCATAAAATTAGCGGAGATTTAGAAAAATTTTTAACTTTGTCTTGAACTGATGACTAAAAGGTAGGAATGCTATTTATTCTCGGAATTTTAAATATTGTCATGAAAAGCCTTAATTTTTGCCAAATAAAATTAAATAAGTGGGACTGCATATTAATTAAATTTAGATTTTCAAATTTTTAATAACTTATACATTCAAACTATTGTTCGTAAGATAATTTCGAGTATTTTTATGTGTCACTATATGTAATGTTGCAGATTAGTAGTCATATTAGCAACTGTTGTAATATAATTGTGTCCCTCTCTCATAGTTGTTATAAGAATAAAGATCAACCCTGAAATCATTAGGTTCTAAGAACTTTATTGAGTTTATTATAAAGAACTTTTGAAGATTGACTTTCCTCTATCTTCGTTTTTTAAACAATTTCTCGATTTAGAATCTCACTTTTAGACAAATAACAATATTATTATTTTCAAATAAGAAATTTTTAAAGAAATACTGTTTATGACATTATAATGAGAATACAAGTACATTTTTAGAATCAACTATTCCAAATTTCTGAGAAAAAATAATGCATTTTTTTCCTTTTCTTTAGTTATTTATTACTTAGTGACTACAGAAAATTTGGATATTTACTGAAACATCATCGAAGTTTAATTTTTCAATTTATGATAGCGAAATATTTATTTATAGCTGCAGGAATTTAAAATTTTAACATCAGATAAGAATTTTCGAAACATAAAATGCATTTAAAAATATGGAGTTTTTTATTTTTTCATGAAAATGTATAGAAAATAATTTTCTAAAAAATATGCAGTGACATTTTTCCCACTGAAGAACAAAACATCATATCATGTCCCTATTTTTACCATTTAAGTTCAGTTATTCATTACGCTTTCACTACAGCTATTACTAACTTTAGAAATATTGTCATGCATAGTATTCTAACGAGTTCATTTTTAGATGACATCACATATAACTTCAAACACAGGACTTGTTAGCCTAGCTAAATAAATCGTTGTTATAAGATATTTCTTCAAACTAATAGCAAATGATTTTGGTCTGATAATATGATGTGCAATGTCATTTTCAAACCTTCGGTCATTTTTCGGATGCATGGTGTCCATGAATTGCTGATTTTCAAACAGCTGAATACAATCAATGAAGGGTTATTTTAAACCAAAGATCCTTCCATGCCACGTAAAATTAAAATGTATTCTTATGGGGATGTTTAAAGCTTACACAATATCTTAAGGCAGCGATTCTGAAACTGTCGGGCGGAAACATATAGGAGGGAGGACATGAGAACACTAAAAGGAGAGTGTGGACATATCCAAGAGAAAATGTTATTTAAGAAATTAATTTAGTGACTAAAAGGCACGAACAAAACAAAGTACATTTTGACATAATTTTTAATAATTAACTAATTATATTAAAAGAATTTACAAGCTCAAAACTTATTATTATTTTCCTTAATTTAGTAATTTTTGATTAAGAAATTATACTTATTAAATTAAATTATAATAAATTTATAATTATTTGGGTCTGTCTTGCAGAGCTAAGTTTCTCAAAGGAAAGTTTGATATTAGAGATAGACACTCTCAATTTCTTTCGTATGTTTAGCTGAGATCTATATTTTGTTTTCAAAGAAACCACCCCAGAAAATCCAGCTTCACAAAAGTAGGATATTGAAAATGGTAATAGAATGCGAAATGCTCTTTGTTTTCAGTTAAGAAAACTCATCATCTTCTCCTGTCCAAAATTCAAAGAGGGATTTATAACTAAATTGTCGTTTGGTTTCGGTACTGATAGACCCGAAGCTTAAGTATTCTTGAGACAATTTTCTTAATTTTTATTTTTGGAATTATTTTGTCAGTGTACTAGTTGATGCTTGACTAACATCTCATGCTCGCTTACGACAGCTTAAAATGTGTGTGTGTGTGTATCTATGTTTCTGAATAAATCTTCTCCATGAATATTTCAGTATGGTGAACTGAAATTAACAGAAAACATACACATAACATACACATTCAGACAGATTCGATAGCGGTGGAAGGATCAACTCGAATGAGACTGCCAGGAATTGAAACTGGCGTCATCGAACATCCACTTCTCCCTATAATAAAAAATATTGCTTAAATGTGCGAATGATCGAGACGGAAACTTTTTTGATAACCCAGGATGTTTGAGAAAAATTGGAATTTCTTTGGAAATCATGATGAAAATCTATGTTGCCAAATGACGAAAACAGTTTAGTATTCTTCGTAGTTTGTAAAGTTTAAAATTAAACTCTTAGTATAGATTTAGAGGCGAAATTACTCAAAATACATTATTATTGTATATATTTTACTGTACACAGGGGGAGGGTTGAGTGATCAAAATTATGATGGAAAATTGAAGTGCTAATAATGAATGATTAAGAAACGCTGTCTTAAGGACAATCTGGTTTACCGAACTCATAGGCTTAATGTTTTAACTCTATCATCTTCATTACCAAATGAAAACGTAGCACTAAATAACTTACTAATAAATCAGTATTAATATATGCTCACGTATACTCTTTATGCAAGTACATTTTAGGAACTCTTTTTACTATATTTACTAATATGTGCTTTTTAATCCAGCAAAAGGGCTGAACATGGGGATGCTACTTGTAATGTCCATCGTTCTGCTGTAATATCTCATCCGTTTTGATACATTCTTCTCGCATATTTGTCTATTTCATTTGCAATTCTGATTATCCTTGTTATTTCATCCAATGCTGCTGGTGTAGAAACACAGATTACTCATCTCCTCATTTAAATTGATTTTGTTGCCCATCGCGTTATTGTTATTTTTGCTAATCCGAAGAGTTATTTGTTGCTGGAACAGTTTCACTTGATAATGAAAAAGAGGCATGCACATCATACAATGCTGAGTACACAAAGGTAAAAAACTGCTTCGCCCTGGATCTTCATGACTAAATCCCAAAATAGATCTGCTGTCTTCAGAGGGATCATTACTCTTGTGGGTCATTGGGACCATGACCCATTTTACAAGTCCCAACCACAGTTAAAGAAGTTGAAAGACATTCAGTTTGACTAGATTTAGAACCTGGTACTTTCCAATGAAGAGAACTACGTCTTTTCTAACCAGATCACCTTGGTATTGCTGTTAATTGCATCTATGCATACCAGAGTTTGATGCTTGACACTATATATTTGTGTCACTTTCTCTAAAATATGGATTGAAAAATATTAAATTATTTGATCACTTCAAAATGTTACAGAGCAATTGCCCAAACTTATTCAGCATTTCCTTTTAAATTCTGTTTATTACATTTGCTTTCTGTCTCATAATCATGTAATAATATTTGATATAAATCATTAAAGAACAAATAAAAGTTTTGACACTGCATTCCTTACATAAAGAAAACTATTCGGGCTTAAATGTTTTCATATAGAAATCTGACAAAACTGATAATTTGTGAAAAGTTCTACGTGTTTTTAAGAAATTTGAAATTTATATATATATATATTAATTTAAGTATAAATGGTGATTAATGCAATAAAGAAATATTCAAACTATGAATATAATCATACTAATAATAACTTTTAAAATTTCCAACTTAATTTTAAAAAACGGTTACGTTTTTATTTCAATGTTTAGAATAGTTTATGTCATCATAGTTTAATTTTAAAAATTCTTTTTTCAATTTAGACTTTGATTGTTACTCTGAAATTATACTTTTGTAAAACGTTAAAAATATAAATTCGATATTCATATAATATAAACTATTTAGTTTCTTTGGAAAAAAATTTAATATGCATTCCTAATCGAAAGTTATAAAAGACAGATTCTTTTTTGTAGAAAGCATCAAAATCATTGTAACAAAAACAAATTTAAACACAAAAGTAAATTATGAACTCCAGTGAATAAGGTGAATATATCTTACTCTAGAAAATATTTATTTCATCGACCATGACATAGAAAGTATTAGTTTTCCTAAAATATAATTTCAAATAGGAAAAAACATAAAATATAAATTTGCATTTATTTTTCTTATTATGATTGCATAATATCAAATTTTTGTGAGGCGATAGTAATCCTCTTTCATCATTTCCACTCCAAAAAGTTTGAGAATACTTAAAATTACATTGTTACAAGAGGAGACTAAAGAGCAATGTGTTAACAGATTTAATTTAGAACAAGTATAATTATTGTTATGTCATAGAAATATTCATCTGCTGGACTTTAATTTTTTAAAAGTGAAGAATAAAGGATAAATTCAACAAAGTAATAATTGATTAATAACAAATTTTAGTAAAAATTTAAAAATTGTAACAATTTTAAAAAAAAAACATTTAGTTTAGAATGTTTTTTGTACCTATAATAAACAATTTTGAAATTATTTTCAATATTGAGCTTAATTGTTGCTTTTCATGAAAATTTTTCGTAAGACTGTAAATTATATGAGTTCGATATTCCTGCAACCTAAGCTATATTTTTAATAAAAATTCTAATATAGATTCCTAGCATAAAATTATAAAAACATCTAATTTCTTTTTCTGAAGTATAAAAAACATTGTATCAAAAAATATATTCAAATAAACTATAAAGACATAAATTTAATTTCAGATTAACGAAAAATATTTTATTTCATAACATAACTTAAAAAATATGATTTTTCCTAAGATGTATAACTTTCAACTAGAGAAACATAAAGCCTAAAATTGCATTTATTTTCCATACTATGATTACATAGAATCAAACTCTTTGGCATAAAACAGTAATTTTCTTCAAGAAACAGCAGTTTTTTGCCATTTTCACAACATCAGCTTTTTTGTAGAAACTACAAGTATGAAAAATCTCTTTCTTTTAAACTTTTATTATATAATTTTAACTTAATTCCAGAAATCACGCACAAGAAAAGGGAAAAGTTTAAGAATACTTAAAATTGCATTATTGAAAGGTCAGAGAACGGTTGCAGACGAAAGAGCACAACTGTTGCCAGATTTAATTTAGAACAAGTCTGTAATTACTTTTATGTCATTGAAATGTTCACCTGCTGGATTCCAGCCTTTAGAAAAGCGCAGATCAAACGCGAGTGAATTTATGCAAGGCGAGAGTTTCCAGAATAAAGACACTCAGCATTTTAAACAAGTGTATTTGACTGTGAAAATAACCATATGCTGGCAAAGATAATTAAAATGTAAGACATTAGTTCAGAAGTATTCTGTTCATCTACTTGCTGTGCATATTTTAATCTAATTCAATTATTTAAATATCTATTTTGATTTAAAAGTTTAATGGCATTAAAATGACGCAAACTTATTATTAGTTTTTATTTATAAAAAATTCTTATTAGGAAATCAGAAATAAAATTTTAATTCATTAATATTTCCCATTCTTCTTTTAATTCTTTTCAAATTAGAAACTGTATTTACAAAAAGTATATTTCTCAAAGGAATAAGTTTGTAATAGTAGAAAAGTGTAATTAAATAAAACTTCAAACTATTATATATTTTCCGTATTTATTAAGTGTACGACATTTTAAAATAAGTACATTTAAATAAAACTTAAAGCTAAAAACACTTCTTTTAGAATCATTTACCGATAAAGATTTTTCTTTTAACGAAATATTCAAAAAGTGAAAGAAAAGAAACTATTAAAGAATTTAATTTCATTGTAATTACACACACACACACACACACACACACACACACACACACACACACACACACACACACACACACACACACACACACACACACACACACACACACACACACACACACACACACACACACATACATATATATATATATATATATATATATATATATATGTATATATATATATATATATATATATACTCTCTTTTAATTCCTTATTATTCTTTGCCTCGTATCTTAGCAGTTTAAAGTATTTCCTCAACCAATTATATATAGAATTATTTAATGGATTTCCTTAATTTGAAGTCAAAGAGATTATGCTCAATGCTCTATGAGTAATTAAATAGGATTTCTTGTTTTCAAATTAAAGGATTACCCCTCCCAAACTTATCTATTAATATCAAAAATTCAAGATTAACATTGAGATAAGACTCTTTCTCATTTTGGAATTTCTATTAAATATATATTTTACAACTTAACTAATGTACTTAAATAAACTAAAAAAATAATTCAATATAAGAAGGACAATTTTAAATCAGTGATTTCAGTACAGTTCTGTATTACATAAAACATTGCATGATTAAAATATTATTAGGATTGTAAAATCAAGATTCGATATTCAAGAGTGATCATTCTCGAAATAATTAGCCCAAGAGTACTAATTACACTGAGACCTACAGTTTATAATAGATCACAATTTATTATAAACATCTAAATCTAGGGTGGGATTCGAACCCATGAATTGTTAAAACAAAGATCTTGCAACAATTAGTATCAATATAAGAATAGATACTCAACAACAACAATACTCATTGAAATCTGTTTTGGAAAGAATAATACACTAACCAAAATCCACTGCATTATTCAAGATCTAGGTTTTAAAAAGAGCTGAATACAGAAAGATTAATATGCACCTCATATAGAAATATTCCTGTACTAAAATCAGTTGTAAGTGAATCACATTTATTCCAGTCCTTAAAAAGAATTTATGAAATAGGTAGTCAAATGACGTAAATAAATGTAAATGGTTAAAAATTGATGTTTATAAAATTTCAAATGATTGAATTTTATTTTTATGAAATACATATTCAAACTTATTTTTCAAACAATATATTAAAATACAAATTTTATTAATATATTTTGCAAATTTATGATAATACAGGGATTTTATCAATTACTTAAATTATAGCTTTATTTCATTCAAAATTCATATTGATGACGAATATCATATCGGAAAAATTATGTCAGATTCATTTATTCTCGATATGAAAATTGATTTTCAAGTAGAAATTAATGGATATTTTTCTCACAAATATTCCTCATTTATGTGTAGTTCGAAGAATAATTCAGAACTTAAACATTTTATCAATTTAATTTTTCATTCCAATTTTTTTTCAAATAACATTGAAGAGACTAACCAATATAAATAATCAAACTCTATGTGGGACAATTTACTTCTGGATTAGACAGTCCACAAAGTATAAAAGCAAAACAAAAGAAACATGATTTGAACATAAAGAAGAAGAAGAAGAAATCACTGCCGGAGAACGAGCGACCGCATCATTTGCCTAAGTCGGGACGCGCATTCGAATGTGATGGAAAGACGAAGAACTGAATGAAATATTCACAGAGGATATCGATTTGAGACTTGACAACATTTTCAATTAGAAGAGCTAAGAGAATGTAATGCATAGCTAAGCAGCCTCCGCCGAGATTTCTGCCAGCATTAGAAAAATAAATATTTATGACTTGTTCGAAGTTTCATTAGTGTAAGACGTTCTCGCAGACACAAGATACTCTCGTTCCCAGGCTTACCCCGGAGACATGGCGATTGATTCGAACTTTTTCGGAACAGAAATAAGCTTTATACTTTTTTTTAATGAGTCCATATTTGTGGGAGGTTCATGAGAGCTCTCTGTTATTTTTTTTCTGCTTCCCATTTCCTCAGTATTAAATCCCCGTACCATTTTGGAATTTTATGTAAACTTTGAGGAATTCGAAATGATGTAATGCAGACGATTCGGATTTATTTCGCGTCGAGAAATCTCAATAATAACGTTACGCACCCAAACTTGTTGTGTACTTTGAATTGAAATGAATCGATAAAAATAACAAAACTTAATGTGTGTTTACTTATTATAAGTTTAAGTAAGTATATTTCTCTCCCAGAAATCGAACGAAAGGTGATGTTGTTCAAAGAAATATATTTAAATCAGTTTCATACGAATTTCTATCACAGGATGAAATTTGATTATATATCGTAATCAATATAGCTTATAATTTTAAAATTTATTAAAAGCCAAACGAATTATAAGAAAGCTACGAATTTTTGAAGCACTCAAACTATGATCTAAATTAGAAAAAAAAATCAAATCGAAGATCAAGAAGGAGTAATATCTGAGTCAGTTTTATATCAACTTTTATTATCTTTGAAATATCAGATTTTAGGAAATAAAGTGGAAGTTTATGAACAATTGAAATCTTTGCTTTCCCATTATTATCGTAATTTAAAAAAAAACATTAATGGATTTTAAAATTAAGATTATATAAAATCTTGAAAAAAATGCACATCTTTTTCATAATTTTAGATGTTGTATTTTATGTTTTATTAAACTATTATTACTTTACATTTTGTTAAATTTTTAATTTTAAATTATCTATAAAGATGTTTGTTAATGTATCTTTGTTAATTTTTTTGCTGATATTATATTTTACATAATTTTATCTGCTCTGGTATACTTATATTTCTGTTTTTCTCTACAGTTTATTATTTATTTTTTATATCAAAGTTACCTGAAAAATTTTTCATTGTTGTATGCTCAGTTTTAATGAAATGATTGCATTTGTTTTCAATTTTTCCTGTTATTTTATTGTTCGGATATAATAAAGGCCTCACAAATTTTGAGTAAATTTTTTTTAATTTATAAATTTTATAATTTAGAAATTCTTTTGTTTTTCAAATTTTGAATTTTAATTTTAAATTTTCAACTCAAATTGTTTGGTTTTTTAATTAGCTGAACTGAATCTAAATGATTATGGTAATTATTTGAGATGTTTATTTAATGGAATTTTCTCTATAAAACTTATGATAAAACATAATATCAAACTTATTTTTAAATATTTTAGAGCAAATCAACAAATTTTGAATTTAAGACCAAAACCATCATGTGTGCATTATCAATGATAACAAATTAAATCAATTACAATAAATGTCTAACAATCAAGTTGTGTAAAGAGTACAAATATTAATTATCAATGAGAGTAACTGTTTCTATTTATCAAGGATATTGATTATAAGATATGTTGGATTCATCAATTTCCTTTTATAATATTTATTAATGTTAAACGATATTATGAAAGGCCAATAATTTTAAAGATCCAAAATAAAGTTTTATTAAATCAAACGGCTTTTTTAAAATTTAGTACAATTACCATGCATTATTTTAAATACAAGTTCTCATTAATAATATTTTAAATTTAATTAAAATGTCTTGTAAAATATTTTTGTCAATTATTTCCTAGATCAGGCTTTCCAACGTGTATTCCCTAAGGGGCTCTCAGGCTCTTTCTAGGGGTCCGTGGTTACCTTTGTACAGCGGCTGTGGTTCCCAAGTGATGATCTGCAGACAGTTTAGTGCCAGTGGACAGTGCCCACCCTGCTCGGCTCTCCGGGGGTCGCGAGCTCAGGCGACCAATCCGAGTGCGCACTGCCTCGTACGCTCTCCTCGCTTTGGATGCTTTATCTCGGGACATCATTCAATGTTCATGAGTGCACCATTTGCATTTGCACAGTTTATTACGTCCACCATGGATTTCTCCATCGCCGTCACAGCAAGGAAAGCTCCTGGTTGAAATGAATGATGAAGGAGGACGGCCAAATGAAGAGCAATCACATGAAGCGCCATTATTATGCGAAAATTCTGCAAGTTCTCGATTAGTTGCAGTACCTTGTGGAATAACTAAAAAGTGTAAGTAGAACGAAAGCTATTTAAAAATGTGCTTCATCGAAACAAAAAAGGGTAAAGCTCAGTGTGTAATTTGCGCTCAAGGAATTCCGAACAGTTCGATTGCGTCGTCATTTTGATGCTGCTCACCATAACCTCCATACTAAAGAGATTGATTTTTTCAAAAGGAAAAGCACTGAATTAGCTGCTTTTCAAAACAGCATGGAAACTCATGCAAAAAAATTTAACGAAAACTCACTAAAAGCTTCTTTCTCGATAAGTTATTGAGTGGCAAAGCTCATACCATTGCGGTGCTAGCGATATTGTTTCTTGTACGTTAGACGAAAAGGCAGTGAAATTTATATCTTCAGTGCCACTGTCAAACAATATTGTCAAGAGTCGGATAGTTGACATGTCAAATGATGTGAAAGAATCTCTAGTTTCTCGCATTCAATACAACTCCTTTTCTCTCCAAATTGATGAATCTACTGACGTTGAGGGATTAGCTATTTTATTGGCATTTGTTCGTTATAGATACTTGGGATGTTTCGAAGAGGACCTCTTATTGTGCAACCGCTACCTACTCTTAAAACAGGTGGTGAAAAATTCCGTTTGTTGGACGATTTTTTAAGAGCCAACGAAACTTCATGGTCATTAATTGCATAGATGTGTGTGTGCAGATGGATCAAAAGCTATTACGGATTCAATGAACAAAGCGGTAACAAAACTAAAAGACAACTCGAAGGATTTCATTAATAGTCATTGTGTACTCCACAGACATGCTTCAGCTACAAAAAATATGTCTGCATCCTTCAAGAAAATTTAGATCAATCTGTCCGAATTATTAATTATATAAAATTACGGCCGTTGAAGTTTCAAACGTTCTGAGCAGAGAGTGTGGAGGAGGTCGAATGTTTCCGTCTTCTCAATGATTTTTTTGAAAGACGAGACACATTGCAGCTTGGAAACAATTTGTTTCATAAAATTCTCGCACACCTCTAAAGCCTGACGTCATCGTTGGGGCATTATTTCCCGACAGCTCAAGATGAGAAGCTGCAGGAATACGAATGAGTGATCAACCCATTCGCTGTATCAAAAATGCTGAACACTCTATCGTCGATTGAATATGAGTTGTTGATAGAAATTTCCACAGACTCAATCTTGAAATCTATTTTCGATAGTGATGGTTACTCACACTTTTGGGTATGTTTGAAAAACAAAAAATTCTGCCCAAGAGGTGTCAAACTCAATTTTGCAGAGGGCCATGTATAAAATTTAGAATGTGTAGGTGGACAAGATTCAAATAAAAAATATACTGAATTATTATAACAGTTTATTTATTTAATTATATGGTATATAATATATGGTTATCAAAAAACATATCAAAGTTATAAAAGAGGGTAATTATTTTGAGCTCGAGGATCCAGATGCCTGACTTCTCTTGTTTTTGACCAGCTCATTGATGTCAAGTATCATATTCGTTGCAGTTATTTTAAGAATTGACTGTAGATGTTCATTCGTGAGACTTGTGCGATGTTTGTTCTAATTTGTTTTCATGACAGAAAACATCTGCTCACCTAAATAGGTGCCACCAAACATGTACAGAATGCGTGTGCTGCATGTTTTTTAATTCCGGGTATTTATCCAAACTCTTGAAATATTGTGATTAAAATCTAAGTGCGTTTATCTCTTTAAATTTTTCCTTCAAAATACTGTCCGATTGAAGATCTATCAACTCCATTTGCAAATGAACTGGTGCCTGTGAAGCTTCAAAATTGAATGGATTGTTGAAAATTGGGAATTGCATTTCATTCATTTTGTGGAAGTCTTCAAAATGATTGTTGAATTCCGTGATCAAATTTTGCAGAAGTTGAGAATATTGATCCAATATTTTTGGTTCACTGTGCCAAATGATTTTAAATGAGGGAAATGATCCAAAGTTTGATTTTTTACATGATTTTCCCATGGCCTCAACTTTGTTTCAAAGGCTTGAATACGTGAATATATTTGAGGGGCAATCAGATTTTTACCCTGAAATTTATATTCAGATCAGTCAAGTGCTTATTCATATCTACCAAAAAGGCACAATCAACCCTCCATTTATTGTCATTATTTTTCAATTGTTTTTTCTTGCCTTTTTCTAATAAAAAAGCTTAAATAGAGTCACATAATGCAAAAAAATCTTTCTAAATCTACTTCTCGAATGGGCCAACGAATTTAGGTAAAATGAGGGAGATCATAAAACTTTTCGTCCAAATCTTGTAAAAACTGCATGAACTGTCGGTGATTCATAACTTTGCTACTTATAAAATTTCTTATTTTAATTTTAGGTTGCATGACATGGTCCATTTTTAAATGTTTGGATGCCAATGATTATTGATGAATTACACAGTGAAGTCCCACAAATTTCCTTGACGTTTTCTGTTTTAATGTAGTTACAACTCCCACATGTTTGCCAGTCACGGCAGGAGCGCCACCCTTAGTTGTGCTGCTAAGTATATTCCAATCGAGTTCATATTCTACTATCAAATGCTTAATTTGCTGTTGTAGTACTTGTCAATGGAACGCACTTTAAAATTTCTTCAGTTATTTCAAAGTTACATTTAATACCTCGTATAAAAACAAAAAGTTGAGCTGTGTCAACAGTATCATTACTCTCGCAACAGCTAGTGAAAAGTTTGTGAATTTCTAAATTTTCTCCTTCAGTTGAAGAGACCAAATTTTGAGATAAATCATTTATTCTTGAAACAAAAGTGTTTTTTGAACGAAATATTTTGAATTATTGACATTTAAAATGGAAATGAAACATGGCAATTTTCAACATACAATCTTAAATAAAATCACCATCAGTAAAAGGTTTTGATCTCTTCGTGATTTCTAATGCAATAATAAAACTTGATTTCAGGGCATCTTCGCTCTCAATATTAGCTTTAGTAAATATTGATTGTTGACCTTGTGAAGTTTAAATTTCAAAGAAGACAAGGTGTCCATTCTTATTTTTTTTCAGTGCAACAATCGAATTTTTATTTATGATTCGATTCATAGTGTCTCTTCAAGTTAAAATCCTTACAAACAGCAACTGTTTGATTTCAAATCAAACACAATTGTTTACCTTTCCAATCTGTGAAAAAATATGCAATTTCCCATTTAGACTGAAAACTTTGCACACACTTTACGTTTTTGTGACATTATGCCAAAATTGTAACAATTATGGAACTCGACACAACAGTTATGGATACCGGACGCGCACGACACAAGCAAATGCGCAGTACCTTCACAATCACTACTATGCAGTACAACTAAAATCTTTCTCCGACAGTATCGCTTCAATTACTCAACTCAACTGACTCACATCGCGCCGACGCACTCCTTTTACATCGATAAGGAAGGTTCTTGTCTAGACTCGAAGCGTGTGGAAGATCCTAGTGTTCTCAACAAAAATAATAGGGTATTTCCCCTTGTTGCTAAGAGATTGCGTTACTGTCTATGTCTCTCACTTGTCTAGGCTCACACTGCCCAGTAAATTACTTATAAATGTTGTGTGAAAATTTTAAAAATTCCAAAGAGGAATTGAGTGAAGTCTAAATGCTCTACAAAAAATATGATTATTCTTTTTGTTAAACATTGCGATCGTGGACATCATTGATGCGGCCCGTTGTTTGGATGCAGCCCGTATCTTTGACATGACCGTTCTCACCCCTTGTTGAAAAAGCAAAACGTGTTCTACTTCCATTTACCACAACATACGTGTGCGAATCCGGAATCTCTAGCTATGCCGGAGTCAAAACTAAGTACTGAAGCTGTCTAAATGCTGAACCTGATATCCATCTCCAGTTTTCGAGAATTAAACCTGACTTTTCAAAATTGTGTCATTAGAAGTAACCTCAACTTTTACGTGAAAATTACATTATTATTCCTACAGACTCATCTGTAATAAAGAAGAACGCATTGTCTTTCGTTGACGATCACTGAATGTTCCCGGACTATAACTTTTGTAGGTATTGGTTTGTATTTTCTATAAATTAATAATTAATTGAATTCTGTTTGTATTGATATTTTTGTTCTGAAAATTAAAATGTTATCCAGTGAATGTTGCTTTGCACTCCTTTCGATTACAACTATGGCCTGGCCAGTGTCTTGAGCGTTGTGAGTAAATACAACAGCGAGTACTATCTGAATTCAGATGAATGGAAACGTAGTTAGTTTAAAGTTGTTTCCATTCATCATGAAATAAAAGATTCTTGATTCGTCGTGGGGCTATTGAAAAAAATGGCACTTGCATTATGGAGCTTTTAATTCCGATGGGCTTCGAGCTGAATTTTACTAGTTACTGTGTGCTTGTTTAACAGGGGTTCACCGTGGATTTTGGCCAAAAAAGGGGTCCGCCAACTAAAAAGGTTGGGAAGCCCTGCCCTAGAGTTTAGGAATCTCCTTATAAGAAGAGTCAACTATTTATAGTAAAATGTTGCTGATATATAAATTGATGAGTCAAAGCTTGTTGAAAGCTATTTACTAATTATAGATTTCCATGATAAATCAAGGATTTGTTTTAAATTAATAAATTACCACCGTACTCAAAAATGAGGAAAATGACTAATATTAAAATATTTGAACACAGTTAGTAAATAACCAAACTATTGAAAATTGTTGGATCGTTGGGTAGCATTTTGAACACCTGATGCATCATTCCAAAAAAAATGCGTAATATTAAAATATAATGATTTTTCGTGTCACAAGATATAAAAACTCCAGAAGTTCCCAGCGCGAGAAAGGAACCTTCAGAAATCAGAAGCGCATTTTTTTTCCTTGATCAGCTTAACAGTGGTTGGGATCTAACCCAAAAGTTTCCATTCTATAGTACCATTGCTTGACTACTCGGTTACAGAGAACGTCCTTAAAATATTTTAATATCACGTAGAGGACAGCCTATCGGGGTAAGGTATTTTCCTCTCCATCGTTCAAGTTATTTTTTGGGAAGACTTTTCACAGAAAGTAGGCCGTATTCACTTGTTTCAAGGAAGAAAACCTGGAAAACCACCTCAAAAAACAGACATGTGAAATATGCGCGCGCGAGCGTGTACGAAATAAAAAATATTAAAATTAGTATGCAATATATTTGAAATAATTTATTTCACAGTACTTCTATTATATATTATAGACCTAGATTTTATATTACATGCAATAGATCTAGATCAAGAATATTTGAAATATAATATTAGATTTTTGCAAAACAATTTTTGGAAACCATAAAGGCATCAGGTTCGAAGATGATTTTATTATCGATTCAGAAAAGAAAAATAAGGGAAAAACCCGTGAATAAGTTGAATTTTACCCCCACTTGTTGCCTAGTACGTTGCTTTTAAAAATTTATTTTAATAATGCAGTTTAATGCTATATAATATTATTTACATTAATCTTTATGTCCACAACCAGTATCTTTTCATTAGTAAATCTATTTTTCATTTTTTGAAATGATAGTTTTCTTGGCTAAAGCTTATGGTTAAAGTAAGTACGAAGGAAATGTTAATTTCATCGTGTTGAAATCAATTAAAAAAAGATGAAAAATGTGACTAAAATGAAATAATTAAGGTTCTTATGAACTTGCAGAAGAAAATCGTGGACAATGGCAGAGAATGAGTAAGAATGAGGATTTGGCTAAAAAATGATATTTTCATGAAATAAGGTTTGAAGAATGCCTGGTTTTACAATGATGTACGTAATTGTTATTTCTTAGTAATACTTGTTCCACTCTGTACTTATTGCATTGTTATTGTACCAACACACTTCCCTGCTCGTAATCCAGAGTAACTTATTGTGTAATGAATATTCCTATATAATTTTATTTTATATGTTGTTACTATTTCCAACTATGCAACACTTCGTTTAGAGAGTAATGATTTTGAGATTTACTTAAAAAATCAAGCTTCTAAGTTAAATCTATAAAAAAATCCTTCAATATAACTATGCCAACAGCATTAAATTTCACTACAAATTGTTTCGTGCACTGAAATAAAGTTTTAGTATGTATAAAATTGATTGTCCTTCTACCGTGTTTATAATTACTTCTATTAAATTCAGCTGAGTCTAATGATATATGGATGTCTAGATGTAAGTGGTCAATGCTTTCATCCAGCACACGCATTTCAATGCATTCGTATTTTTTCAGCACGTAATTTCACTATTTGAATCTGTTTCGCAGTAGATTTAAATGGATAAATTCGTTTTTTCTAATATTATATTTTGCATTTCGAAGAAATATTAGCAAACTACAGATCCTTATTTCAAATTTGCACATTACGAAGTGTCATCACATTTCCATTAAGCAGTAAACAGAAGTTAATGAAAGCAGCCGAGTTCTTAATAAAGCTAAATATAGCACGTTTTCCTTTAAAGGAACGAAATCAATTACGAAGATATTCAACCAGCGGACTAATTTCTGGAGCTCTGCGCTGAGGAGGTTCATCATTATCAAACCATAACCTTCATATTTTTTTATAACTCTTTCGACACATTTCCATCTCCTTAACGATATTTTTGCAATTTCTGCTCTTCCCGAAAACTCATTAATTAAATTCCCACAAACGCTATTACAGACTCATAAAGTCATTTTCACGGTTTCTTGTTTTTTGCCATCTTTATAATTTGTTATTTTTTTACCCTTCCGTCTCACACCCTTTTTCTCTTTTATACTTTTTCAGGTACTGTATATTTTTTTTCTCCGCCTCTGATGTACAGTGTGTATTTCTTCGATCTAACGAATTTAACCTCATTTTTGTATTAATAAAACTTTTTCGGTAATACGAAGTCGCGTAGCTAATAAAAAGTTTCTTCTCGAAGTAAATCGACATCGGGGTCGTAATTAAATATAGTTAGCGAAAATTCCATTACATTGCGAGCTTAATTGAACAGCTATGGATATAGCTGCGGGCTAATGTTCGGGTAATTTATGGCCTCGTATTGGCGGAATCTTTCATCAATTCTTGTCACGGCAGTGCGATATGCTTCTTCCTAAATTAACGCCGAATGTTGCTGGGTAATATGATTGATATCTTATGCTCTCGGGAGAGCTTACTGGGCAATAAGAAAGCTTAATTGAATAATCAGCGGAAAATAAATAATTGAAGTTAAGTTAAAAGTAGTTCGCCACCAAAGCAGAGACAAATATAATAATTAACCCCTTCGTTTGCTGGCTTATTCATTCAATTAAATGATCTGAATGTAATCATGTTTTCCCGATGTAAAACACGCACGGACAATTCAGTTTAAAATCTAGATAAGGGAATTTTTATTCAACGTATTTTCATTTCCTTCTCAAAATTATTTACAAAAACTATATATTCTCTTGTAATTTTATACTTTTAAGTATATTAAAATAATTCGTTTATTACATAAGTTCGTTAAAATTTTGAGAAACCTATTTTTTAGCATTCGCAAAAACTTTCATTGAAATTCAGTTTTCCAAAATGAACAATTTAGTTTTTAAAGATTCTTACATTAAAATACATAATCGTAAAATTCTTCGTAAAGAAGTAATTTTTTTGTTTTCGAAAGAGATCGAGAGAAATTAAGATTTGTTTTCACTTTTTAATTAAGGTTACATGATTTATAATTTCTTTGTCGCTATTTATTTACAAGGATTAAAACGATCAAGTTCTTAAGAGCCGAACGGTAAAATCCTAGATTTTACAGCACGAACCCAAAGTCATTAAAAAATTTAATGTGACATCCAAAATTGATATATAATTCAATTACAGATCATTCATTATTAGGGATCTAATTTTGAAAGAGAAACAAAAATTACGATTAGTGGTTCTTATTTTCAGTTGTAATTCTATGGTTTATAATTTGCTTGAAATTTTGCTTCCATTACTTTCCTACAAGGACTAAAACGTGCAAGTCCTTAACTACCAAACGATCAAGTCCTAGTGCTCACAATTATCAATGTCTGATGTGACATTCAAAATACTGTCAATTGTTGTACCAATAATCAGAAATGGAACATGTCAAATCTTTACTGATGGTTCCAAAATGGATGATAGAGTGGGAGCAGCATTCGTTGTCATTCATAATGATAACATCACACACATGGAAAAATTCAGACTGAATGACCAAAACACTGTCGTTTAGACTGAACTTCTTGCAACTCTGCAAGCCACCAAATGGGCACAAACTCAAAACAACGTCTGCATCATCTGGTCTGATAGTCTGTCGGGCTGATGACCGTTGGCAACCCGGGAACCACAAGACCGACAGCCAGGTGCATTCAGGAAGAACTTAACCCCATGCCAAATGTTAAACTAAATTGGGTTAAAGATCATGTTGGCATCATAGGAAATGAGTTTGCTGATGGTCTGGCCAACGAAGCTATTTCTCTTGAGGTCCCAAGTAACCCACTCTCAGCTCCACGCTCACACTATAGAAGGCTCGCATCTCTCGAGGTCATACAAAACTGGCAAATGCTATGGGACCAAATATCAACAGGACGTCTCGTGCATGATATTCTACCGAAAGTGGACCTTAAACACCAATGCTGGCCACGCCAAGTCACACTGTTTGTCACCGGACATGGTCCCTTCCCAACGAACCTACACAGGTTTGGGATCCTTTCCAGTGACTACTGTGCTTGCTGAGGAATGGGAGCCCATTCCACTATGCTACTTCTTGCCCGATCACCAGCTCGTGGCACTTCATCACGCCAAGCACCCACCTTATCAAAGATTGGACTAAAAACATCACCACTGACCCCTATGCCAGAACTAAGTTGATTGCACTAATCAACTTCCTTCTCGACCACAGAGAACTGATCTCCCTAGATGATTACGAAACTGACGAGGGTATCCACGATGATCTTAGATCTTCTTGACCAAGATGAGTAAGGAACTATGCTATTTTACCTAGACCAACTGTGTTCTACCTCACTAGACTTTCTTTTTGTAGGGTAAAACTTATGTTTTATAATTTTCCTATGCAAAAGCAGAAATCTGACTTGGTCTTCTTGATGTAGATCTACCCTTGGTTTTCATCTGTATAAATTATTAAAAATATTTCTCATCTCTTTAAACCTTTTAATCAAATCACTCTACTTTCAAAATGTTTTGTATTCAACCAAGTATTTTTACTCTTGTTAACTTATAATGTGTTAGAAGTACTGGTAAGTACTAGTTTACCAAATCTATTTCCCACATCCAGTTGTTTCCCTATTTTGTCTGAATGTTAATGCACCTAAGCTGTAGGTAAACTGAATAATTATAGTGAAATTATCAATTCCACATTCTGGTGCATTTTCCTCATGTGTTTTGTTTGTTTTCTAATTTGCTTTCTATGTAACTACATTATGTATCATGTTGGTTGCGATGAACTTTATTTGTTTTGATCCTTTAGTATCAATACAATAGTAACAAATTGTTTCAACTGTTACTGACATTTGTGTCTACCTTTGAATAATCTGTTCTATTTCTAATAAACCTATCCTTAGTCGGCAGCTAGCAGGAGCTGCGTTATGCCCTACAACAGCACTGAGCCGCTGCGCTGGGGGCTCGGGTTCACAGTCAGGTGTCGAGCTCCTCAGGCGGTCTATGACTCTTCTCCTTCCAACAACTCCCATCTAACTGGTAAAACCATCCTTGGGTGAGGTACAGGGGTGCTTGTTTGGTGTTAACCAATAATCAGAATACTGATTCCCTGTTAAGCTGGTGATAGGTATTGTTATAAGCTATGTTACAGGAAAAATTAAAAATGTAATTTGTGTAAATATATATATATATATATATATATATATATATATATATATATATATATATATAGGTATATACATATATATATATATACACATACATATATATATATATGTATATATATATACATATATATATATATATATATGTATGCATATGTACATGTATATATATATACATATTTACACAAATTACATTTTTATAACTTTTAATAAACTTTAACTCTAATAAACTTTATTGAATAATATAATTGCCATTATTATTCATGACTTCTTTCCAATCTGTATATCCCATTTTTAAATAATGTCTAATCTCTAGAGGACAAAAAAAGAATCAGTGCATGTCTGATATCTTCTACGTTCTTTAAATTTTTGCCCTGCAATAAATATTGCAAGGACATAAGCAATTGATAGTTGGAGAGTGATAGGTCAGGGGAACATAATGTATTAGATTATTTTCCCTGCATGTTTCTGCAATTTTTGGACAAACTCTTCTCTTTGTTTCTTTCATAGACTGTTCTTTTTTGGAACATAGCAAACCTCATTTCTTGGATTGGTCTCTTCACATTACCATATTGTTAAGAATACTTTTTCCGAATTGAGCTATTCGCTCAATTTTTAATGTTCACAATATATTGGTCCTCAAATGTCTCCCCATATATACAACATTCTCTTATTCGCAACCATTTATTTTATAGTAGGAAAGGCTAGATTTACTGCACAATGCACCCTTATTCTTACTATGTTTTAGTATTTCTCATCCCCAGTTATCATCAGGTTCAAGACGGGCTTGATTTTGTTCCGAACAAGCAGCGATATGCATATGATGATTCTATCATGAAAATTTTTTTTTTACTGAATTGCTGTGGCACTCTTTTTAAATATTTCCACACCAATTCTGTTTTCTGAATAGGGTCTGAAATAGTTTGCTGAGCTGAATTACGCTTTCCGCGGTCTCCGATGTTGTCAGAAAAAATCTTTCTTTTACATGGTTTTAACATTGACCAACAGATAGTACTTTCCGGTAGAAACAATATTAGGTTGTATTAATAATATAACTATTTAAAAAAATTTTTTAATTTTAAAAATGTTTTCACGAACATTCAAAATATAATTTATTAAGAAACAAATGTTTAAATTTTTTTCTAAAATAGGTCCGGATGATTTATTTTTAAATTATTCTCGACAGCAAAATTGTAATATAACAAAGAAAACTCTGAAATATCTCTACAAAATTATAAAAATAAAAAAATAGTTAACAAAATTTAAAAATCCCTTTCTTCTATATTTCCGTAACTAAAATCAATTTCTTTTGAATAATGATACTTTCTCTCATTATGAAAAATACATAACTGTAAAATATTTTGTTTTAAGAATTAAAAAAGTTACCATCATATTAAAAATATTCCTCAAAAGAAAAATGTCATGCATTTATTTCAACTAAAATCTGTCTGGAAAAGGACAGATGTGCAGAGGATCATTTTATTCGAAATAAATTTATTTTATTTGCAGAAATATAGAAACTAGTGATTACGTATGCTGAAAACACATTGAGTAACTCTAAGGCTCTTAGATTTAAATTGTAAAGATTACTTCCAATATTTTGCCAAAATAAATATCTTATGACATGTTTATAATTTTTATCGAAATTTAGATGTTATATTAGTACTAATTTGATTTGTTAAGATATGTTTGTCTCCACGTATTTCAGATTATACAATAATAGTAAGTAGTACTATACTTATTGAGAGTAAATAAATAAATTATTAAAAATTAAAAAACTACAGAGACAAACATATTGTACCCCAAATTCTCCCTGTTGTTTCATTAAGACATTATCGTTATTAAACAATTTCTTTTCTCCTATTTATCGTTTCTTTTAATTAATTAATGCTTACTTTCCTAACTTCAATGCACTCATTTTGTTCATGTTCCATTAAAAAATAATTGATGAAAATGTTTCATGATATGTAATTGATAGCTCCCTGTCTTCTAAACCAGTAGACAATAGCAATTTCATATCTTTCAAAAAATATTTATCCAAATTATTTTCATCAGCTTAAAGTACATTAAAAACATTTAACATGCAGAGCTAGAAAATACTATTATTTTGTCTTCATGCAAAAGCATATCACAAATGCGCATTATTTTGTCGATATTTATTTATAGCTTATCAGCATCATTACTATTATAGGTTCAAAATGATGTTATTGGACGTGGATGATCTCCCAGCACTCCTTTATTGACGTCACTGATTTGATTGACAGTCGATATTCCTTCATTTTTTTCAAAACAAGATAAATCGTTTCATGTTATAAAATTTAAAGGAATCTGTGCATTTTTTACACTGGACTTCCATCTTCTCTTCCCCATAATTCAGACAAAATTTCTTTAATCTATTTGTATCCAACGATCAGATCAAAGTAAAAAACTTGCTGAATAGCTTGATACTATATAATGGATAACACACTGTTTTTTAAATCAGTAAAAATTAGGTTTCTAATGCTTCGTAAAGTATTTAAATTAAATATTGTAAGTTTAAGATCTACTAAAAAAAAGTCTAACTTACTGTGACAGAAAATATTTCTCTCGTTTATCTTTATGAAAGCCATATCAGGAATGAACTTTATATTAATTCGTATTTAATATTTACTGTTTATCATCAATTTCTATTATACATTCAAAATAATGAGTTCTCTCTCAGATCATTCTTCTTGGAGTCACTGGTTTGTCTTTCTTGAAAACAAGATGAAACAGGCACGTTAAAGAATTTAAAACCATCCGTATTTTATTACAATGCAGTTTTACCTTTACTTCACCATAAATCTGACGAAAATTCGTCAATCTTGCAGTATCCAACGATTAAATGAAATTAAAGAACTCGCCGAACAGCTGTTAAGAGACGAACCTATCGAAGTAAAGTTGCAGGTCTTTAAGCAGAAATAACACTCGGCAATAAAAGATTCGAATCATAAAAGTTCTCTTCGAATATGTTGCAATAAATTTCTTCACACATCGAGAAGAGACCATACCACCCTCAACTTAATAGCTCAAAAGTGACGAACGGAAAAATTTATCGTCCGATAAAAGGACTTAAGATTTGATTAAAGCACTAAATCTCAGTCTTGCCATTTTAAATAACTGAAACGTTATGCATAAATATTTAAAACAAATTAATCTTTCCCATTTAAAATGTTCATAAATTTTCGGAATATCATCTGAATTTAATAATTTTATGAATGATGACGGTTAATTTTTGAGGAGCTTAAAACGTAAGTGAGAATTAAGCGTAGTTGTGAAAAATATCTTAATTGGTGAATGGACTGAAATTCATAACAGTATTCGGAAAAATATGAGGAAGTTTTTTTTTTTTTTTTATATAACTGCAAGTATAATAATTAGGAATGTAAGTAAATAAATTTAAATTAGCTTTTTTTAATTATTTATTAACTAATAAAGAATTACCTTAATGCTAATTGTTTGTTTAGATTTCATCTACAGTCATTATTAATTAATATAGAAGTTTTCTATAAAAGCTTCCAAATAATAAATAAATAATGCGAAAAATTGTAAATAACAATTAAAGTCAATTTAAAACTTAAATGATTAGAAATTATTTACTATTTAGATTAACATTTAATGAAAATAATGTAAGCAATTTTGTTGAAAAATTAAAAAAAAATAGCTTATCCTAATTAGCTAAATTGTATTTTTAAAATGAATTATTTTAAGATAGTTGTTAATAACATTTTGCTTATTTTTAATTTCTTATGTGTAGAATTGCTATTAAATATATCGTAACATACATAGTTGTATTTAATTAAAAAATTTGGATTATAACTCTTTTACTTGCCCAACTTTACTGCCAGATTTAAGAGACATTTACATTATAAAGAGATAAGATTTAAAACATAAGAGACACTAGATAGGAACATAATATTTGATATTTTATTTAAATCCGAGATAGAAATCCTTCCTACAGGTTATCATATAAGAGGTCCTATAGGTTGTTATATAACAGAGTTTGTATATAATAGTATAAATAGAAGTATATAATAGAATCCTATAGGAGGCTATAATCCTCAAAGAAGTTATAGATTCAACAGTTCAGTTGCCAAGTCTGACTTAGTTTGATTTTAATTACCAATAGTTTATTAAACAGTTTAGAATTATTAGTCAAATGTATTATTTTAAAATAATTTCTGTAAAAATTTACTTTGTTTTTTTTATCATATTTATAACTTATGACCTCTTTTTCATCTACATTTTTCCGTTAGTTGTATGTAATTTTCTTTATAACCAGTTACTTATTTGTTTCCTCATTTGTAGTTAAATGAAGAAATAAATGAATTGATAACAATTTTATTCAAAACAGTTATTGTGTGAGGTTTATTGAATTGATTGATGAAGCAATTTTATGTTTTTGGAGCAATACATTAGTTGAAAAATGAACATACATTTAAATCAAATTTTTTCTAGACTCCTTTAGTGACCGATGTTTAAATTTATTTTACTTAAATGCAGTCAAGTATTTATAGCGATGTAGTCAAATATTGCCAATATACTTTTTTTAAAAAATAGTTTCAAATATTGCATATAAAAAAGCATGTAAGAATGAGAGTTCTCCCACCCACTGCCACTAATGCTAAATATTTTCATATAATTTTATATCAATCTTACAAATTGCACTGTTTGCCATTTCGACATTAAAATGCAAAACATAAAATAAATTAGCAATTTTGTTTCCACAAAAATGTATTTTACATTAATATGAATTTTACTAAAATTAATTCTACAATCAGCCACTTTATAATTTATTATGAAAATTAATCAATTGCTGCTTATTTTCCTAAGGAAATAATTACAGATTATTTTCCTAAGGAAATATTAAGATTCATTTCAACTGAATTTAATTTTAACTTAATTGTGAGTAAAAAAATTTCTTAATATTGCAATATTGTAGTCTAAATATCGATGAGAATATTCCACCCTCAACACAATAGAGAAAGAAAAATCCTAAGAAAACTTTGTAGACCTGTTAAAGAGGTTAACGTATGGAGAATCCATAACGATGACATCTACAAAAATATGATAAATTTGGTAGAATTGACATTATAAGAACAGTCAAAGTGTTACACATCATAACGCTTGTCCATCTCTATATGCCTTTTTGGTAGTCCTGATGATGAGCCTTCCAAAAAGGCGACCTTCTCAAAGATCGAAGGAACAAGAAGAAGGGACGATCACCCACAAGATGGCTAGACGATGTTGAAAATGACCTGAATATATTGGGATTTAACTGATAGCGTTAAGCCTTCCCCTGACAGGATTAAATGGAGAAGGATCAGAGAGTCAGCTTTGGCCTGCAAAATGTTGTTGAGCTTATGAAAAAGAAGAAAAAGCATAGGTGAATCTAGAAAGCCGCCGTAGCCATTTAAATGTATGTTCAAACCACGACAGCTAAGAATATATGACACAGAAGCCTGCTCTTAGTTACACCTCAGACAAATGGGGATGGGGAAGGACAGACAAATCGGACACCTTGGATAGATTTTTGACTACCCTGGAAGAAAAGGCCACTTATATGAAGATCGTAATTAAGTTAGATAAATCCAACAGTCATCGATATTGAAAAGCACGTGGTATTTTTAAGGCGTGAAACTGAATTTCTATAGACACTTAATTCCATTGAATGAATGCTCAATATTTTAACTTATTTTCTTTTTACCCGAGCTGTTCGTATGAGCCATATATTGTACTACATGTTCGATTAATGGATATATGCCATTTGTTTCGATTTTGGTTATATCTAAAATTGTTTCCTAGGAATCATATATGTCATCAATACGAACGTTACACATGATGCAAATTGTAATGTTTCTTATTTTAACAGTGTTTAATACTCATTTTCATTAGGAAAGGCTTTCATTGGTATGTTGCATCAAATTGAGATCTTTTTAATGCTCTTCAAAGAGCCACAACTCCAAATCAAGTCTGTTGTTCTTTCTCATCCCCTTGAACAGCAGAGCTAGATCCATGAGCCCATCTAAATCCATGAGATCAGGTCCATGAGCCCATTCACCTTGAAGAAGTCCATTACCAATAGGGGATCTTGAATAGATTCCTGCCTGATGAGCCCCAGACAAGATAAATTGCTGCCTGGGGAGGCCTGTGCAGAAGAACACTTAGTGCAAGTTTTGAAATGTTTGTTACCACCAACGAAAGTTATTGATGATAGATGACCACTAAAGAATCGGGCAAGAGCAGTTTGATTTTGTGTACTGCCACCCCAAATCAAGGAACCACCAGGGCACTTTAATACCATGGGTGTACCGGTGGGACCATCCAAATGGCCTTATTCTTTGCTTTATATTTAGAAAATAGCTCCATATAAATAAGAGGAGTGGCAGGCTCTGTTGCCTCAAGTCAAGTCTAAATCTGAGAAGGAATCTTGTCATTAAAGTCCTTCCAGTTTTCAAATTTATATTCGCACAACAATCAGAAATGCTTCAAAAATTAAAATAGTCATTGTACATAACTGCTTTACACATCCTACATTTATATCGATTACCTGCAGAGAAAATAATTCCTTCTACAAATTTTTTTGCACAATTTTTGCTCAATAAATTGTATTTTAAATTTTAATTATGTCGGTAGTGTAATCATTTATATAAGTTTTAGCCATTTCGGGATGATTTTGTTTATTAACATAATTTTAAACGTTTTTCAGTATAACAAATGTAAAATTTTACATTAAAAAATTATTCTGCGACAGTAAAATGGTACAATTAAATTTGGAAAAGTCTGTCTGGCTCTTATTTTTTAAGTGTATAGTTTCAATCTAAACGGTAAATACAATAAAAGAAATGAAAAATGAATGCAATAAAAATAAAATTTAAAAATAACAACAATAAAAAGGAATACTCTATAGCATCCATGTCATAGAAACTATTACGGAAGATGTAATTTAATAATATATTATTGTTTATGTAATGTGGAATATAAATTATTAATGGTATACGAATCTCTCTCTCATTATGGTTATTTAATATGAATTAAATTAAAACTGTGATTAGTAATAATGTGGTACTAAAGTATATTTTCTGCAATGAATACTTCATTATTGAAAATGCGCATTAATTTCCGCCTTTTATTAAGGATATATAACTGTCACTTAAATAAATATTTCAAAATATTTAAAAATTCTGAGTTATTTTTTTTAAGTTTAAAAAATTGAAAGCATCTCTATCTTAGATTTCCATTTTAGCAATGAAATATTTTATAAATATAAATAGCAAAATTTTATAATTTTTTTAATTTATAATTACTAAGACAAATAATACCTATTAATGTAAAAAAAAATTTGCTTTGAAATAAAATAATTTTAAGGCATGAGAAAGATGAATTATTCATCGACCACAGAAAAAATTCAGAATTTTATATTCATTAATTTATTTTAAATACAAAGCATCTTAAGGGATAAAACTTTAGCCATATCTAAAGTTTCGGCATAACCTTGTTTCTCTAATCCAAAATTCAATCAATTATAATTTTATTATTTTGTACTTCGTGATTTATTTCTCGTTTCGCTGATAAAGTATTTTTTTCAAAGTTTCTTATCTCGTATCTCATCATAAATTTGCTCTCTTTTTTTTTAATTTTCCTTGGAAAACTTAATAAAGAACTATCGTAATTAATGCAACTCGTGCAATGATTTTTATCATGTATAGGGATTTCTTACTGTTCTTTAACTGCATTAATTAAATTCTCCCCATCATTTCTACTCATTAATATAAATAATTTAAGCAAAATTATAACTTAGAAAACGAATTTTCTATTCAGCATATTTTAAATGTGTCAGAATTTCTAGTTACAAAAGTAAAAATAAAAATTTAGCATTAAAATAATGTATCCATTAATTTATTACTTTAATTTATAAAACATAAACCTAATAAAGGTTTTATATAATTCATTTAAAAATTGTGATCTTAAAGTACGCTCATTGAAGGAAATATGTGAGATTAAGAAATTTAATTTGATTCACTTTATGGTGAAGAAATATGCATGATATAAAATTGTTGTGCAAAGAAATTTCGAAAATTAATTTGAAGTTTAGCTCATTATATTTTCTTAAAACTGCTGATAAACCAATTTTTAAATTCTACTGAAATTTCAATTTGGAAAAAATTGAATAAATTCTAATAACGCATTCGATGAATTTTTTTTTTGTAAACTAAGATTATAATTAATTAATTTTTAGAGTGAAACATCTGTTAAGTGTCTTTGTTAGAAGAAATTCGTATGTGTATTTGTAATAAAAGTAAAAGATTTAAATACATGATTATAAATAAAAAAAATATTTACAATTTCGTAAAAAATGGATTTATTAAAATTACGAAACTATATACCGCGCAGATATGTAAATTACGATATATAGAGTATATATAAAATATCATCTGCAGCCACAAATTCAATGACTAATTCTACATTTGGCTGCAATAATTTAATTTAGAGTAAAGTATTACATATTTAGTGAAAAAATCGTATTTTTATTTGGTTTTTTATATACACATTAAGTGTGAGGTGAATAATGGAAATCAATTTGTGAAGAGTTGTTTGCTAGAGGTTGGTACTTAGAAAATTTCAAAGTATTGATGCTCTAAGGAGCTTTCAATTTAACATTCCTTATTATATATATATATATATATATATAATATATATATATATATATATATATATATATATATATATATATATATATATATATATATATATATATATATATATATATATATATATATATATATATATATATATATATATATATATATATATATATATATATATATATATATATATATATATATATATATATATATATATATATATATATATATATATATATATATATATATATATATATACAGGGTGATTATAAAAAAACTTTGCCAACATCTGCACTTCTAGCGTCCATTCTATTAAACCGATCAAGATGATATTTCAAATATAGTTCTTTTGAGATATGCGCTCGAGATTCTGTGAATGGCAACACAGTGGCCCTCGCGGTTACAGTTATAGTGACAGAAACTCGAAATTTTCGAATGGCAACGTCTACTTTTTACCATCGCAAAATGTTCAGCACATGCGAAAACCCTAAATAGCGTTGAAACGGTACCGATATGTCTAAAAACGGACGTGTTCTCCAAACACAAAAAAGAGTTCTGAAAACCGGCCAATAAAACACGATCTGGGCGCACGCAATAAATTTGCATGTGACAGAGTCAAGAAACCAATCACAGAACGCCGGTCGCCAGATATTCAGCGTAGGAAACCTATAAAATACCAAGCGGGTATGCGAAGTCGTCATTCGGGAACTCGCACATGCCGACGATATGAGTCTTCCTAGGAAAGTTCGCGGTGAATTGATCAAACTCTATTACCAAAATGGGATGAACGCTGCGGAAGCCTTGCGTGTGTATCGCCGCAATCATCGACAACGACGCGGCCCATGTACTCTGCAAGCTCTGCGTGATTTAGTGCGGAAATTCGAAGATACAGGCTGCACCTGTGACAAACAGCACTCCGGACGGCCAACTGTTTCTGAGGACGTTGTCATGGAAGTGCACCATACAGTGACTGCAGGACACACAGAAACCGCAAGAGGCATAGCGCGCGTGTTGGATATTCTGAACTCAACGGTCCGCAAGCTCTTGCGCTCGGTACTTCACATGTTTCCCTATCGGTTCCAGCGCGTCCAGATGTTGGAGCCGGGTAACCCACAACAACGTGTGGACTTCGCAAATGCATTTTTGTTACGATATGATGCGGATAACGACTGGCCACTTCGCATACTATGGACGGACGAGGCGCATTTCACCTTAAATTGCAGCATTAACACAAAGAATTGTGTGCACTGGGGAGAGACGAATCCTCATGCTGTAGCGCCAGTACCATTATTTGACGCCAAAGTGACTGCGTGGTGCGGCATTACAGCTACATTTGTTCTGGGCCCGTTCTTCTTTGAGGAAACGACCCCGACTGGCCCTGCAACATGTTCTGTAACGGGCCCTCGGTATGCAGCCATGCTGAAAAATTATGTCTTACCGGAGTTGCGTCGGATGAATGCACTCAATGACATTGTTTGGATGCAAGATGGCGCACCTCCACATATAGCGAGGTCAGTTAAAAGGCTCCTGGATCAGCATTTTGGTGATCGCATCATGTCACGCTATTATCCTTTTCCGTGGCCTGCGCGATCCCCAGATCTGACGCCTATGGATTTCTGGTTTTGGGGCTATCTCAAATCCAGAGTTTATCTGTGCAATCCTCAAACATTGTCGGACTTAAAGGATTCTATACGGCGTGAGATTGGAAACATCCCTCGTGCCATGTTGCGTGCAGCGACATTGTCCACCGTCTCCCGTATGCAATGCGTAATTGCCTGTGATGGCACTCATGTGGAAAATGTTTGAAATTAATAAAGATTTTTTTCTCTATGTGTTCTCATCATTGAGCAGTGTCTTGTCTCTGTCGTATGCATTATTCCTCCGTGCGCCTTGAAGAACTGTTTGTATGTGTATAACACGTCGGTTTTTGGACATATCGGTACCGTTTCAACCCTATTTAGGGTTTTCGCATGTGCTGAACATTTTGCGATGGTAAAAAGTAGGCGTTGCCATTCGAAAATTTCGAGTTTCTGTCTCTATAACTGTAACCACGAGGGCCACTGTGTTGTCATTCACAGAATCTCGAGCGCATATCTCAAAAGAACTATATTTGAAGTATCATCCTGATCGGTTAAATAGAATGGACGCTAGAAGTGCAGATGTTGGCAAAGTTTTTTTATAATCACCCTGTATATATATATATATATATATATATATATATATATATATATATATATATATATATATATATATATATATATATATATATATATATATATACCCTCTGTATAAGCTAAATGTCCTTATGTTAGATATTTTTGTTACATAGTTTTTTTGAATATTCCAAAACTAATTCTTTAGTATTATTATATAATGCTAAAAAATATTTTGAGTTATAATGAAATGAAAGCTAGATACACATAACGAAAAAAATAGGATTTACTTATTTCAAAAGTAATTGCTTAATTACATTGATACTTCTACTCAACCGATAGATGATTCAAGATATTCTATTCTTGTAAAGACATGTAGGTCCCTATGAGATCCATTTTAACTAATTTTACACGTTCTCGCTAGAATAAAGCCGAAGTTTTTGAAAGTTTTCATTCAGATCAACAAAAGGTAGAAGTCACACGGGGAAAGAAATAGGCTGTATGAAGGATGTTCAAGCATTTCCTAACTCGGTCTCTGAAGTGCATCATTCATCTGACGGGATGGGCATAATCTTAAAAAGAATGATTCCTTAAATTATTCCATTGTTTTTTTATTTCTTGGTGACTGGCTGACCTTGCAGTGTTTATGTTGTACACCGTTTCTGGGCTCGTGTCAATTGAGTGTCGATAAAACAATTTCTTAAAAATATCTAAACTTTTATTCGTAGAAAATTCAACTAAATACTGGAAACTTCAGCTGAAGAAATTACAATTACATAGTTCCGATACATCAGGAAAGAGCTTCCAATCACAGAAGACAGACAATAGCTTCTATGTATTCAAGACTGCTTAACATCTTCACACTCAGCAGTAACTCTTCCACGACGGGAGGTCGTACTCATATCCCACTTGTCGTGAAAATTTAAATTTCTGGAGAGGCAACTGGTTGGCAACCTTATCATTGAAATGAGCCAAATCTAGGTAATTTAGAATTGAAATCTTTTCATAGAGCCATTTTTTTACATAAGCTTTGCTATAGTAGGAGATATTATTTCTTAATTAATTAGAATTAAAAGTAAACTCTCAAATTGTCTTTGTTAAATAAGCTTTACTAACAGTAAATTAAATGAAACTTCTATTATGCTTAAATAAAGAAACTAAAATTTCTTTAAAAATGTTACTAACAAAATAATATAAAAAGCATTTTTTTAAAATTAACTACAAATGCTCCTCTAATGTGAACATTTGCCTTGCATTTCCTTGGAAAGTATAGGTAAGTTAAGTTTGTATATGATGCAGTGTTTAATTTGTGGTATGATTCAAAGTACTCATCGATAAGCCGATTTCTTGATTTACTCATCATATTTTTCCTGCTTGAAAATAATGTTCACATGAATATCTAGACCCAAATAGGGAAAGAATAGCAAAAGCCAGTTTTTTCAGTTGATCATATGAGTCAGGAATAGTATTCCAAGTGTTAAAAATCAACATATCTTCTCTCTCCAGATCTTTTAAAGCACACCACTTGTGTTGTAAACTTAGCTCAACTCTATTTCTTTTCAATAGCTTTAAATCGGCGCAAAGACACTTGAATTTAAAGTTCCATAATTCTTTACATTTTAAATCAAGCAAATGCATTTCAAAATGGCCAATATCAATATTAAAGCGTGAAAAATTATGTGCTGTTACCATGACTTTCAAAGGCTTTATTACAAAAGAGGTTTATTACGTCGTTTTGCTGTTTCTGAAGTCTTTACAAAAACTACTGAGAAAAGCTTCGTTCATATTTATTAGTGTTGTTTTGAAATAAGAAATGTCAAAATTATAAACCTAATTTCTCGACAATATTTTAAAACGCATGGAAAGTGAATTGGGACTTTTCTCAAAATCTTCAGTAAAAATCAGCAATTTCATTTAGAATGAAATTAATTCTTCTACAACGAAAAAAAAACTGTGTTACCTTTTCCTTTTAACTTACGATTAAGCTGATTTAAATCAGAAGTAACATGTACCATAAAATAAAGTTTTTGGTTCCACAAATCCTTCGTTATAACACATAATGAACATTTTCCCCACTATTTTCTCATGCTTTAATTTCAATAAACAGTGAAGCGAAAAGTCTTAAAACGTTTCATTTCGATGACCAAGAAATCTTGTTATGCAGCAGAACTACATATTCACTTTCTACCGGAATTAGAAACGCTTTAAACTGGTGATGGCAAAGAGCTTTTGCTACAATCGAGTTAATAATCTTAATCACTAATTCCATTACTTTGAATTTCTGCTGGAAATGTCTGCCTATTATGTTTTACAACATTAGTAACTAACTGCATTTCTTGCATCTGTCACACTCTTCGCTCCATCTGTTGAAATCGAAACAATTTTTACAATGGATTTTGATGTTTTTGGAGCATTCAAAGACAACATTTTTCTATATCCTTTCAATGTATTTGTCGTTTGAATGACAATAATCCCAAAAGTTTATCTTCAGGGACAATTGCAGAGATAAACCACACAAAAAGAGGAACTTGTGCTGTGTCATTTAAATCACAAGATTCATCAAATGCTATTAATAATACGGAAGCCGATTTGAGATCTTAAACTTGTCAAGATCATTGAACTTTTTAAACGAATGATTTCAAATACATTTTGCACCATTTGTCTAAACCCTAAACTCTGTGATATTTTTACTTTCTATAAATGTGCTCCTTCTACATAGCCTTGCGTTTCAAAAATTTCTACTCGTCTCATATAAGGTAAGATAATACGTGATATTTTGCGCCTGGACTAAACATTCTGGAGAAGAGCAAAGATCCGCAGGTTGATGACCACTCATCTAGGCTTAGTATTAGTGCTGGAGATTGGGTGATGAATCTCGCCAAATGTTCGCCATGTCATTAGTAATGTCGTTTTTAACATAAACTACGCCTAAATTGGGTAATTTTTAAATATTTCCGATTTATCTTCGATATTTTTTAGATAAATACAAATACTGTTTATAAATTTTTAATTTTTTGAAGATGAATTTTGAGTATTTAGGAGCATTGAGTTAACAAGAAATGAATTATACTTCTCTGTTATTCTTTACTTTCCTCTCTCTCCAACTATGAACGAAGTAGCGATGCTTTAATCGAGAGCCGTAAAGGATCAGCCGTAGGAATTTGTGCGTTATTTTCACTATGCATATTTCCTACTTGTTGGATGACAATACCCAAGCCTAACACTAGAGTTACCAATTTTGAGAAGAATTCATTTTATGGTAAATGTTTTGGTTTTATTTGACAACACAGTTAATATATAAAAATATTACATACATAATTTACGTCCATTGTGAATACTTTGGCCAATATTTCCTGTGGAAATGCAAATTTCTTTAAAATAAGTACTAGGTAAAATACTAGATAAAGTGCTAGATAAATAAGTTATAATTTAAAATTATAAAATACAAAACACTGTACAGATGAATAGAACTTAATAATAATAAGTTTAAAAAATTAAATTGTATAAACTGCTTACTATAAATATAATTTTTTATACATTTAAAATTATTTAAAAACAAAAATAAAATATCATAAACTATAGTAATTATTTGTAAAAAAATAATTCTTCGAAACACTTATATTAATCAAACAATTGTCATGAATTAAATTAAATGGTTATTGTTCAAAATATACATTGCTTAATTACCATATTCTTTTAATTTTGAATGTTCAAACTTATATTTCTGAAAGCAGTTTAATGAAATACAAAATATTTAGCTATTAAGATTTTTATATTTCTTAATATATAAACTAAATGTTAATATAAACTAAATGTTTAATCATTATTAATACGAATTGCCACTAAAGAGTTATTTCCTATATCAAGTTTCTATACAGATTTTGTGCTAAATCGTATAATTGTTGATAAATATTAATTTTCAACAGTTAGTTATTGAAAATAAATATTTATTACAGCTGATGGTAAGAAAATTCCATTCTAATCAATATTAAAGCTTAAAGCTCAAAATTCTAAGCGCAATTCTCATTTATCGGCTTATATCATAAGATATTCATATGCATGCAGCTTCAGTTAAAATTAGCGTGTAAAATAACTGCTCGGATATGATCTGATTTATGGAACTTTGCATAAGGGATATTCCCAGAAGGCATTGCGCTCACCAGCTCCAACTTTGACCCTTTCTGATGTAAATTCTCCTGCATAATGATCTAGCTTCGCACCACTGGATGACAAATGGACAATAGAAGTGACTGTGGAAAGCTTTATATTAATTATGCTCTGGCCACTAACAAATGCGAGTTGCCTACTTTGTCCAGCGTGGCGACCATCCATCCTCATGGCAGAGATACTTGCTCAACCTGTTCTTTTAATGGAGCCGCCTCTTGTAAGTATGTTACTACTCATGTAACTCCACGGAGCTCATATATACTTAAAGCATACATTTGTGTATTTTAGGAACGCTGCATTTAAAGCTGTGGGAAAAATATTTATCGCTTAAATAAAATGCAGTTTAATAGCCAGGTAATAATTTAAAAGATATATAACCTGATATTTGAAAATGTATTACGATATTTCTTACAAACATTCAACAAATTTTAATGACACATAATTTATTTATTTACAAATATTAATGATTTCCATTGAAATTAAATAATTCTTCTTTAAGGTTATTAAAATTATTAACATATTATCGACAGTCTTCATTAAATGAAATTCATCTAATCATATTTTCTGGTAAATTATTTTATCTTATTAGGCTTTAACAACTTCACAAATAATAAGTTGAAAAAAATGCAGTAAAACATTTTAAACATGCAACAAAACAAATGTGTCGTATTTATTCCGTCGTATAAAATTGCCCATTTTGGTATTTGGAATGTAAATTTAATCGTTAAATAATAATTAATAGCAAAATTTAATATCTTTCATGTGTAGTATGCTGTAGGACAAAATAAAATTTTTTATATGTCGTGTAACGTATTTAAGAGTCCTTAACGAAAAAACCTAAAAGTCTTCCTAACAGCTATCTTTAGTCACTGTTGGACAAAAGAAGTTCGTTGTACCCTTATGCTTGCGTATTTGAAGGGGTGGTGCTCGGGTGCGTTAGCTGTATATTGTCTAACGTCCTAAGATATTTTAATGTACACCATGCCTTTCAAGAGGACTTTTCATTGAACAGTGGAGAGTATTAACGTATCCCAATCTGAAAACTCCCAAGCACCCACCCCAAAAGATATACATTCAGGAGAAAGAATCTCAGCATCCATCTCCCGGCAAAACTGGAGCCCGCAAAGCAATGTGCAACTGCTAAGCCACAGTGAGTCCACGCAGTATAGGTATTAAAACGCTTCATAACATCCTCAAAATATTTTTCTGGGGCTGTAACCATGATGAGCGATGTTTATGCCACACTCATTTATTATCACACTGAGATACGCTTAGTACTACTTCGACTGATGTTTATATTGAAAACTAAAACCCAAAATCTTTATCGCGTTATTTAATAGCACATAGCATTCTAAAGCATAAGAAAGAGATGAAAAATACTTACTAACAAACATCCTATCCGTTGAATATTTGTAAAAAATTTGCATTGGGTTAAGGATAACTCTGATATCCTTTACATTAATATATATATATATATATATATATATATATATATATATATATGTATATGTATATATATATATATATATGTATGTATATGTATATATGTATGTATGTATGTATGTGTATGTATGTATGTGTGTGTGTATGTGTGTGTGTGTGTGTGTGTGTGTGTGTATGTGTGTGTGTGTGTGTGTGTGTGTGTATGCACTGTGAGCTATTCAAATATAACATCATGAAAGATCAGAGATATCAAAGGAAAATTTATTTCTCAGGTAACACATTTTGAAGTGTAGATGATGACAAAATCATCAATCATTAATTGTGTAGGAGCCATTCTTGGCAATAACCAGCACCACACACCTCGGCATAAAATCAAACAAGCTATTAATTTATCCTTTGGATAAATAAGCTTGTACGGCTTCCATATAGTCCCAATAATTTTTTGGTATTGTAGCGGACAAAATATCCAGGACAAGAGACCATTTTTAAGACATGGACCATGCGTTTTACATTGGCGTTAAATTTGTATAACAAAGAAGCTGTGGAATGAATTTGATCTGATGGATAAAAAGGAAATCTTCAATATTGCGTGACACGTGTGACCTTGGTTCTATTATAATATAGCTGATGGCAACAGCTGAAAGCATGGAAGAACCCCAGGTTACAACTCATAAGAAATGTAGCGCTAGTTTTTGAGTGTTCCGGGAAAGGGATTAGAGTGAAGTGTAATTTAGTACTATTCAAGAGCTAGATAATGAGTATGGGAACATCGTGGAAATGCATGATAAAACTTTAGCATCATTTAACTTTATCGGGAAACTTCATGCATGATTCAGCAGTAATTTTTCAGCATATTGACTCCAGACTTGAATAATATCATCATGGATTCTAGTCTGGAATCAGAAATGGGAGTCGTCAATGAAAATGTTATTCTATTCTGTGATCCATTTTGTCGTTCCTCATTCCATATTCGGCACAAACGTCTGTGGTTTTGAGTCAAGAGTGAATGAAACGATGGATTTCTTGCGGACATTCTGTATATCTGGGAACAATATCGAATAGTATCAGTGAGCACTGAATGCTTAACAGGCTGAATCGCTTTTGCCAAAGTTCGAGATTCAGCTGAGCGATTCATACTGACCATGCTCACAATACATCTGTCATCAAGTGAAATGATGCAACAAAGTGGGTGCAATCAATCCTGTTTTACCTATCGTAATCTTTGCTTAGCACAATCCTATTTTTCCCTCCAGAACGCAGTGATTGCAAATCTACATCACATTTTCTTGGTTTCATGCGACACAATCACCAATTTCTCTTCTCATTTTAGTCTTCTATTTCTAAAGGAACTAGCGGAGAATCTTGATCAAAAGAAGCTCGATGTTTTCTACAAGACCTATTACGAACAACTTATGCACATAGTTGCTTGACCGAACAAAAATTGAGTTTTACTCCCGACCTTACCGAAAATACATCGTAATCATTGCTGGTACTTCTGCACTTAGGTCGTGGTTGCAATGACCTCATTGTAATTGAAAAAACTGCAAGTGGTTAGCAAGGTCTTATCGTCTTCTACTTGATTCATGATTCTAAACCAAAATATCAACTACCAGATCTCTTCAGGGTTCTGACCATCTAGGATTCCTACTTCATATAAGCTGTTATAACTACTTCCTTTGATGTGCAGAAGATTCTGGAAAATTCAGAAATGTTGAGAAGTTCTTTCAAATGGTGGGATATTAGAAAGTGCCTGTCTGTATATATGTATAAGGTAAGGTAAAATCTAAAGAACACTGTTAGCTGCTGCAAGAGCAAGACAAAATTTGAAAAATCAGTAAGAAGAATAAGATTATATTTTGTAATACGAAGAACACCAAAAAGGGTAGAGATCACATCTTCACCAGGAGAGCGATGGTGAGCTTTGCAACTCATAAAACACTGTTTTCTGAAAAGACTGTATAATTTGATAAAAGAAATGTTTAGCCGAAAGGAGAGTTTAACCTAAAATGTTTCTTATCGTATTATTCCTTTTTTTACACGCATTTTCCATTAAAGCTTTTTATATGAAAAATACATGTTTACTGAAAAATTAATGAATTTTTTTGATTGTCAGCATAATATGCTGAAAAATAGAATTGTTTATTTGGACTTTGATCATCTTGGTTCTAAGCATATAAATACAAAAATTGCTATTTTTTTATTCCAAATTTATTTAAGGAATGATACATCCATTTTTATATAATTTGTGATAACATTTGAATGTAATATCAACTCTTTGCAATGATTCCTGGCTTTGATTGCGTAAAGCTGAGAATATCTATTACTTTTATAATTTCTCATTCATAAGAAATATTATTTAAAGCATATTTTTATTTCTATACTTTTATGAATAATATTATGGAAATACTGTTTTATAATTCAGAATGAAAATGTGACGTTGTGCGTTATATATTTACGATCTATATTGAATCTTAGGATTTACATCTAGAAAGCATAATTTATATCTCGAAATGTAGGAAATTCATAATATACTAATTTTTTGCAATAATCATATATATTTAGCAAAAATGTTCTTGAAATTTAGATTTTCTTTTTCTTATTAATTAATCAATTTTAATTAATAATTTCTTTGTTATTAAACTTAATTTTAAAAAAAAGTAGTTTAAAAGAATTGATACTAAAAGTATTTCAAAGAAAGTTTTAACTAATATCACCTTTAAAGAATTGCTCTATTTATTTGTCTTATATTTAAAATAATAAAATTAAGTGAGTTTCTTAAGACTTTAGTTTAAATTATAGTATACAATTCTTAAGAGCGTTGCACATTTTGTCCCTTATTGAAAATTTAAATGTTTATTACGGAAAAATGTATGAAGTATTTTCATTACATATAGTAATTTAGTTATTATATTAATGGAAGAAATGTGACTCAAGATTTTTTATGAAAAAAAAAGTATTAAAAATTATTCACCTTTAAATAAAACAAGATTTTCTAGGAAGAAAATGAGATTTGAATTTATTAATTCTTTTCTTTAAAACCAATGCTTATTATTGAGTTTTATTATAAAAACCTATGTATTATTTATTTCGTAATTTAATAGTAAAATTTTTTGCTAATGAATTAAACAATAAAATTTAAAAAAAATTCACTCTGAAACTAAGTAAAATATGAGACTCTTCCAGGAGTATTTTACTTAAAAATAGAAATTTCAATAGCTGAAAAAGAAATAGAGACATTTTATCTTAAATGAACAGATGATAAATCAATAATATTTAAGCTGAAAATAAAGTTAAAATTTTTTCATATATCCGGACAAAACAAAAAATCTTACTTCTATAGAAGTGAAAAAATTTTCTTAAAATTGATCCGAAAAGAAATGAGTAATTAAATTTAATCTTTCAAGGCTTACGAAGATGGAGGCAAATCTTCTGGATTTTTAAAATTGTAAATATTGTTCCGGGTAAATATATATAATTATTTCTAAATGAACTGTAACCAAGTACATAATACTTTTTAAGAGAATTGCTTGCAAAAGTAAAAGTTTGAACCGCATAAAATAAAAATGAACATCGTCTTCTGCAGTTACATTTTAAGAAGAGATTTACATGCATAAGGAATATAGATCATATGTAAAGTAGAATGCCAATGCCGAATTCATGAAATAAGTATATAAAAATAATATCACAATCATTAATTTAGAATTTTTTACAGTCGATATCAAAAGAGTTATCTTCTTAAAAATAAGAAAAATGAAAAAACATACATTTCATATTTATTACTTTCAGAATAGAAAAACGTCCTTATTTGAATCAGATTTTTATCCCAGCTTTAAAAATTGTCCTTTTGATGGCAACCTGTTTTTTTATATTTTAAATGAATGTGTCTTGAAGAATATTTACGGGTGCATGAACTGGGAAACTTTGTAAATGATAACAAAGCATAAATCAATATCAAAATTATTTAAATATGTTTGCAAGATACCTAAGTATTCAGTAATTTAACTTTAATATTTTTACGATGAGTTAATAAATTCTTCAGCTTTTTTTTTTATAAATGTTTTTATACAAAATTAGATTTGAAACAAAAAAGAAAAAGGAGCGCTTAAAATATTCTCCCAGATTTCCCTTAGTCAGTTTCCTATCTGGTCGATCGATCACTAAAGAACATTAATTTAATAAAATATTTATTACTATGCAATATATTATGAAATTTCCACTGTTAGGAAAATTGTTGAGAAATAATACTGAAGGATGTAGTGGTTATATAAGAAGATAAATATTGATGCTCTTACCATTTGATTTTACTAACACAATAATGATTACATATTTTGGGTTGCTAATATTTTGTTTTATTTTATTATTTGGGTTGCTAATATTTATTTCTTTGCAATCAATATATTAATGTTATTTTAGTTTTATGCAAGGAGTGAACTTTATCAAATATCCACTTACATATGAATTATTTTTATTTAAGGATAAAAATTTCTTCTGAGTTTTATCATTCTAATTATGATGCTTATCAATCAGAATTCCTTGCTAATAATTTATGAAGGAAATGATCTCCTCTTCTCTCTCATCCCTATTCTCCATCCCTAAAATTCATTTATTTTAAAATCCATGAATTTCAATGCCATCTTTATTCCACGTTTCATCGATTCGGCAGGAGCAATCACGAAACAAATTACTCAAATGATTTTTTTCTGGAAAATAACTTCAATGAGAATAAATGAAGCTTCAAATGTAATTTGTAATTACATTTAAAGAACATCTCGAATTAACTATCAAAGGCGTTGAGAGAACGCTCCGAATATTGGAAGAGGCGCTGGAAAGAATAAAAAAAAATATCCCATTACTACTCTCAGATAAAAAGAAAGTTAAATGAGAAAAAGAATGGCGGAATTAAAATCCTGCTACTACTTAACAATAAAGGGAGGCGAAGGGATCCCAAAAAACGTCCCCTCAATAAATCCGAATGATACCTAATAACGGGAGGCTTACAGTTCAGTTATTTCACGCCCTGCAGGCTTCCAAACAATCATTCGAATATATTTTTTTTCAAAAAAATGCGATGCCATTTATTTCCTCTTCTGTCTTTATTTGCTCCTAATGGCTTATTCACAAAGGTGAAGTTAGGCACATAAAAAAAGAACGAAAGGAAATGCAGATTTTTGTATCATATGATCGGAAGTGTGAGACATTCCTTCAATATTATATTTCAGTAATTTTTAAAATAATGTTTTGAATTGAAATTTATGAAATAAAATATATTTTTTTTATAAAAAAATAAAGTTAATTTGAATTTTGAGTGACTAAAATATGTTTGTAAGCATTTTATTCTCTTTTTTCCACTAATAAGCTAAAGTATTTGATTGAAATGTTTCTAGGGTAAAAATATACTTTAGGGTGCCCCTTGGCGAGATTGGCTATTTTTGTTTGGCGCCAATACTGCTTGTGCGGAACGCTGTGCAAACAGTAATGGCGGCCAAAACACAATGAAATTTCAAAAATAATGCAGTAAGCACATAAAAAAAGAAAAAAATGTACTCACTTTATTTTGCTGGAATATCCTCACTTTGAGGTACACAGAATTCTCTAATAGCACCTACAGATATTGCTTAAATGTATCCTGAGAAGAAAACCAATCAGAACCGTGAATGGATTTCAGAATAACGTTTAGAGTTACCATAAATAGAACAACATCGCCCAGCTTGGCGATAAACTTGGCGAGAATTCAAGGGGCACCCTCAAGTATAGTCTAACCGTTTCTAGATACTTCCGAACACATATGGTAGTAATACATTCAACTGTTAAATTTTATTGTGACCAAAAAGCATCCTATAATTTATATATAACTCTTGATAGTAATGCCACTGATGTTGTATCTTATAAAAATATGTTTGTTACAGATTTTTATTTTTATTAAAAAAATATTGAAATTATGTATAAGTATATAAAAAATGTATAAGTACCACGTACTTACCAGTTGCGCCACTGGGGACAAAAACACAGCACATATAATTTGAATGTAGAAAAATGATGGAATTATCGAAAAAGTATAACTTCTTTGAGGTGCTAAAAATATTTTCATTAACTTTCATTAAAAGTTCTAATTGCTCGGTTACGAAAATCCCACTTGACACGATTAAGTGCGTTATCAGAAAGATTCCTCAAACTCTGCAAAACATATTATATAAAAATAAATCCCATAACCTTTCTATGACTTTCACTGACTTTCTAAGTGTAAAATAAAGCTTCATGTGAATATGTTTTAACATTGAATCGCTTTTGATACAAAAATTAAAGCCGCGTAAAATGAAATTCATACGGCAACAACTTATGTGAGATTTACCGCTGTTTCTTTTTCAATATTGAAATTCATTTCACAAAGTATAAGTTTATATGTATTGATTCATACTGATAGTTAGTTAAATTTAAATTCTTTTAATTGGTGCATTTTTCCATGTATTTAAAAGTAGTATGGTAAAGTTATAAATTATATTTATTATCCATAGAATTTCACTCAGAACCAAGATTTTTCACTTTAATAAATTACACTAGCAATTCAAATAAATACGGAGAGATTTTCTCTGCATTTTTTGGCAGTTGGAAAGTTATTTAAGAAGCAATAAATCTTGAAACACATTTTTGGTAGAAAAGTTTTTTAAAGATGAAAGTAACGTCACTGACACTGGTTTCTTATAAATGAGCTATGTCAGTTCTATTATGTACATTTCAAGTCTAAAGAAGCAATTTATTTTCTATAAGAATAAACTATTGTAATAGAAATGAGTGTGTGTGTGTGATGCTACCAATACTGAGACAAAATTTAAAATTTTTTGCTTCAGTTAATTTTTCTTTGTTTCCAATACTCTCACAATATTCCTTGCACAGTACTTTTAACAGCTAGAGTTTCTATTTCATGTTTAAACGTGTTTCTATTTTAAAATTTAACCTTCAGAATTCCATCTCAATCTGTGAGCTCTCAATTTTTCTTTTATATTTCTCGATTTATAGATAGTTAAAATATATGCAAAGCGATAAAGCTGAAAATTAGTATTAGATTACTGTTATTCATTTCAATCCCCGTCAATGAATGCAAGCACTGCTTGAATAACCATTGCAGTAATGCTTACAATATTTTAATTAATATATGCGTCTTCTTTTTCTACACACAGAGTTTTAATAAATATAAATTAGCTATTTTGTGATTAAATATTTATAATATAATTATTTTAACATATTATTATTAATTAATTTATAATAATATATTAAATTAATATGTGTTTTGGATCATAGGGTATATTAATAGCATTTTAGTAACATCTAGAGTTGCATTATTTTCCGAAGCAAACATATATTTTTCAATGAAGTAATTTTATTAGAAATTCAAAAAAGAAATTATTGCATTTGAGATAATGTAATAGAACATAAAAAATCTCCTCCTAGATATAAATTTTATTTTTAAAAAGTTACATATATATATATATATATATATATATATATATATATATATATATATATATATATATATATATATATATATATATATATATATGTGTGTGTGTGAGTAAATTTTTAGGAATTCCTAAAATCACTTTCTTTTCACTTGTAATACTGTTAATCGCCGATAAAAATGAATGAAAGCAATCACAATGGTGAATGCGGTGGGAGAGACAATAGCCGTTCCGAAGAATGCCCACCGCAGGCTTGAATGAGTTAATTCATTACAACTGCTAATGAAGAAGACAGAAAAATCCTTTATCCAGCCACCGAGGGGAGAGTCTCTTTGTTAGAGGGGTGGTCCGGATTAATGGAAAATTAAGCAGTTGTCTCTTAAATACTTTTGTTTTGGTAGAAAGCATAATTCTCCTTCTCTATGAGTGTACTGTTTTAGGATCTAAATGAATGTGATGAATAAATAATTCAATTTTGCTTTATGCTGTTAAAGTTGTTTTTAGAGTCCAGAAACATTAAAACTGTTATATTGTGTGTGTGTCAGTAGACTAATTTTTTGATAAATACAGCATATTTAATATAATATTAATATGTGAATAAATTATGTTACATTATTTTACCGAGTCTCACAGATGTCAATTGCTAGCTTAAAATCTCAAATTTCAGCTTTTCCATACTATAGATACATTCAATACGAAATAGGACAGAGAATATTTCTCTAACTACAATAAAGATTACATCTACTCTAAAATTGGACTAACTACTCTAAACTCTATGGCAAGACAGCCCATGTGGGCCAAGGTCTACAACCTCTGTTTTCCTGACCGAAGTTCTCTGGGCTGCGAAGTATATGTCACGATTAGTTGGTCAGCCTAACGCGAAATCCCCAGTTTTTAGTTCCCAAGCATGCTTGGTACTCAGTTTATAGATCCACTGAAGGGATGAAAGGCTGAGTCGACCTTGCCCAACTCGAGTAGCGAACCTCGGACCAGTGCCTTAGGAGCGTGAAACATTGCTGCTAAGCCACAAGGCTCTAAAAACGTACAATTAAAACTATTATTTAAAAAACATATTTTTGGCAATTTTCTGCGTCTGATATCGTCTTACCACCCAACTGCAGGCGGGTTCTGAATATGGTTATGAATTACTGAACTCATCAACTACTATTGTATATATATATATATATATATATATATATATATATATATATATATATATATATATATATATATATATATATATATATATATATATAGATAGATAGATATATATAGATATATATAGATAGATAGGTAGATAGATAGATAGATAGATATAGATAGATAGATATCTACGCATATAAAGTGTTCAAAACATTTTTACTTTAAAATGAGTATAAATCAAATAATTTCTCACAAGACCTGAGAGAGGAAGGAAATGTTGTTTATGAAATTGTGTGCTAGGCAGATATATCCTTTTAAGCATTATAATTTTATGCAATCACATTTTACTGCCACATCGTATTCTTCTTTGTATATTTTTGAATTATTCATGACTATTTTAATAGCCTTAAATTTAAATTCAAGCATGGTGATGAAAATGTCTTATTTAAAATCAATTTTAATGCAAAGTAGAAGTAAACAGCTAGGAAATATTCTAATCTTTACAAAAGTTTTCAAAAATAATGCATATTTTAAGAGAACTATAATCCCAAATATATGTTAAAATATCTGCTCCTAGCTATTATAACTTTTTATTAACTCCTATATGAAATTAATAATTTTTTTTATCAGAGTACAAAAACAAAAATTGTTTTTGCAATGCGAAGACTTATTTTCCGAAACACGTTTATCTATTTTATGCATCACTTTCAGAAGAATCGTTCGCAGATTTCAAACTAATCATAGAGTTAAGCAGAATCAAATCATTTAATTTACGATCATGATCTGAAATAATAAATCAGAAATCGATGTTTTCCATAAACTTTAAGGACATCTCTTTAAAAATTAGCAGAAAAAGGAAAAATTAGAAAAAATATTAAATTCCCGATAACAGAAAATTTATGCGACTTTGAACCTCAAATGAATAAACGAAAATAATTATCTAAAACCTAGATTTAAAATTTTTTTCAGCAATGAAAATTTTGATATAGAAATTTAATTTCGTGAGTCAAATTTATTGCAATTAGATATATTTATAAATTTCTGTATTGGGTCTCAGAGATCTGGTAGTTTAGAGCGTCGTTATAGTTGTCAGAATCAAAGATCCGTATTAAAGCTTGCAGTGGCATGTAAAAGAGGTTGCAATCGCAATGTCTTCCATTTGAAATGATATTTCTTGAAATGACAAACTAGCAATGAGAGCTTCTGCTGGGTCTGTGCTTCTGAATGACGAGGATTTACTTTCGGGTTCAGAATGACATGCCAAACTGGGCGGCCGAATATAAAGGCACTTCCGCCCTTAGCAAGTCTAAAAGTTGAAAATCCTAACATCCAGCCGTTAGAAATATAAATATATATATATATATATATATATATATATATATATATATATATATATATATATATATATATATATATATATATATATATATATATATATATATATATATATATATATATATATATATATATATATATATATATATAAGTAAATATTTTATAATAAATCTTTAAAATTCTTTAGACTAATATTGTAAGTAATCTTTTTCTTTATTGATATATATTGATTTGTGATGACAACCATCATCAAACAACAGCTCAAGTCCTTTTTTCTCTAATAAATATTTAAAATAAATATTTTAAATATGTAATTATATAAATGAATATAGTTTCCAATTGGGTAGTGAAATTGTTGATAATTAATATACCGATGTTAGATTTGTTACTGATTTATACTTTTTTATGTGGATTAAGCTATAGGTGGTACACAATATTGAATATATTGAAAAGAGAAGAAAATAAGAAGAACACATTATTTATAGAATTGAAACTCTATGTTAAATCCACCTAACAATAACGATATAGCAAATAATGCATGCAAAAGATGATGCCACACAGAATTAACTGCTCAAAGAAGGAAAGTTTGAAACACTCATAGGAAAAAATTTTTGCAGATTGGTTTTTGTAAGTGTGTTGCAGGGGCTATCAGTTCTCGAATCCTTTGAATGATATGCAATACATTTTTCTAAAAAAATATGCTTTTTATAGACTTAGTAAGATAGATCTCTCACTAAATTTAAAATATACGGTACTTCAAAATAATTTCGATAGATATGTCACAATATTCTTAAGGATCTGTCGTATAATTAGCTAATACAGTTACATTAATTACTCAATTTATGTCTTTTTAAATGCATATGTTCTGCCACAGGAAATTGTAATAGTGTTATAGTGATAAATACATTATTTTAAATTGCGCATACACATTGTAAATGAAATTTACAATGCGTATGACAAAATGATACCTTTCATTTACCTGTGATTACTAGATACTGTAAAATACAGGATATTTAACTTATGTTGCTTACAAATTTCATGGAAGACTGGTGAATTATGACTATAAAATCTTATAAATTATGTAAAAGTTACTTATTATCACACAGTTTGAAAAATATTCAGGGCTTAATTATCCCGTTATACAAAGAGTAAAATGATAGTTTTTTCTATGGATGATAATTATGATTAAAATTTTCATGTTGTGCATGAGTTACAGTAAAATTTCATTTATCCGAATCCACTAGAACTGGACTTCAATCGGATAACCAAAAACACATTTAATTGGAATTTTTGGAAAAATGGATTTTTTTCATTTAATTATTGTATGTTGAAAATGGGAAGAATGACATATTTTTACGGGAAAAAACTTTTAATAAGTTAAATGAAAAGATAACACTTTTGCATGTTAAGGTGCTTTGTAGTGCTGTACATTTATACAGTATGTATGTACAGTGCGGTAAAATGAGAGTCAGCTCTTGCTGAATATCTAGGTCAGAGTAAATTACACCAAGTCTATCCACTTCAAAGCAGATAAATGCTTCACTAGTTGATGGTTCCGTAACATGCTCACAATATCAATTGCTAAATATTAATCACTTCTTTTAAAAAAAAAAACTTTTGTTTCGCTACAGAGTACTAGAAATCAACTTCATATATTTAGAAAAATAAAAGATAACAATTTCACGCATTCATATATAAGATAAAATACATCAATGTCAAAATTGAGGGAGAGGATCCTCTGGAAGTGCCATCTATCGGAGGATTTGAAGAGCAAAGTCGTACTTTCATCTTCGTGGTGCTCTGATTAAACGAAAGACGCACCCTAATGACTTAAATTCACATAGCCAAGGCATAGCGAGCTTGGCTTGTCCAAGTGTCATTAGTAACAACAAAAACAACAACAACATAAAACACATGCAGAAGCTTGTACCTTTTATGATGTGCATTTAATAATTAATATACAATAAATCCACTGCTCTTACTAAAAAGAAAGTAAAAATAAGCAAATAAATAATCTCTAGCGTCTATGAATCATCAATTTTATAAATTAAATTATAAGTTACACAATTTTCAATTGGTCTAATGAATAATTTCAAATAATATCTTTTAAATGAAATGTTTATCGAAATATGCTATATAGTTTTGCGATAGAAATTTCATTTTATTTATTTGTTCTGCTTTGTTTAAAAGGACAAGTGTTTTCGAAGATAAGGATTCCAGTTGAAAGGAATTCTGCATTCTCTATATTCATTTTGTCTCGGCATGATGGATGTCCCTTCGCTCAGGAATGGGGATGTATTTAAGGTCTCCTTAGCAACATTATCGAAGTTAATGACCTTTTCACCCAGCAACTGCCCCTGAGTGACAGGGGAGCAATTAAAGGAAAGTTGTATTTCTAGGCGACTCTCTCCATGAAAAGCGTAATAAACATCAATTCGTTTCCTTTTGTGTCATTCTGTAGGATGGTAAGATTCTCCGACATACTTTTGGGTTTTTATCATTTAATGGAAATATTCGATGAATTTGAAGTGTAATCAACTAGATATAAAATTAATAGCTCAATAAAATTAAAGTGAGATTAGTAGTGGATTTAAATGGGAAGTTAATGAAATGAATCCTCGTAAAAACATTTTAGTGATTAAACTCTCCAGTAGAAGGCTCTTATGACAATATACTATCAAAGCCCAACAGATGGAAATCTGAGTCGTATATGGTGGATATCAGATTAATCCCCCCTCTTCGTATCGGAAACACACGTTTCACACATAAACATCTTTTTTTAAATGAGTTGAAACCTTAGTATGAAACTTATGAGGAACCAATTTTATCTATTTTAATTTCATGTTCTGATTTTGATCATCATCATTTAAAAATTTTTTAAGACTGATATTTTAACCATGCGAGATTTGCTGGACAAATCTCCGCATCAAAATATTTTTGCATTTTTGAGAAGCATCGATTTTATAGATTTCATATAATTTTAATTCCCAAATGTTTTTAATTATGTATTTATGTTATTTTATTGGTTAAATTTTTGTTTTAGTTGTTTTAAATATAATTAAATTGCTTTTTATGTTGGGTGTTTGTCCAAATATACATAATTTTTTATACACTACTGGCCATTAAAATTGCTACACAAAGAAGGAATGCAAATAACAGAACGATATTTATTGGACGCATACATTATAGTGGAAAGAACAAGTGATTAGATTTACCGGCAATTAGGATGTATAGATCTTGAGAAATCAGTACCCAGAGCAGCCACCTCTGGCTGCAATAACAGCATTTATCCGCCTAGGAATGGAGTCAAACGGAGATTGTATGGCATATACGGGGATCTCAATACATGCAACTTCAACGCTATGCCACAGTTCACCGACAGTAGTGGATGGTGAGTGATGGCGTGCCAATTGCTCGGCTCAATTGAGAACGTGTGGCAACCATTGACCACACGTTCTCAATTGGTGACAGATCAGGAGAACGTGCTAGCCAGGGTAACATTCGAACCTGTTCTGTATCAAAGAAGTTCAGAACAGTACGGGCAACATGCGGTCGTGCATTATCCTGTTGAAACAAAGAATTAAAGAGGCCTCGAAGATAGAGCAGAGCCACGGGCCTTAAAATATCGGAAATATAACGGTTGCTGTTCAAAGTGCCGGTACTGCGAACAAAAGGTGGTCGAGACATGTATCCAATGGCACCCCATACCATCACTCCAGCAGATGGGCCAGTATGGCGATGTCCAATGCAAGCTGGCAATGCGCGCTCTCCACGATGCCTCCAAACACGGATGCGGCCATCATGGTCCTGTATACAGAACCGAGATTCATCTGTGAAGATGACGTGATGCCACTTCCGCGTCCAGATTCGTCGCTGATCACACCATTGAAGGCGTTCCTGTCTGTGACGCAGCGTCAATGGTAGCCGAAGCCATGGTCACCGTGCAGACAATCCATGCTGCTGCAAACGTTATCGAACTATTCGAGCAGATACTTGTTCCCTTGCAAATGACTCTATTTCTCGACTCAGGGTTCGTGACGTGGCTGTACGATCCCTTGTGACAATTCGGATAAGATGTCTGTCTTCTCTGCTGTTAATAATGGGGAGTCGCTGAGATCCTGCATGACGTTCCGTATGATTGTCCTGAACCCATCGATTTCATATTCTGCTAATAGTCATGGTGTCTCGACCGACGCGAGAAGCAATATTGCGGTACGATAAACCGGAAGTACGGTAGGCTATAATCTTTCCTCGATCAAAGTCAGACACGTGCTGATAGGCATTTCTTCTTCTTACACGAGGCATTTCAACAACTTTCTTTGCCGAAAACAACGTTGAAATGGAAAATGTATGAGAATATGAGAAAACTGCTATCATGTCATAGAATATGAGAAAACCGCTGAGAAAACTGAGCATGAGAAAACTGCTGTCAAATCTCTGGTTTTATACACATTGTAGATGTCGCTACTGTCTTCTGCTTTGTATGAATGTGCTGAAAATCTAATCATTTGCATATCACAACAAGTTCTACCTGTCATGCAAATTTCAAGTGTGTGGTGTGCCGCTTTCCTGATGTAGCAATTTTAGTGGCCAGTAATGTACATTTTACATATATCTCTTATATTTTTAAATAGCTTTTAAAAGTCAATTGGGTTTTGTGTGAAACGACACTAGAAATAAAGCACTAAAGGAATATATTTAAATTATCTAAATTAAGGGCATCTTGTCCTTATTTGGACCACAAAACCCAGCCAACTATCCAACCAACCTGACTCGTATACGATGATAGCATCCCGATGCATAATAACTATGCATTGCCATCAGTTAGCATTTGTTAGGGTAGGGCTCTGTTATCCATAAATTAAAATTTCTAGTGTAGTATAGTCTTTAACATTTCTTTATGTTTATTCAGCTTTTTGGATAGTTGACTAGGTAAAATCACAGCTCTACATTGTCTACATTATCTTTAGAAAGTTGGTTTGTTTTGTTTGTCTGTCGCTCATCCATTACTTTTTACACTGGATTTTTTTTCATTCTAAATATATTATCCGAACCACGATAAACATCAAAGACTGAAGTGGAAATCAAACTCAAAGCACTTAAATGGAACACTAGAAGGCTAACTATTCTGTTGCCAGTTTATTTTTTTATGTTGTAGATAGATAAAACTTTTAAAATTAATATTTTTATGTGAACTATAATAACATCTAGTTTTAAATATTTAGTTTATCTAAATAAATGTAATTGAATTGAAAATTTTGATTAGGGGGGCTCAAAATATCATTAAATTCTTCTATCGATTTTTAAAATAAAACCCCATGTTCCACTGAACTTTATGAAATGATTCAATGAAAGCTTTGAATATTGCCCTGAGTTAACATAAAAGTTATTTGGAAAAATATTTATTAATATGTTATCTGGTTAAATATTTAAATTCAAATTTAATTTTTATTTCTATCAATCATATTTCTTACTTCAATATTTCCAGAATAATATAATATACCTTAACAAATAATGTTTGGTTACTAATTTTTTGTATGTATACAGAACATTATTCATAAACGTTGAGCTTTGACGTATCTGAATTATAAATACGAATATCACTTTTTTAATTTATATAATAAAAATCGGGAAATAACCACTCATTATGATATTAAGATTAATATAGAATAATATTTTTAAATCATTCTAGTATGCTATTATAATTCCATTATAAAAATTAATTCCAAAATATTAAAATACAACAATAAAAAATTACTGAAAAAAACTGTTGCAAAGCATACAAGTAGAAACAACAGAAATTTTGCAATTAAATTCAAGATGGTATCATCTTAGTTTGACCAACAACTTTGAAGAATTGTTAATATCTGACTTTGTGTGAACTTTCATTATAACTTATTTGTTATAAATACCTTATAAACAGGCGTATAGGATGCATGGGCCTATAATGCACAGCTTTAATTACGTTTTGGAAGGATCAACATCCCAGTGCCGTGTAAGCAAGCAATATCACGTGTGGCTTTTAAGCCATGTGATGGCAAATTTTGAATACAAATTTAAGAAAACTGAGCAGCAGAGAAAGTTCGCACACTTAAAAGTTGCTCCCGAAAATCGGAAAGTTTAGATAAACCCGGATGTGATTCTCAGTGACCGTGCATGCCTATTTAAGGACACTCTATGTAACAAGAAAAAAAAACGCTTTGCTTCGAATAAATTTCCAAAAAGGAATGTAATCTAGAAAGGGGTATAGACGTATAAGTCACACCACGTTTTTCAGACTTATTTTAAAAGAAAAAAGGAAGTCCGATTCGCCGGCAAATACGGTGTATTACAACAAATAAAAAACGTATACTTTCTAATGGTAAAATGTGTATTTTTATATCAATAACTAAAATTTTCTCATATTGTCTTGGTCATGGTTAAAATTTTCATTAATGAATAGAATTTTAAAGTAATGATTGCAATATTTGTAAGGAATCTCTTTTAAATCTTAAGACTAATGCTTAGCATTAAAATTTTTCTTTTATTTACTTTTTATATCAATAAGCGTTTTTAATAAAGTTACAAAAGGATTATAGTGTGGTTAGTGATTAACACAGCCAAATCTATTAATTTTTGCATCGTTTTAATAGCTTTCAAAACTTACAACTACGAAGATTGGTGGACACTAGTTCAAAAACAGTTAAATTTTATTACGAACATCCTGTGGGAAATCAGAGATAGCACCAGCATAATGTAAATTCAGGTGCAAAAAGAAGTAGAAGATCCTGAAATAGCGATTTCAAAGCTATATGGTGAATGTGGTTAACGATCCCTTTCGAATCAACACAGAGCCCAGCCTGTGAATACTGACGTATGTAACACGTCACATACTAACATACAGCATTATCTTGATGGAACAGTATCTTCTTCGGCCTGAATGCAGTTCGACATTCAGTGGATTTGATAGTAGCGCCAATATGGATTGGCATCTCGTTGTACACTTTACTGTAGATGTTTTTACTTTTTTTCATATCCACTTTATGGATCAATTTACAATCGCATCAAATACAAAAACAGGAATTTTGTTAGGCTAATTACAATTTGCTACCTACCAATGGGTTCAACTGGCTTGACCAACCCCCTTTTGGCTTGTAATGTTGACCACTTTTCATCACAAGTGATGAACCGTTCCAAAATTTTGTCATTGCGCTGATATTTGATTTTGAATTTGAAATAAGTAAAATCAATAGTTATAAGACTCAAGATGCAATTGAAAATGAATGGATATATGTCGAACTTATTGCTAAATTATATTAAAAATAATTGCAAAATTATGTGTGTGAATATCTTATGTTAATTAGTAAATAAACCAACAGCAACTAATAAGAGTTATAGATAACCAATAGCGTTTTAAGATCAATATTATTTTCTCTTTGCACAATATTTTGCTTGACTGAATTATTTTTCTTCCTACTTTCTAGCTATTTCATTATTTCCAAATGTATACATCGTTTGAAATGCAAATTCAATTGAAGTTTATAACATAGCATCCTCATGAATAGTTGCTTCCTACACACAAACAAGTCTCGCTTTAGAGAATTATCCAATAAATTATCGTTAAATCTTTACGAATGCCACTCCAGCTCATTTTGTCATAAAAGAGAAAACTTTTATACACACATTCTATCCAAGGAATTTGAATGGCTAAAACAATATATCCCCCCTCCCTCTTGTATTAACTAACTTGTGCGGCGTACAATTCCAATTTTCCCATACTATCAAGTGAAACAAAGTTGAATTCTTTATTGATTATTAACACAATTGATAAATTGTCCCGGTTCGGTGGAAACTAAATCGCTCTTTAATGTCCTTCACCAGCTTTTGATTGCAATTCTATTAATCGAATGCACAATTTTAACGGCAGAAGCATTTAACTTGCTTTTGAAATAAATTTTCCCCGCTCGAATTAGGAATTCATAGCAATCGCTCCTAAAGCCAACTCCAGAAATTACAGAGTAAAAGAGATAAATCAATTAGTCACAATGACCTCTCTCTCTTTACTTTAGTACTTCCCCCACCATTTACCTCCATTTCCGGATTGCCATTCGAGCATATTTAATTTCCTCTCTTCACAAATTAAGCCCGCCACACGACCAGCCTAATTAAATCCAACGATTATCAATAAGCCTCCAAGCTTTGCAAGATGATCCAAACGATTTATACCAAGATAAAGGGCCTACAATTAAAACGCAGACACGATAAGAAAAAAAAATTGGGGGAAAAAAGAATGAAAATGAAAAATTATACTATTGCTATTTCGGGTGTGATAAAATCTACTTTTGATCCAGTAAAAGCCGGAAGGTAACTTGTTCAAATCGTTGAGAATTAGATAGTTGAAAAAAAGAAAAAAATAATTTAACATAAAGAGTCTATATTAGACTCGAAACTGAGAAGATGTATCAGTTCATCCAATAATGAGATGAATAGGAGGAAGCGTGCAAAATATATCTAATTAATACATAATGCGATTTTGGCTGTAGCAAATTAGTAAAACTTGGCTGTAATTCAATAGCTTGTTAATTTTTTTAATATTTAGCCACTGAATGATAATGCATGGTAAGTTGTTTTTTTTAGCTGAGAAAAGTTTTCTGTAAAACTTTGCACTACTATTAAACCTCACCCTGAGGTGAAATTCCAGAATATGCTGCTTTCAATAGTCTATTAATTTTATGAGTTTCTGGAACAAATATAATTACAATGGATGCATATAAAGTTATCAAAAATAATAGTTAAAAGTACCTTATAATATTTTTATTTTATATGTCACGAATTATGGGAAAAAATTTTCCTATAATTTTGTGCATAAAATATACCCCATAAATACACTGTAGATGTACTCTACAATATAATGGATTCCCATTTCCAATATTTGAATTCAAGTGTTTGATTAATTACTTTAGTTTCATTCAAAATAATAACATGCTTATAAAATTTGTCTCACATTGTATTGGCTCACCTATTTCTCTCATTAAAGCTACAGAAATAAAATTTATGTGTGCGCGTAAATATTTATTTTAGATTTATAACAATTCACAGTGTGTAACTGCATATTTATATAAAAATATTTAACTTCAAATCTCTCCTTTAACTTCAAAATGTTATCGGTAAATAGTTTTTGAATTTTAATGGCATTTAATGAATAAATATTGAAGAATCCTTAGAGAAAGTCAATTTTTAAATATTTTAGTTAATTTCGAAATTATTTAACATTTAATTAAGCAGAATATAATTCCAGATCTAATGTCTTTGCATTATAACTAGATATTATTTAGAGGAAGGAGTGTTGACATGGATTGATATCGTAAAGTTGAGAAACACAAGCAATTCATATATTTAGACTAAGATTATTAATTTAGAAAAATAATGTGTTAAAATAATGTTATAATGTTTTATTTTAAAAAAATGAATAATATAATATATTCTTTTTTACCTTCTTCACTTGTGTAAAAAATAATTTTAAAATTAACAATATTATACAATGCATTATACGAGTATTAACAATAAAGTGGTTGTTTCTATCGTTCTAGTTGACGTCATCACTTTATTGCAATTCTCATTGGTTTAAAATACCCATGACGTCAGGAAACGATTCATGTATGTTTCACATCGTGTTGAGACGGTGTCGTCAATCCAACTTTTCGACGAATTTGGTATTTGCCTTCAAATCGCATTCTTCGAGGGGCAGCAAACAAGGCGAAGTTCACCATCAAATGTCTGAGAATACTGTAGAAGTTCATTTCGTTAATAAAACTATTTTTTATATAAGGACCAAAACATCAATTTGAAAAACTATTTTCCATGAACTCAAAACCATTAACAAGTTGACAGTAGAACTGAAAATAAGCAAACTGAAAAAGACAAAACGGAACAACTACTTTATAATTGGTTTAAATTGCCAAGAATGATTTAAATTTTTCAAAACTTCATTAATTAATAGAATTTGAAACTAGTAATTGCTGTATTTCCTGTATTTCTTCATTTATAAGAATAAAAAAGTGAAATCATGAAAGATTTCACGTAATTTGAAATGAAGTGTCAATGTATTCATTGAAATACAAGAAAAAGTATCTCAAAAATGTATTACTCTTGAAAATAAAGTGACAAATCAATATATATTACATCATAACGCCATTCAGTTAAAAAACTACAAATAAGAAGAAACACGCTTAAATAATCCTTCAATCATCACCTAATCAGGTTCGGGTACTGCAATCACATTTTAAATGAGTTTGTAGCATGCTTCAGCTTATGATCGCGGAAGTTAGGATGGCATTCATTTATGGCAGTTGCTGGAAGTTAGGATGGCATTCGGAATGTATATGAGTTCGAATTCCGACTGATCCAAAGATCGGTTGTTTTCACCAAAGTGAAAGAGGACACGTTAAATAGGTCATGGTTGCAATGTCCACCAAGTGAAATGATACTCCTGAGGATGGTACGTCAAGCACAGTGTGTTGACTTCTGCTTGGACCTCGCTTCTAAATTGCGAAGACTCCCTCTACATTCTCCGAACCAGTTTTGGGTTAGTATATGCCGTTTAACAACAACAGCAACGTATGTCAGTAAGAGCCATGGAGACGCAAATTAGTTAGGCAACTACATCACTATCGATAGAAGCAAACTACATCACTATCGGCATGTAGTAAATTCAATTCTTCTGCTGTATACCTGAATTGAAATAGCTGCAGCTTGGGTCTAAAGTATAGATAAGTATTTTGGAACAGCTATAACTATATAATCGCTGTCTATAAAAGAGGTTGGGACATTTTTCTTTTTAACTTGAAATAAAATTTTGTTTTTTCTATTCATTCAATTGAAGAATTTCCTATGAGCATCTGAAAATTGTGAAAAAGAATCCATATTTGAAAACCATTGGGAAATGCTTCTTAAGAAAGAAAATGGCATCGAATTTTCTTGCACTACACTACCTGAGAATGAAAATGCAGCACCAATAAGCAATTGCTAGAAAGTGACAGAGAGGCAAACAAAGAGACACCAACGAACAATAAGTGATCTGTATATCGAAATGATATGCATGATACAAAGCGAGAACAGGGTGAAGTACCGTGGATGGTGATATACGAAGTAATAGGTCTAGCCACAGAGTCAATTAGAGTTAAGGATAGATTCCTGAGAAATGGCTCCACATTCCCTGCCAACCATTTGCCACAGTCCGTCTTCTGAAGGAGGCTTTGGCAAGGTCTGCAAATGGCTACCAATTATATATCACCAATATATATTACCAATTATATATCAAAGACATGTTCACATAATTATCAAGGATATATTTCTAATGTAAATTCATGTGAATGCATATTTTCCACCAGATTTGTATCATAAGATTAAAATTTGTTTCATTAAGATTTTAATACAAATCAGCTGACAATTGAAATCTTTAAATTTACTTTATGGAAAGAAGAAATAAATTTAAAAAAAATAATTTCTAAATAGAATACACATTTCAGCACAAACAATTTCATTAATTAGTTAACAGTATTTAAATCAGACTTTATAGACATAAAGTAGTAAAGAAAATTTTGAAAGTATAGTTATTCAGAAATATTTCAGTTAAATTTATTCAAGCATGCAAAATCCAAATATTTCCCATCCTTAAACAATTCCCATTATGAATTTTAAAATAAAAATTTGGTTGTAATTTCTTAGGTTAATTTAATTGTGTTAATTATTTTTATCAAAGTAATTCTTAGCTGAGAAATTAAAAATCCCCTAATGATATAATTTTATTTACAGCATAGAGAGTTCTTATAAGTTCGTGTTTATTCCTCAAAATTTCTGGATTTAAATCTGATAAAATTAATCAAGGGGGTAATTTTGTTTTAAATATGTAACCAATGATAAAATGAGTTTCTCAAAGGAGAACGAGGTAAGTTCAGCATATGAAAATGACGATTCAAAGATGGTTTGTGATTAAAATGAAATATGTATTTTTACAGCACTAATAAAATGTCAATAAATCTCAACAGCAAAGACATCAACAAAAGAAATCGAATTAATTTTAGCAAATATTAATTCAGTCAATGAGACTTTATAGTCTCAATCTCTGAACTAAAATTTGTAACAAAACAGAAGAACACTGAAAAATTGTTTTCCGAATTTTGTTTTCACCAAGATATTCAAAGATTCATTCTGCATGCACCATTTCATGCACATATTTGTTAATATTTCCTCCTCTGGTGAATGCTCCAGGCATCAAAAGGGGGGGAGGCACGATGCGGCAAGTGTTCACCTTTCAAGTCCCGGCTTGGAGACGTTGGCATTCAGCGGCCGTCTGGATGGATCCTGCTCACTTTAACAGCCTTAAGGCTGCTTCCTATTTGTCTCCATTTGGGCACTGGAAGAATGCGTGCTGCGGAAGAGCCCTCCATTAAGGGACACAGAAAGAGTTTTAGCTCTAATCCTCGTTTGAATTTTTGCTGTGCATGTCGTGGATTGGGGACACAAGGGCTGTGTTTTCTTTGAGGATAATGGATTCCATGTAAAACTGCAATCCATCTGAAAAAAGAAAACAAATTTATACCATCGTTCCCTTATTATGCATTTATAAGTAGACTTGACTTGTTTGTTTTTATTGACTGTTTTCTTTTTATATATATAAATAGTTTAAAAAAGAAACAAAACAAGTATCTCGTTTGCTTTTTTTTATCCTTAAACGATATGAAATATCTTTACATACAAAATAAACTAATCCATAGATAAATCCATAAATAAGTGATAAAATATTATTACAAATGAAAAAATTTTCAAAAATATATATTTATAAATGACAAAATTTATGTGATAAAAAAATTTAGATAATTATTTGGAAAATTAATGGAAAAAATTAAGTGATTATAAACTTAACTATGTTAATTAACTAACTATTAAAACTATGAACTAATAATAATGGCATTAATTTAGTTTTAAAGAATAAATATTTTTTCAAAATTATATTGTTCTGAAAGTTCTTCCAAAATCCAAAGATAACAGATTTTTCTCAAGTGTGATATAATAGTTTGATAAAGTTTAAATTTCGATGTGATTTGCATTTAAGAAAACTGATCTGTATCTAAGGTAACATCAAAAATGGAAATTTTCTGTTAAGAAACGATTGATCACCTGAGGCTAAATCAAAAGTTTCCGCTTATAAATATAAAATATTGTATAATGAAATAATGAGTAGAAATATTTTAAGTATATCAAAAACATATCTCAACAAAAATTTCAATTTTAAAACAGTTTCGTAAATTTCACGCTATGGGTCTCCATTAATAAACAAATAAGAATAGATGTAATTCTTTATTTTCAACTACAATACGATGGTTTCATTTATAATTGTTATCCTAACATCCATAATTTCCTTTGTGACTTCTTAACAAGTTTGACTCTTTTATGATATTGTACAAAAGATAATAAAATCAAATAGTACTAATCTAATAACATTGGCTATTGCACAGTGAAAATAAAATTCAGAGATTTTCTATAATTCATCATGTTTTAATAACCTTTCTATAATAGTGAGCTCTTTCTTAAAAACGTTATTAACCAAGTCACCATAGATGACTGTCAAACATTTAAAAACCTCTGTAAATTCTTGAAATAATTATTAATGACCTATTATTTTGTGAAGCAAGCACTGAAACAAGGGGTTTGCTAGAAGAAAAACCTCAATGAATGCATTTGTGATATAGAGATTCCGGTAAATGAGCGGCACTGCATTCGAACTTAATGCATTTTCTTAAACGTCTTATGATATCTTACAATCTGGTAACATTTAATTAAAGATATAAGATCTGCATTTTTAATAACAATTCTAAAATAGGACATAGTAACAAATCTTGAAAAAAACTTTTAAGCAATTTACAATTAATAAAAAAAATGATGTATACACTCATGTCCATAAACTAAGGGTAATTCAGATTCGCACAGAAATTGAACTCTAAAATAAAAATTTCACGTGTAGAATTATCACACACATCTTGAAGAATAATATGTAAATTACAAGAAACCACCAGATGGCACTGATAATACGTTACAATGCCAAGAGTGTAAAAGAGGGGTATATAAGGAATATATAAGGAATGGTTGCAAAGAAGTAAAATTGCTTACAATCGATTTAAAAGCCTTTCAGTGCAATAACCACATAGTTATGGCATAAAGGAAGCATTTGAATGATGTTTTACGTGGTAGAATTATCGGCCATATGGAATGTGGACAGTACCCAGGTTTAAGTATCCGAGGAACTCGGAATTCCCAGAGTGTGTCATCTCCAGGCTTTGGCAACGGTTCCAAGATGATGGTAATGTGAGTAGACGTTACAGCACAGGTCGCCCCCGAGTTACAACGTCGAATGAGGATCGGTATTTGGCAATAACTGCCAAAAGAAGCAGACGAAGCTCAGCATCAGACCTGTCTCGTCAGCTCTCTTTGGCTATCGGTACGACAGTTTCAAGGCAGACCGTGTACAGACGCTTAGGGCACATTGGTCTATATGCTCGTAGGCCTGTCAGATGTGTTCCACTTACCGCAACTCACTGCCGCCTGCGGTTAGCCTGGAGTAGAGAGCGTGCATTGTGGACACCGCAACAGTGGTCTTGTGTGATGTTTAGCTTTCAGTCTGATTCTCACCGGACTTTCATATGGAGAGGGCCAGACCACCAGTAGAACACCATTGAACGACACTGTTACGTTGGTGCAGGATTGCATGTTTGGGGAGGAATTATTCTGGGCTCCAAAACTAACATGCATGTTCAGGATAAACCATGACAGACCACATCTATCCGGATGTCCTTCTGGAACAACATGTACGTTTGTTTCGGGGTGCCATGGGTGAAGAATTTCTGTTTATGGATGACAACGCCTGTCTTCATCGTGCAAACATCGTATACGAATGCCTTCAATCGGAGGATATCACCAGTATGGACTGGGCAGCATCTCACCGGACTTGAATCCAACATAGCATGTGTGAGATATGCTTGGCTGACGAATTGCAGCTCATTAACCTCATCTCACATGCCTACCAGAATTTAGGAGAGCATTCCTTGTTGGATGGTGTAATATTTCCCAAGATCAGATCGATAATTTTATAATCAGCATGCCTAGGCGTTGTACGGCCTGTATTGCATCGTCTGGAGGACATACTATGTATTAACCATCATATCAACCATTGGTTTTGATAAATAGGTTCTTTTTTGAAATTGTCTCCAGCAGCATCTTTTTTGCTCTTTATCTTTTGTTTAATAAATAGACTTATCAAATAAGTCACATTTGTTTTGCGTCTGTCTCTTTCTTTACCTGAACTTGCATTATCCTTAATTTACGGACACGATTGTATTTGGCAGCCTGGTTTTCATTACGTTATAGATCTGGAGACCTATAAGAATTATGTAGAAAATTCTATTTTGGCAACCCTAGTATTTACGTCTTAGCGCATGTCACAGTACGTCCTCTTGCCAACATTTCTTCACCACCAAAAAAGTTTTGAATTTGGTATTCAGGATTATATGGTATCTGTGCAAATTTACTAATGACTTTTAAATTGCTTCTTTAGATATTTGTAGTTCCCAAACGTTATTTATAATATCTGACTGGTGATCAGTTATTTTATTTGAAATTTAAGATACCTTCGATAAGAATTCGTGCGAATATATATGTTAAACATACAATGTGCGTATGAGTGAAAAACTGCGAAATTTCTCTTATATTTGATACAATGAATTAAAAAAATAATTAAAATTTCAAAGAAAAATATTTTTCTGATTTAAACGTAAAAGTTAAAAGCATATTTATGAAGAGAGCCATAAATCCAGATTTCTAATAAATATAAAATAAATTATCTCATAAGTAATATATTGGTAATTAAATGCTGAAAATAAATATGAGCCCAAATTTTCTTTCATAAATTACTATATGAACACATATTGACCTTCCTATCTCTCTATCTATACTTTAATGTTTGATTTACTTTAATAAAAGGTACTTGCTAAAAAAATATGAAAATATAAAAAGATTTAAAATTGTATAAACTCAAATTATTGCAGATTTAATATAAAATATTTGAAGACAAATTTCACAATCTGATCGTAATGGGAAAAATATTTTCCCCCCAAGAAAATAGATTTTTTTTTGTAGATATTCAATATTAAACATGAAATTGTAATGAGATTAATAATTAAATCTTTACATGTTTATTTTTACTTAAAATTGTTTTTAAGAGGTAATATATTTTTTATATAATCTTAAATCAATTTATCCGACTCTATTTGAATAAGCAATTTTAACAAAGCACAAATACTTAATGCAAAAACATTTGCAGTACACAAAGTACATTCATTTTATTATCCAGTAATATAAAATCGCTTCTGTAACTTGCAAAATGGCGAAACTTTATTTGAATTGAGTATTACATATGCTATAGTTATTGTATACGAAATACATAACGACTTCCTTTAAGCCAAACAAATAGAAGAAATAGTTTACAGCATTTTTCGTACAATACATATCTTTCGAAATTTATTTTCCAGCACAAGTGGTCAAGTTTTGTTCGCTCTTGGTGTTATTTAAAACATCTCCCACACTGACCAATAAGAGGGCAGGAAATGGATATGCTCCCAATGACAAATACCCAATCAGAACTGCGAATGTTCGCAGCTTCGGATGCTCACTTTGAAATATGTGCATGAGAACGTCCAGTAGCAATGCATTCATTTATCTACAATTGCCCATTGCTTGAAAAGAGCAGTAAATTTTTGGAGCTGATTTATGTGTGAGCAAAGAAAACTAGAAAGAAGCAGTAAAACATTGATTTTGTGTCTCTCATATTTTACTGAGCCATGCTTCATCCTGAGGAATTCTTGTAAGCAAAATGGATCTCCTTGAATGAATTGTAATGCGTTCTGTTCGGTGCGCCTGCATTCTTTATAGTGCTGGTGTCAAACGTAAATCACAGAACGGAAAGATTCCAAGTCATATATCAATTGTTAGGAAACCATTCCAAAAGCTGAATAGGAATATTTGTGTTAAGGAAAAAGTAAATCATAATTTTTTATGCTTGCAATAAATAATGTCTTCTTGTGTTTATTGAAAATTAATTATTGACTTTTGAGCAATTTATTTGAAATTCAATTAAAGACTTATGAAATATTCAAGTAAATCATTACTAATAAGTTGAGTAAGTAATTGCTGATAAATAAAAGCTATAAATTAAAGTTTTAGCAGCGTCATTTCTTAATTTATCTTTTATATTGGAACCCTCTTCATTTTTTCAATTTTTGGAATATCAGCTGTGAGTATTTATCCCCTTATCAATTAAAAAAAAAAGTTGTTTTTAATTATTTTACTATTTTATAATATTTAGGTTTTAATAGAGGAGTTTCCACACGCATTTGTAGTTTTTTTTTTTTTTTCTTTCAATTCATGCGCTTTTTTTTCATTTTGATTGATGATTGATATTATTCCTTTATTAACTGTCTTAAATAACTAATGTTTGTTAAATTAATTATAAATGAAAATAAAGGTGGAAAAAAGTCGATTGACATTTTTGTTACCTAAGTAATACATTTTTCTTAACTAAACATGCGTTTTACAAATTTTTATTAATGAAGCTATTTATTAACATTTTTATTTTTATTAATATTTATTTTTATATTAATATTTTAAGTATAATCAAATATTTTTTAATATATTTATTGAAGCTGTAATAAATGGGATCTACAAATAAAATTTAGATTTAATATTTCCAATCCTTTGAGATACAATATAAATTTATTTTATAATATCTATATGAATAAATATAAACAGTTAAAGAAGTATATATTGTTGATATATAATCGTGGTATATTACTATAAATTTAAATTTTCTTCATGGAAATAGAATTATAAATAGATTACCCGGAAGAATATAAATATTGATTAGATGTAGCTTTATGGAAAAGTGAGAGACAATTTTCAATTTTGAATGTTTTGTAATAAATTAATAAGGTTAATTTAAATTGTTTTTTAAAAATTGGGAGTGGTTGTACAATTTTGATTTGGCACTCTTTTTTAAATAAATTCAGAATAAAATATTTTACTGTAACTATAAGTTATTTTCTATTTTAAGTTGTGTACATTCCCTGAAACCTTACATAACTAGTCATGGCTTACATGTAATTCTTAAAAAGAAAATTATTATATGCATTATCAAGAATACTAAATACTTCAAAACTTCCATGGAATTATAATACGTTAACCGGCAAAACTCCCAGGCAATTTTTATGTATTAAATATTTGGCGCTCCAAATATATTCTTTAAATACTAATGTCATTCATCTGTTTTATTATTTTAATTCATATTTTTATTAGAAAAAATTATTGTTGATCACACGAGAGTAGCTAAAAGAACTTTCCAAGAATTATTTTATAACTCATTCAAATTTTTTAGGAAGTTTTAAACTTAAGTAATTTTAATGAAACACAATAATAGAGGGAAAAAATGTGAAAATCCATGAGCTTTTAGAGCCCTAGCGGATGCGGAAAGCATCGATGTGAAAGTTTTAAGTTTTTTTGTGAAATACATGTTTTCTGTAAAAATTTACAATCGGGTAACTCTTGATTGTTTGGCTATTTTTTTGACGCCAAGATAGATGCCAAGATGTGATTAACAAGATGTGGCTGCATTACAAAATCCATTAAAATATAAGGTTACCCGATTCTACCCCATGATTTCTAATAACATCTTTTCTTTGACAATAGTCGTACTCCATTCACAAAGAATGCACTGCATATATAAGAAAATATTTCGTAGTATAAGACCCCGCGTTGCACATCTGTAACTGTGGTTGTCCAGGAGTTTTCCAGGTTTCTCCCTTGTGACACGTGAACCCGAAAATATTTGAATAATCTTACTAGAAAAGAACTTGCACGAAGGACACAAAAATGCCTCCTGACTTCTGGCAGTTTACATAGAGATATCAAATATTATCTCTGAGAAATTTGAAAGTTTTACTGGTTATTTTTTTTCACTTTACATTTTTGAAAGTTAATTACATGAAGAATAATTTATAATAATTTTTAGAGTTTCACAGGTTACGTTCCAAGTGATAATAGAAAATGGTAAACTATCCGTAAAAATGTCCTCTCAGAAAAGAAAATTTTGTGAATATTGAAAAACTCGTTACAGTTTTTAGCTAATAGATTATTTAAAAAGCAATGGTAAGTTACTAATCAATATCAATTTCAGTAATGAGCATCTTTCTTCCTTTTTTTTTTTGCTATTCTATGAGTATGAAATTAAATTCCATTGAAATGAGATAGTTGCTAAGCAAGAGTTCTTTAGATGGTTCCAAAACAGAACTTTCGATCATTTGTAATTTATCTTCAAATAATTTCTGAAGCCTTCATATCAGTTTACCATCAGAAATCCATGGTGTGAGGAAAGTCCTTTAACAATAGTTATATTTTTATGTTAGGCTTCTGTATCAAACCATTCTTAGTCATTATTTGAAATGGATTTATTCTCTGTGTCAATAAAAATTATTAATTCATGCTTATACACTGGTGTGCAAAAATTAAGGACGAAATAGAAGAATTAGCTTAACAAAGTAGGACAAACAGGTAGATCGGACCGAAAGACCAATCAGAGGATTGACTTCGGTCAGGTATGTAAGGGCATACTCAAATTACACAACATGACGTAAAGGGGTATAAAGCAGGCTGGCGGTGTACGCACAGCATTTCTGTGAAAACTATTGCATGGTGTATATCAGTTTAAACGACGTAGAGCTGCTCAATCAGTGTGAAATAATGAACAGGCAACCTCGTAGACGACATCTATATGACCTTACGCGAGGTCAAATCATTGGGAAGATTGAGGAAGGTCAAAGTGTGACAAGTGTGGCTGCGGAGTTTGGAATCGCTCACAGCATCGTTTCATGAATCTGGAGAGCATTTCAAACTGCAGGAACAGCTGTCCGAAGATTCAGCAATGGTCGTCGACGAGCAACCACGGCAGTCGACGACCGGTACATGGTCCAGGCAAGGAGGAACAGGTGGCAGACGTCTGGTGAAATCGCGAGACACCTCCAACAGACGACCGATATCACTGTTTACGGTCGCTAGGAGGCTGCACAATGAATGGTGAGCAATTCGCACGACGACCTGTACGTTGTGTACCATTAACGTCTGCGCACCGAAGAAGGCACTTTGTGTGGTGTCGAAAACACCAGAACTGGACGGATCAGCAATAGGGTCGAGTACTCTTTACGGACGAGAGCAGATTTAGTCTGAGTACCGATTCTGGACGCATACACATCTGCAGAGAGTGGGGAACACGCAATAACCCCTCCAACATCGTCAAAAAGGTCCGGTTTCGAGGTCACGGTGTTCTCGTTTGGGGAGGCATCATGCTTGGTACCCGTACTGACCTTTATGTCGTCCAAGGAGGTTCAGTCACCGGGTCCCGTTATTGTAATGACTTTCTCCTTCCATATGTGCGTCTTTTTAGAGGTGCTATGGGCCCTTAGTTCCTCTTCATGGACGACAATGCTCCACCTCATCATACAGAGGCTGTCGAAGAGCTGTTGGAAAGTGAGGATATTGAATGCATGGATTGGCCGGCACGGTCTCCGGATCTAAATCCAATCGAACACGTGTAGAACTTTCTAGGGAGACGCTTGGCGGCACGTCACCAACCACCAGCAATGATTCCGGAGCTGTGATTGGTGCTCAGCAGTACCTCAACAACTTATTGACAATCTTATACTCAGTATGGACAGACGATGTAAATCCTGCACATCAGTTAGGGGCGATCATATTCCATACTAAAAGCTGGATGTTTCTTGTTAAAGAGCTGTCACATGGATGTTTCGGCCGTCTCTGTCATTCTGCTCCATGCTCATTTTCCTTCCTTCTTAATCATTTGGAATTTTTTGGACAGTTTTTTTTTTATTTTTTCCGTATTCTTACATCTGGAGGATGTTCTGGTACGATTTTCATCGATTTGGAACACTGCTGAGCGACATTGCACTAGAAAAACCTTTTTGTCCTTAATTTTTGCACACCAGTGTCCTTCATACATGTTTGTAAATTTTAAATATTCTTTTAAAGTTAATAAATCATCTCTCGTGTAAAAAGTTACCGCTAAACAATAAATACGGATTCCATCATAACTTTTTGTTTAAATCTACTTAATACTGAAGTTAGTTGAAGTAGTTCTTTGTGTAACATTTTTACTATTTGTTACTGGTACAAGAATGACAACATTATGCTGCTGTTGCACCATCCTGCTTCCCTGTATTTAGCCCTGAACTTGCGGGCCTTACCAGTTAGATAGTAATAATTTTTCTCTGTTGTAGAAATTTTCTAACAGAATGTAAATTAATTTTTGAACTTAAAAGCTCTAGTAAATATATGGCATAGATGTGTTATAATCCAGAATGTCAAAATCTGAATTATTTTGGCGACCAAGAAGTGTTGCCAAGCTGACGTATTGTGACATGTCGCGATGATGTGATACTATAGGATTGCCAAAATGGAATTTTCTACATAATTCTTATACGTCTCCATATCTATGACCTGATAAAATAGGTGTCCAGATAAACAAGAAAATCCACCAAAAAATCACCAATCTCAGAAAGTTGCATACAGTATTATCCAGCATCTTTGCCAATCGATGTTGTGTTATTAGATATAGGTTATAGATTTTTATAGTGTTTTTTAGTCTTTGCGAAAAAAATGAAATAGACATTGAACTACTTACAGCAGTCTACTGCATAGATGCTCGGGATCTTTTTGCTTTTCCACCTTCTTAACACTCTTTATGAAAAACTCTCTCGATAGACAAAGTGTTAGAATATTTAACAATTTTCAGCTGTTTGTTTTCAAATAATATTTTGAACAGTATAAAACACATTTTTGTACAGTATGAAAAAGTATTTCATATGTTTCTGCTTTAATTCAATTTTATTTAACTATATGTACATTCAAGCAAAATTTATATTGTTATTTGCTGTGAATCTCATTTATTCTTTCGAATAAGTCGAAGCATTTGACTTTTACTATATTTCAATTATAATTTTTCTCTAGATTATAGACTTTATGAAATTTATTGAGTTTTAAATAACAAAGAACCAGAAAAATTGCTATTTATTTTTATAATGACTTCATTGTATATATTTTTATAAAACTTCGCTGTATGACAATTTAATTTTTAAATTAAACTAATATGTTTTTTATTTTAATTTTTGAACTTTAATTTTACTACTATGTGTACGAGTTATGTTATTTTAGAAATAAAATATTAGTTCTTAACGAAACTCAATATAATAAAGATTAGAAGCAACCGATAATGCTTATTAAAAGGAATAAACTCAAATATTCTGAGTTTATTTAAAGAATAATTGCTGGTTTTTGTTTTAAATTAATATTTTAGTCTGTTTACACCTCTAATGTGTGCTACAATGAATACCAATATATAAAATTTTCTTTAAGAATAAATTCCACATTTATAGTTCTTCCTATTGTTTAACAAAAATTAACAATGTATTATAGTTGGAAAAAAATTTTATTTCTACAATTCATAAAATTCATGATATTTTGATAGATGTTTTCACACATTATGAATGAAAAACTACTTTTTTTGTTCAGTTATTTGAACGTTCACATTATATTAATTTAGGTACTAAATACTTCTTTTTTTTCATTATTTCTTACATTAACTGAAACAATTCTTTCCTTCTCTATTTATCTTCGGAATTTAACTCATATTTACTTATTTCAATAAATAATTTGCAGTAAATTTTTGTATTGATACATCAATCGATCATGGCAGATTGGACATATTCTGTCTCGATTTCTGTAGAAGCATCTAACTATTCCACTTACTACACAGATCTAGAATTGTTCCAGCCTGAAATAAGACACTTTAGTATGATTGGAAGCAAAGCAAGTATGTTGTAAAAGAGATGCTAACAAAATAGAGTGTTAGGATTTATATAAAAACACCAGATCCCTTTGAAAAGAATCATAAACACACAGGTTTAGAACACATCTTCTTTTGATCTGAGATATTTTCCATGGTTTACCATAAAAAGGATTTGTTCCTTTCAGAAAATGAACACTTTTATGGAAAAAACACAATTTTATTCTTTTCCATTGAAATAAAAAACTTGTTCACTTCCCCTCCCCCCTTAAATTTAGACTTTGAGAAATACTTGAAACACCATTCTATAGATCTTTATTTCACAAAAAGAAATGAAATACATATATCTATATACATATATATGTAATACAAAAACAGACTTTTGACTTTTCTGGGAAAAGAAAATGACCAAAAGGCATTCTTTATAAAAATGAGAGCGATCTATAGATGGGAGAGAAATAACAAGCCAGAAAAAAATGGCGGCAGCCTTTCAGACGATATTTTATTCTCGCGTTTTCCGAAGAATAAAATATGTGTTATGCTGTTCTGTTATTTTATAAGGGTGTATAGAATACTGAAATGCATTTTCTCGGAATTGGTACACGAATGTTTTGAAGTGTATCGAAATGAGCGCGGTTTGGAGGTGTGATCCCACTATTGTTATGCAAAAGAGGCACATTATTATTCAAATGCATTCTTAAGTGATTTGTATAGAAATCCTAGAATGAAGGGAAGCTTTTATCATGGGATGGGGAAAAGAAATGCAGCTTTTAAAACTCAAATAATGCTCCTGAAAACCCAGGATTTATTTCTTTTCTTTCCAGCGTTTAAGAATTGTAAACTGAAAACAAATATTTGTTCGCTTGAATAGCAACTGACTCAGATGTTTGTTTCTTATCAATTTTTAGCACAATAGTTTGGTAAGATGTTCGAGTCTCTTCATATACAATGATGTTTTTTATAAATAATTGTTTTTAATTCTCTTGAACTAAGCGCTCGCACGAGAGAAAGAGAAATTTATTTGACTGCTCAACTCAATTCTTTTCTTAACAAAATGCAATGCATTGTTGAAAAAAATTATTTTACTTTTGTTACGGGGATACCTTGAGTTATAATCATTAATTTATTGTTTGTCTCTCTACTAACATGTTATGTAAAATAAGGAAAATAATTTTTTAAGCCTAATACTCAGCAGTTACTTTTAAAACTAATTTTTACTAGACTAATAAATAATATGTATGTGTTTGCGTGCATTATATATCTAAATATATTTTTAGATCTATGTATACATAATGTATATAAGCGCATACGTTAAATGTATTAGAGTAATATACAAATATAATATCTAATGGTTTAATCAATGTTTTTTGTTATATTTAGCAATAAATATTTTAATTAGTTATACTCTAGAAGGTTATTTAAATCAAAATATTATTTACATATTTTTTTTATTCTTGGCATATTTTAACAGGATTTAGATTCAAAACATTCTCAAGTGTTTCTAAGCTTGAAAAAGCAAGAAAGGTTTCCTCAATTTTAGTAAGCAGTTTCCTTTCCTTTTCTGGCGAAACATTAGTTATTTTGGAAGCAAAAAAAAAATTTAATTTCTAACAGATAATTTTTATTTTACTTCTACTGTGTGTATAATTTCAGCGAATCATTGACCACAGTTGCTATTTTGGCATTTAATGAATTAATAACTAAATAATTAAACTTGCTTAGACTTTTTGCTTAGAAATTCATATATTTTAATATTATCCACCAAGAACATGAAAAGCCTTTCATAAAAAAATTTAATATACCAAACTAATATTTGCTTCAAAAATATGATGCATTAAATTTATTTTCAGGGTTAATTCATTTTAATTAATAAGTTTTCATGAACATTTGAAATGCATATTTTTATTGGAGCTAGTGAGCACACACACACAATGTTTTATTAAAAAATGTTTTAAGATATTGGGTTATCAAGAATGTTTGCTTTAAGCGGAAAATAGATTTAAAAAAATGTAACAAATTTATTTTTAGAAATAAAAAATATTGAAAAACAAATGGTCTATCATATGTATCTAAAATGACATATATATATGTCTAAAATGACATATATATCTAAAACATGCTTAATATTAACTGGAAATTATTTATCATTTTTCACAATTAGGTTAATTTTAACAACAAAATAATCCTTGTAATTAGACTATATGAAATTTATTAACGGGACAACGTTATTAACGCAAGACAGACAAAGGAAATTTAAAAACGAAAAATTAAGAGATTTATATAAATGATTTTTTTTAAATTAACTATCTCATTAATGAAACTGGTTAAGCATAACTAAAGATTTTTATTTTAGAAATAGCTGACATAAATTTTAAGAACATTTGTTTTCTAGATATTGAGATAGATTCATTTCAATATGGAAAAAACTACAAAATGATATCAGGGTCACAAATAATTTTAAATTTTTCTTAGCAGAAATGATTCTTGTGTGATTAAAATTCTCAGCACAAATAATACATAATTTTATTCTAGGATAATATATTTTTTTAACAATTAGATTGAAGTGCTGAAAGATCTCTTCGAATTTTACCTAAGTGTTTTCAGTAATACTGCAAATATTAAGCAAAACAGTTGTAATGTTGCTTTTCAACTTACAGTTGTAAGTTGAAAAGCATGTATTATACATATATATTTACATATATATCTAAGAATAAATAAATATTGATTTGTAAATAAAGTGTAAGTTAAATTTCTGTAACTTTATATACATTCTGAGATAGCCAGAATTCAATTTGGAGACAACATTTTGTGGAGATATCTACAACTTACAATTGTAAGTTAAAAAGCACCATTACAACTATTTACATTTGGTTGAGTAGTTAATACGATCTATATAAAGATATCCAGAATTTAAATAAATTTAAGGATTTTATATATATATATATACATATATATATATATATATATATATATATATATATATATATATATATATATATATATATATATATACAATAAATGTGGATATCTCCACAAAATGTTGTCTCCAAATTGAATTCTGGCTATATCTCAGAATACATATAAAGTTACAGAAATTTTACTTACACTTTATTTACAAATTAATTTATCAGAAATGATCAAATAATTTCATAGTTCTTTTTTTGCCTAGTCTCTTTCTAGACTTTTGGATTAATTTACTGTATGTACTGGAAATGTACTTGTCTACGATTACTTCTTTTTTGCTACTGGAAGTACATAGATAGTAACAGTGAAACTTATTTTCGTTATCAAATATTAACTTAAGGAAAACTGCTCGCATTGCAACAGAAAAATTATAAAAAAAACTGATAGCGTGACATTTTAGTTTGTTTGAAACTTTATGTTCAAAATTAAACTCTTAAATATTATAAATAAGAGACTCGAAAGAAAAGAAAATCTTGTTTCCATTGAAAGTATTATCACCATGTTTAACATTCATTAATTACTTTTTCATAGTAATAAATGTTTAGTGTTACAATAATAAAATTATTCTTAATAATCATTAAGAAATAATTAATATCATTATAAAATCTAAATTATTGAACTAAAACTGAAAATTATTATTAATTCATTATAATAGAAATTACACATAATTATTAAGGTATTGTTAGTTTTTGTTATATACATATTAATAATTACTAATAATTCAAAACTGAAAATCATTAAATTTTACAGAAAATCCATTTTTGATTTCTTTATTACAAAACTGAATATTCGTTAATTATTTTCTCGTAATAATTCAGTAAAATTAATCTTATTTGCATTTAAAATATTATCATGAAGTATAATTTATTTGTGCTATTCTTAATAAAGTAAGATAAATAGATTTATATGTATATTATTATATATTAGATAAATTTAATTATTTCATTAAAAAACTTTTGCGTGATTGATTAAGTTTAGTTTATTTTAATAATGTTTAATTTTTTTGTGATTCTTAGAAACATTATACTAAAATCAAAAATTAAAAAGACGTTGCATTAAATTTAACATTTTATTTGAAGATCATACATACTTTTTAAGTTGTTGTTTATTGCTGATTTATTATTGACATTAATTAATATTAGTTTATAGTTAAATTTAGTACTCTTAATTTTTTTATTTTTCTAATCAATAACTTTAATTTTTTTCCTTAATATTAATTTCCCTCGTGAATTAATATGATGCATGGACTTCCACCTAATTTCATGCTATAAACCTACTGGATCAGAAATGCAGACACACCCACTCATTATTTCATCAGTCTCAGAAACTATTTCTTTACTCGCTTGATATACAGAGAAAAAAATTCAACCCGTTTCTGCTCGAGAACGAAGCCACTATCTTCTAAACTTCTGTGCTTAAAGGTATAAAAACGGGTATATTTTCTATAGCATCCAAAAAACCTCACGTACTCGGTGTCTTTTTAATACGGTTATATTCGATGTTTATTTCTCCTGGCTTGTACCTCGAGCGGCTCTAAACTACGGTTTTGGGTTGAAAATACAAGCCATCCTCCTCCGCCTTTTACAGCGACAGATTTTCGAAAATCTTGTCGTTTATGAGTCATGCTTTACGCTCAGACTATACGTGACGCTTTGGACACATTTCCTTAATTTAATCAAAAGTGTTTCGAGGAAGGCTGAAAATACGTCTTTTCTGATATATTTAAACTGTACGTGAGGTACTAACTGTTGTGTCGCAGATTGATTTCAATTAATTCCTTTTTGGTGATTAAATTGATAAAATATACTTATAAATGTTTACTTGTTTGAGAATTTAAAGAAACAAACAAAAGAAAGGATGATGAATTTTAACAAGAAATAAGAAATTCTATAGAAATTTTACTTTTAAATATATTATCTATATTTTCCTTGTTCAAAAATATGGGTCAAGAGTCTAAGTGAAGAAACAAATACTTTGAGCAACGAAATCTACACTTGTATTCTCCAAATGCATGAAAATTGTAAAATATTGTAATAAATGGCTTTTATAGAGTTATTTTTATTAGAAACTTAATATAAATTTCTAAGAACACTTATTTTTTATTTGATCATTGTTAAATCCTCCTAGTTTTTCAAACCCAATCTTCCAGTGGAAAACCTTGAATTTTGGGTAAAATTTGAGATTTATTAATAAAAGTAAATAAATAAATAATTATAAAAAACTCATAATTAAAGACTTAAAAAAGTAAAAAAAACTATATCTATTAATTTTTAAACTGCTTATTTATCTTTTTCCAAACGGTGTTTTTAATCATAAATTGAGTTCTCTTTGTAGATCTATTAAATAATAAAGGAATGAAATAAGAAACGCATAAAAACGTTCCGATTTCATTGGCTCTGTTACAAATATTCACAAATCGAGATTAAGTACGCGTGTTCCATATATGATAATAAATAATTAATAATTGTTAATTGCTATATATGCATATCTTTCACGAATTATTTTCTGTTTAGAAAACCTTAAAGAAGTATTAACTTTTAATTTGGACTTATTTTTAAATGAAAATTGAATACCTAATACATGTGATACCTAATAAAAATATTTCAAAAATAAGATTCTTACTTAAAGCTCCATTATTTTAAAAAATAGGAATATTATACAAATGTACTAAAGAGAAATCATTTTTTGGTGCGTTAATTTTTTTCTCTACATTTAGTACCTCCTATCTCTCTTTTAGAAAATCAAAACCTCTTTTAAGTTATATTTAATTAACTATATATATATATATATATATATATATATATATATATATATATATATATATATATATATATATATATATATATATATATATATATATATATATATATATATATATATATATATATATATATATATATATAAAAAGTTCATGAGTAATATTCTGAATATATATAAGTTTTATCGCTAATGTATCTTTATAATATTTTGATGCGTAAAATCCATATAAGAATTTGTGTATATTTTAACACTGGACTTTCCATTCTGCAACATCTTTTATTTAAAATACGTTAAAAATCTATACATCAACTTGATAAAATTCCTATATACAGTAAATTTATAATTTATTTTCCATTCAGATTACATTTTTAAAATATACTGATGTAAAATATGTTTATTATAGTTTATACTCGTTTTTCTAATTACATCTTCTCTTTTCTGCAAGATTTCTCATTTAATATATGGTAAAATTTTAAATATTAAAATAATAAAGTTCACATTTATAACAAACGTAAGATTTTTTTAAAAAGATTACATTCTAAAATTGTGTCGTTTTTAAATTTATTTTACTGATTTGACAGATTTGACATTCGTTTTTATAATAACATCTTCTATTCTTTACAAAATATTCAATATATATATGGCTTTTAAAACAACTTTGGATAGAAAAGACATTGGCACGCCCATTTTAAGTTTGCAGCCATAAGGAAATTCGCATGATGTTCTTTTAATACCAGAATTATGTACTCTATTTTTCATAAATTGCACGAAACACAGTCCTTTACTCCAGCGGTCAAATTTATTATCCTGTATCGAAGTACAAAGCATATTTTTGATATCTTGATTAACTCTTTCAACACTGTCCTGGCCTTGTGGATGGTGAAGCTTTCCACGGATGATTTTCAGTGATGGCCAAAATTCCTTTAAGCTGTTTACCACATTGTCGCCAAATTTCCTGCCATTTTCAGATTGCAATATTGATGGCGCTTCAAGTAGCAAGAATATGTCTACTAGGTTGTAGGCTTATTTGTTTGCTCTTTTTAACGTTATAGATCTGAGAATCACAAATTTTGTGAGATGATATTGGTACGCCATAAATTTGCTTTCTCTGTCTGACTGAGACTATCTGAGTCAATAAGGTATACCTGACAACGGAAATTGAATTCAGAAAAATAACTCAAGTTTCATATGTATATATATATATATATATATATATATATATATATATATATATATATATATATATATATATATATATATATATATATATATATATATATATATATATATATATATATATATATATATATATATATATATATATATATATATATATATATATATATATATATGACAACTTATTTTACCAAATAATGACAATTTACCCTACTACAGCATTATTTTCTCCATTGAAATTTTCAGCTCATTTATATTTCCATGAAATAATTAGAATTTCAATAATAGATTTTTATTCAACTACTACCAACAAATAGATGTTCAGACAACCCTTATAACTTTTGGAATAACTGAAACCCCCTCAATCCCCTATTACGTTTTTTAATTAACGAGAAGAATTTTTAAAATAAGCAATATAATGTTTCCCTTTCCCTCTTAGACCAACACCTCCCCCTTCCTCCTTCCTTTTCAATCCCCCCGAGTAAACATTAAAACTTCCGCCACGGATTAAGGGGGGTGCTTCGTTTCTCTCTGGCGGGCTTGTTTAACGCATCCGTGCACCCATACAGCCACAAGGGGTTGCTAATCCCGTCTGCAAATTTACACAGCTCATCCCCCCACTCCTCCCACAGCGTTGATCACCACTTCATCAACATCAATCGCTCAATCTTCACGGCCGCTGTCTTCCATCAATTAAGATTTCCGAAGCAAGGCTGGAGGAGGGAGCCGCATTTATTGCTATCATCAGGAATCGGCCGCGATGAAGGGGATTGTTTGCCCAGAAGGGCCCCAATTAAAATTCTTTTATTTAGCTACAACTCACAAACCGAACGCTTATTACTCATTTTTACTCTATTTCCACTTCGACGGTGCAGGGAGGGAGACGATTCTACATGCACAAGACAAGAGAAAAAGGGATACCAACATAATATGAGATAATACTTCTTAAGTAATTTATTAAAAACGCATAAAAATCAATTTTTGCTGAAATGAAAATGAAATATTAATAAAGAATACTAAATAATTTATTAGATCCTTTCAAATTCATTACATATATATACATATGTGTGTTTATATATATATATATATATATATACATATATATATATATATATATATATATATATATATATATATATATATATATATATATATATATATATATATATATATATATATATATATATATATATATATATATATATATATATATATATATATATATATATATATATATATACAAGCTGACCCAGCCACGCGTTGCAGTGGCTGAGTTTTTAAAATACATTGAATCAATTTTTTACTAATTCTTGGGTTCAATCAAATTAATAATTTCTAAAAAAATTTAAAATAGGTTCATTCATAGGAGATTAAAAGTAAAACGTTTCACCAAAATTTAATAGTAATAGGTAAAGTATCGAAATTTTGAAATTAAGCACAAATCAACATATACTTTCTGAATTTACATTTTATTCATCTTATATTAAATTATAGTTTGTAATCAGTGACTAACTTATAAAATATACTATATAAATTAAAGACATCTAAAAATAAATTGTTATAAATGAGGTAGATAACATTGACATCGAACTATTATTATTTTAATTTTAAATTATATTAAAACTAAAAATTTTTTCCGCGGCATTATACTGAAATAAAAAAAATTAAAAGAATTTATCATTTGGATAAATAAATTAGATCAAAATGTACTGCTGAATAAATTAATAATTATCAAATTATAAAATAAAAATAAAAAATAATAAAAGGCTATCAAGAAATACTTACATATTTTTGAGGTGGTATGAAAATTAGTAGAGAAAAACAGTAATAAATAAAATTTTATTTTACTATTTATAATATTAAAAATATTCAAACTGAATACTGCACAATAATAACACAATACAAAGTATAATTATGAAAATGATTCACGAAAAATTGTTATAGTATCATTATCATTACATCATGAAAATATATGTAAATTCTATATTTAACCACGCGCTTGCACGCACGATAATTTTCTCAAAGATGGTATAATCTAGAAAAATAAACACGTCGCCATCTGCCGAATACCTGTGCAACTGAGATGCTAAACCGCCATCTATTAGGAACTTACAGAACTAACCAATAAATAAACACTAATGTCGTATAATAAATATTGAGATTAATAATTAAGAGATAAAAACTATTCTATCTTTTAAGTTGGACCATATTATAAATGGTTACAAAATTTTATCAAAATCCGTTCAGTAGTTTCGGAGTTTATAGGGAACATACATCGTGACACGGAATTTTTATATATATAGATATATATATGTATATATAATATATATATATATATATATATATATATATATATATATATATATATATATATATATATATATATATATATATATATATATATATATATATATATATATATATATATATATATATATATATATATATATATATATATATATATATATATATATATATATATATATATATATATATATATATATATATATATATATATATGCTTAATATTTCAGATTTCACTGTTATATTAGACTGCAAAATAAAAAAAGATTATATAAAGATTAATATTATTTATATTGATATTTTTTCAGATAGGTCTATTTAAAAAACTTTCTTAATTATTATTAATAAGATGGAAAAATATTATTTTTATCTTCATTTATAAACTGATAAAAATACATATCTTTCGGAGATCAAAATGATTTTTCTTTATTTCTCTTATATTGTTAATTATTATCATTTGATGTGGAATTAAAAATAATATACAGGAAAAACCAAGTGACAAATTATTAGGCTAAGGAACATGTCCTGAAAAATCATAACGATATAGGGTGGTACAAATGATTTTAAATATTTTTTAAAATTCAAGCTAAATGAATTTTGTTAACTTTTCGGAAAAGGTAGTAATTGTTTCAAGACGAGGAATTATGAATTTTATCCTTCATTTATGAAACGAAAAAGTAAAGGATGAAAGGTCATTTATATTTTCCGTTGAGTCTCATTTAGGAGAGAAAAGAATCTTAAATCTCTATTCTACCTTCCAATGTAATCCAATATTTAAAACCGCAATATAATACTTGTATAAAAATAGTGAGAAATCTTCCAAAAGTGAATTGAGTTGGCTCTTTTGTTTTGGTGACATTTGTTTTGTATTCATGTCACCAAACGAAAAAAAAATGTGCTAAATATAGGATTGCGGAATACAAAATAAACATACAACAAAAAAATAATAATAACAATGATTTCTTAACTTCAATGAAAGTTTCCACACCTTCAAGACAAATAAGATGCTAAAAAAATGGCCAAATAATTACAAATAGGAATTATAAAAAAGTTTAAGAAAATCAATGACACACTTAATATATTTACAGAACTACAAATGGAAATGTTAAAAATACTAAATTACAAATGATGGAAATATATCTCGGTCTGCCAGAAAAAATATATATATTTACTATGAAACCAAAATTAAAATTAAATAACGCCAAATAAAAATGGTCACCAAATTCAGCAGTCACCTCGGTAGCGGAAGATTAATTTAAATATTAAAATATCACAGAGCACACATAATCAAATATTTTTAAAAATATAACTTGCAAACATGTGCTATAAAATATCAATATTATATTAATACTATAAATAGACGGAGGAATTTTATCTCAATTTGGCAGCTCCATTACATTTAATTGATGCTGAGTGAAATTTATTCTTCATTATAATGTTTTCCGTTTCTATAAGCATTCGCATCTGAATGCGGAAATACAATTAAATATATATTGTTGAATCTTTGATAAAAACATCAGTATATATGGCATGAATGTTTTTCTCTTATACTGTTATATAACTCATCTTATTCAATACGTTCATTATCCATCTTATTCATCTTATTCAGAGAGAGAAGCATAATGAATAATAGCTCTCCTTAACACCGACTGCGGGTTTTCCTTTGTAGATAAATATTTTGATAGACCCCCTCCCTCGAAAATTATTCTTTTACCTTGAATCCAGAGGGATGAACATGACCTGGAAAACATGACCTTGTCAGAAACATTTTTCCTGTCTCTTCCATCCTCATTTTTCTAGCTGTAATCCAACCATTTGCTTGTACAATTTACTGTGACTTCCTTTTATCAGATGAATAATCTTAGAGAATCAAACTTTACAAGTAATCCCTTTTCTTCCAACCCGAAGGTTCTCTTTATTATTTTTAAACTACAAAACGAATAGTAGGATTCATAATAATCATCTCAGCTAAAGGATTTATTAAATTACAGAAACATGGTATAGAATTCATCTTGTAAGGATTTCATTAATCTTTTAAGTAAGACTGAATTTCAGTATTTTAATGATGATGTTGGGTTGTACAGATTATATAAAGAAAGCATCTTTAAAAATTAGCGGAAAACGGCAGATTGTTTGCATATATATACATATATATATATATAACTTTAATTAAAATTAGGTAATGAAAAAATTTTATAAATATAAAAGGAAACAAGTAATTAAACTTTTCCAATTATTGCATGATAACATTGAAAACTCGCTAAATGTATTGAATTTATTATTTAAAATTATTCACATATCAAAATTTAAAAATTAGTGTGTTCCGGAAATGCTCTTTCTTAACCTAAATTTTCATAATAATGAGCAAACAAAAATATAATATGTTCCAAATTAAAGCATATTCATATGAAATTTGGGTTTTTTTAGAATAGTAATTCGGATTCTAATAATCATTTATAACAAAAACCTGCTTTATATTTTCAGACATAGAATATTTGCTCTGTTTATCTTATTTTTCCGTAATTTTTCGTTTAAACAAATTAAAATATGAGATTAAACATTACGATTACTCTGATGAAGCAATATATTTAAAAAATTTTAAAGCTTAAATTTTGGTTTTGCTTCAGTTGCTTAAAATATGCATCTTTATTTAGTTATGCTGAAATTTTATATAAGGTATGTTCCTTGTAATTATTAATTTTTCCGTTTTTTGACATATTCTTTAATAAATATTAATCTTTTTTCAATAAACATTTTATATATTTATATTATACGTTTATCCACTGTTTTCTTTTAAATAACAATGAGATTTTGATAATTCATTTGTGAATTTATGTTTGTTGTTTGGTATGGAAAATTGTTACATACGAAACAATTTACATAACAAAAACCGTTTTATATTGTTGTTACTTAAGGTACCTGCACACGTTGAAAACGTCAATTTCGACCAAAATTGATAAAAAAATAAAAAATTTCATTAAATGCGAAATTTAATTTGTTTTCCAAATCAGGTTTGTTTTTGTCTCTACGTTAGTTAGATTCCGAGATATGAAGGATTTTGTAAAGATTAAGAAACCGGAAGTGGACATTTAAAACACCGGAAGTGGGCGTTTAAAAATTTGTTTAAACAGTGTTTTATTTTCAAATATAAATTTAGTAAGCTATTAAAAGTCATATAAAGTTATTACTTTTCCAGAAATTGTTTGGTAGCACAATTTCTTTACATAAAGTGGAAGCATGTAGCTGTTGTTTACATCAGAATATTTTTCTTGCTAGTGCTTTGTTTGAATGTCAAAGCGGTTTATCTAACAATATTTTACTGTAGCTTTACTCTACAATTATTTATAAATTAACGAATAATATTTGATAATAGGAAACGAAAAAAATCGTAAGTTTCCACGTAAACATAAGTTTAAAGGAAACAGATATACGAATCGTGTTGAAAAGGACAGCAATGAAAGTAAGGCTAATAAAGCTATTCCAACGGCAAGTGAATCTAAACTAAAAAGTGTCTTGCCACCATTGGAATTTTCTGAAAATGAACAAAGAAATATAATCTTTGATTTAGATATACTAAATAATGCAATTTCTTTTTTATGTTGCCCTGTGTGTTTTGTTAACAGCATTAGTCTTGTGGAAGAATCTGTATTTGGTTTAGCATCAAATATGACACTGAAATGCAAAAATTGTAATTATTCGAAATCATTTTGCACATCTGATTAAAGTAAACAAACTGCATAACATTAATATTGCATTTGTTTTTGGTTTAAGATTGATTGGACGAGGACATTCTTCAGCAAAAAAATTGTGTTCAGCAATGAACATAAATATCCCAAGCAAAACAGCCTTCAGGTGCTTAGAGAAAAAACTAGCATGTGCAGCAGAAAATGCTGCAAATGACGTAATGAATGATGCTTCTTAAGAAATAAGAAAAAACAAAAATGGAAATGAAATTGTCAAGTGTGGTGTATCAGTTGACGGTTCGTGGCAACGAATTGGCCATTCTTCTTTGAATGGATGTGTTGCATTCATCTCTATTGACAGTAGTAAAGTGTTAGACATTGAAATAATGTCAAAAGTGTGCAGAATGTGTAAAAAAGATGGGGGAAATCACCTGTGTGAAAAACATGTAGGGACGTCAGGTGCAATGGAACCTATTGGTGTTTATCGCATTTTTGAGTGATCGTTGCATCTGAGGAAACTACAGTATGTAAAATTTTACGGTGATGGCGACTCTAAGGGATATGAAACCATTAAAGATATGTACGGCAAAAATACTGTCACAAAGTATGAGTGTATAGACCATATACAGAAACGTGTTGGCTCCAGGGTTCGATAATTAAAAACAAAACAAAAGGGTCTTGGGGGTCGAGGAAAACTAACTGATGTTTTCATCGATAAATTGCAGAATTACTACGGAATTGCTATTCGAAGCAATGTTAATGATTTGCAGTGTATGCAGACTGCTGTAGTAGCTGCATTTTTTCACTGATGTTCAAGCTCGAAACTACCAATGCATGGCCAATGCCCAGTTGGACGGGATAGTTGGTGTAAGTTTCAGAAAGCTTCCGCTAATGGAAACAAATATAGTGATAAGTCAAAAGGACTCCCACAAAATGTGATAAATGCTGTTAAGCCAATTTATATGTAACTCTGCGACCAAAAATTACTGTCCAAATGTCTTCATGGAAAAACTCAAAATGCTAATGAGAGTTTCAATGGTATCATTTGGAAATTTATCCCAAAAGATATATTTGTTGAACTGCAAACCCTCCAATTGGGGGCGTATTTGTCAGTATTTGAGTTTAACAAATGTTTTACAGCATTATTGGGTGTTCTTAGAGCAGTTGGAGTACATCCAGGAGAATACACGTGTAAAGGTTTTCACGCTCTTGATGATGAGAGAGTTTCTGAAGCTCGACGTCAATCATTGCCAACTACAAAAATTAACAGAAAAAGAAATAGGCTCAATAAAAAGAGAAAATTGGTTTAAAATGAGCGAGAAGAGGGTATTAGCTGTAAATGTGGTGAATTTTAACCAGAAATTATAAGATTTTCTTATAAAGACACAATAACTAAATCTTTAAATGCAATTTTCTCAGAACTGGTTTTTGCTTACAATTTGCTTGTTTCAAAAATGATAACGCAAAATATTTTCATAATATCACTATGAAATTTGATGAGCTTATTCTGTATATTGTTTTCTAGGGAATGTACTAAGAAAATTTTAATGACTTAAGTATTTCCAAAATTATTGCTTGTTATTCTAATAATAGCATAGAAAATTTGGCAAAAATTTCAGTAAATATATTCGACTGACCCTAATGTTTTTATTTTTAAACAAAAACTTAAAATTTTAGTACATGCTCTAGATAACAACACATACATTATTTGGTATCAATTTTTTTCAAATATGCATAATAGTTTTTGATGTTGCATTTTTTAGGTTTTTTTAAAAAAATGCTTAAAATTGTATATATTTTTAACTTTTTTGAAAAATAATATTGACATATATCAAATATTATTAGATCAATATATAATGTATTCTGAAACTAAATATAGAAAAAATGGTATACATATATATATATATATATATATATATATATATATATATATATATATATATATATATATATATATACAGTTTATTTCAAAAGAATTACATCGAACGTGTTTGGGCAAGCCGTGTTCGCAACGGCATTGGCTATGTGAATTTAAGTCAGTAGGGTGGGTCTTTCGTTTAACCAAAGCACCAAGAAGGTGAAAGTACGACTTTGCTTTAAACTCCTCTAATAGATGGCACAATAAGAGATCTACTCCCTCAATTTTGCTATTGATCTAGAGGGGAGGAAATTTTCTCCAGACCAATAAATTTATGGTAACTGCTCATTGACCGATCACAGGGCTTTTGATTCCACTGATTTAATGAGCACGTATATCGCATGTACTCGGTGGGTCTGTGGCGGCAATGAGAATCGAATCCAACCCTTCCGGACAGAAGGCTGATAGCCTAACCACTAGATTACTACGGTCCTGATTGGTTAGGGAGTCGTTCTTCTTATCGGAAAGTAGTGAATTCGAGTCCCGAATTGATAGCTAACTAGATGTTGTGTTAGGCCAAATATTATGGGTCGTCTGCTTGATCCCTGCTTCAAAATCACGAAGGCTTCCCCTGGTTGTTTCTATCTAACTGGTAGAGCCCAACTCAGAGCTAGGTACAGAGAAGCATGTTGGTGCAACAATAACATTAGTATGGGATCCCGATGGTCCGGTTGGTGAGTCTGTCGTTCTCATAATAGGACAGTAATAAGCTGAGATCTAGATTTAAACTAAGATCGACAGTCTGCATTAAAAGGATCTGGAATGCATTGAATAAGTCGTCATCGCAATGGTTTCCAAGGGAAACAATACCTCTAAAAGTGGTAGGTCAAGTATTGGTGGTACCGGAAAGCATGTTGGTGCAACAATAACATTAGTATGGGATCATAATGATCCGGTTGGTGAGTTTGTCGTTCTCATAATAGGACAGTAATAAGCTGAGATCTAGATTTAAACTAAGATCGACAGTCTGCATTAAAAGGATCTGGAATGCATTCAATAAGTCCTCATCGCAATGGTTTCCAAGTGAAATAATACCTCTAAAAGTGGTAGTGGTGGTACAGGAAAGCATGTTTTTGCAACAATAACATTCACATGGGATCATAAAGATCCGGTTGGTGAGTTTGTCGTTCTCATAATAGGACAGTAATAAGCTGAGATCTAGATTTAAGCTAAGATGGACAGTCTTCATTAAAAGGATCTGGAATGCATTCAATAAGTCGTCATCGCAATGGTTTCCAAGTGAAATAATACCTCTAAAAGTGGTAGGTCAAGTATTGGTGGTACAGGGAAGCATGTTGGTGCAACAATAACATTCACATGGGATCATAATGATCCGGTTGGTGAGTTTGTCGTTCTCGTAATAGGACAGTAATAAATTGAGATCTAGATTTAAGCTAAGATGGACAGTCTTCATTAAAAGGATCTGGAATGCATTGAATAAGTCGTCATCGCAATGGTTTCCAAGGGAAATAATACCTCTAAAAGTGGTAGGTCAAGTATTGGTGGTACCGGAAAGCATGTTGGTGCAACAATAACATTAGTATGGGATCATAATGATCCGGTTGGTGAGTTTGTCGTTCTCATAATAGGACAGTAATAAGCTGAGATCTAGATTTAAACTAAGATCGACAGTCTGCATTAAAAGGATCTGGAATGCATTGAATAAGTCGTCATCGCAATGGTTTCCAAGGGAAATAATACCTCTAAAAGTGGTAGGTCAAGTATTGGTGGTACCGGGAAGCATGTTGGTGCAACAATAACATTAGTATGGGATCATAATGATCCGGTTGGTGAGTTTGTCGTTCTCATAATAGGACAGTAATAAGCTGAGATCTAGATTTAAACTAAGATCGACAGTCTGCATTAAAAGGATCTGGAATGCATTGAATAAGTCGTCATCGCAATGGTTTCCAAGGGAAATAATACCTCTAAAAGTGGTAGGTCAAGTATTGGTGGTACCGGGAAGCATGTTGGTGCAACAATAACATTAGTATGGGATCATAATGATCCGGTTGGTGAGTTTGTCGTTCTCATAATAGGACAGTAATAAGCTGAGATCTAGATTTAAACTAAGATCGACAGTCTGCATTAAAAGGATCTGGAATGCATTGAATAAGTCGTCATCGCAATGGTTTCCAAGGGAAATAATACCTCTAAAAGTGGTAGGTCAAGTATTGGTGGTACCGGGAAGCATGTTGGTGCAACAATAACATTAGTATGGGATCATAATGATCCGGTTGGTGAGTTTGTCGTTCTCATAATAGGACAGTAATAAGCTGAGATCTAGATTTAAACTAAGATCGACAGTCTGCATTAAAAGGATCTGGAATGCATTGAATAAGTCGTCATCGCAATGGTTTCCAAGGGAAATAATACCTCTAAAAGTGGTAGGTCAAGTATTGGTGGTACCGGAAAGCATGTTGGTGCAACAATAACATTAGTATGGGATCATAATGATCCGGTTGGTGAGTTTGTCGTTCTCATAATAGGACAGTAATAAGCTGAGATCTAGATTTAAACTAAGATCGACAGTCTGCATTAAAAGGATCTGGAATGCATTGAATAAGTCGTCATCGCAATGGTTTCCAAGGGAAATAATACCTCTAAAAGTGGTAGGTCAAGTATTGGTGGTACCGGGAAGCATGTTGGTGCAACAATAACATTAGTATGGGATCATAATGATCCGGTTGGTGAGTTTGTCGTTCTCATAATAGGACAGTAATAAGCTGAGATCTAGATTTAAACTAAGATCGACAGTCTGCATTAAAAGGATCTGGAATGCATTGAATAAGTCGTCATCGCAATGGTTTCCAAGGGAAATAATACCTCTAAAAGTGGTAGGTCAAGTATTGGTGGTACCGGGAAGCATGTTGGTGCAACAATAACATTAGTATGGGATCATAATGATCCGGTTGGTGAGTTTATCGTTCTCATAATAGGACAGTAATAAGCTGAGATCTAGATTTAAGCTAAGATGGACAGTCTTCATTAAAAGGATCTGGAATGCATTCAATAAGTCTTCATCGCAATGGTTTCCAAGGGAAATAATACCTCTAAAAGTGGTAGGTCAAGTATTGGTGGTACAGGGAAGCATGCTGGTGCAACAACAACAACGGCTCTGATTTATATTTGAACTAAAGTTTATGTATATTAATGTATACTATAATTTATGTATTTTTTGCCATTCACTCAATCTTATGTAAAGATTTTTTTCAAAATAATTTTATGATTGTTACAAACAATACATTTTTAGTTTCAATAATTTTTTGTCACATTTTATTTGATGTGTTTTATAATTATTGCATTTTTTTAAACGTACTGTTAATTTCAACTGCAGCTTTTTCTATTTTCTTCATCATAAATTCTAATAAACGTTACATTGATTAAAAATATGTTTTCATGTTTTTATTATTGATGCGAAAATGTGAAGTCGAAGCTGTGACGTAATAATTTGAATTTAGTGACGTAACATTGCAATTTGACATTAAGATCAAGATTCTGAATATTAATGAAATAATTTTTAAGTTTTTTTCATATTCACTAGTTTGTTATATAAATACTAATAAAAATTTAATTATTCTAAAACATTCTTCTAATGTGTATGCTGAAAATAATTAAAAAAGACTGATGATGATAAATTTCGAGGATTTTAATTATATAAGACAAAAAGAGTATTTAAAAGGCTATAAATTTATACTAAAGTCTTATAGAAATTAATTAAAACATTATACTTGCAAGAGTTATTTATGTTGTCAAAAATTGTTGTAAATGAAATCTATACGAAATGGTTAGGTCGAAGAACGAAACAAATATTATAATAAGAGTATTTCCAACAACTTTTGTAATTTCAAAGTTGTCACTTTCTATCAACAACAGGGTTTAAAATAACCGCGAATATTCAGAAACGATTTCTGCGTCTGATCTTTTGCATCATATACTTTTAGACAGTATATATAAAATTTTTAAAAATAATGTTTTCCATTATTTGCATTTATTGGTATTTTATAGCATTATAAAAATTGGAATAATGCAACATATCACTGTGTCTTATGACATCGTTACACATTTAGGATTTCATAAAAAGCAGAGATAAATAGAATTTTTATTAATCATAGTTAAATCATAATTGCTGTATCATTTTTTATTTTGAGTGTAGTATCACATTTGTTCTAATAAGAGAATTTTCCGTGATTTATAAAATTGTTTTCAGATGTCTGTTATTCAGACTTACAATCGATCACTCACATCATTTCGACCTTTAAAATTATATTCTTGCACTTGATTCGTTTCTTAAGATGAAGAATATTTGAAAAACTATTAAAAAATTAGTGTACGCAGTTGAACAAAATTTCAGAAAAAAATGTTATCACTTCGATTTTCAGAAAAAAATAGTATCTCTAAATTTAGAATTTAGGGTGTTGACGCCAGTATTTTTAAACTTATTAAATTTGAGAGGCAATTTTATTTCTGTTTACCGAGATAAATGCGTTGACTCCTATTATTTTGTGATGTGTGTGTGCGGCGACTTCATGAATAAAAGAAAATGAGTCAAAAGATGACGAATCTTTAGGTAGTGAGAATCATCTTCTACATTTAAATAGTTCTTAATTTACCAAAACAGAAATTTCTTAGACAAATTTTTATGAAAGCTGTAGCCACAGAATTAATTGCTGTCCTTTCGGTCATTGTGAAAGTTGTGAAAGGAGAACATTTGGAATTTTATTTTCAATAATGGGATTTTTTTCATTTTACTGAGATCGCTTATTGTCGCTCTATGCGACAATTCATCGTATACTCTCTGGAGATTGCTGAATATCTCGTGTTAATTAATGATCCCCGGGAACACCATGTAAATTTTCCAATGAGAATGACCTTTGTTAGATCCAGCATGCCCATGGCAAAACCTTGTTTCAGGATGTTTATCAAGATAAAGCATATAAATTTCGATATCGTTATTTAGCATTTTCAAACACAGAAAAGTAGCGAAAGAACTTTGTTCTATTATTTAAAATTACTCTTAAACGAGAAGACGTAACTTTCCGATGCAATGTGTTGAAAATTCGGAAACAAAAGCTACTTAAACAGAGTCTTCCTTCCGAATCCACTTGTTCACACAAATCTTTGTCCCAGAAGGCAACCATTTCTTTGTGCGCCTGCGGTCACGGGTATCGTAATTTCACCACAAGCGGGGGCGGCGGAGGAGGATCATCTCTCCCATAGGTGCCGTTGACGAATTGCTCGCTTTAACAGTTAGCTAGGGAATAGAATATTTCTGCTGCTGGAGTAGACCACCCATTGTAATTACAGAGCAGAACTCGGTTAGACAGTCTTCACCATTTCCTCATCCAGCGGATCATTACAGTTAACGCTTAAAATGGCTAGATTTGATTCGGTTCTATCTTGTTTTGATGTAAATGGCTAATTTCGTATGTTCCAAGGGGCTATTAAGAGACTGGAAAACACAGGACTGTTCTTGGTAGAATTAGGCAGCCTTTTCTTGGTCGCTGCTGATTTAAATAGGACATGTATTTCAGATTAATATTTTGATGCCATATTATATTTATTTCTTAGTTATTTCTCTTATATGGAGGTGAATAAAATAAATAGCGCCCACCATAAAATACTAAACATATTTGATTATGTATGAAATCAATTCACGAATACTTTAAGTGTTTTAGAGCAGTTAACACATCACATTAAAATATTATTTTCCTGATAATTTAATTCTAAAAAGATTGTTTCATTTTACTGATAAAATTAATTGTTTTAAGATATAAGAATGCATCTGTACACAAAGGCAACTGCATCACAAAATACCGATATTTTTAAGCTAAGAGTTTCACAGAAAGTAAAAATCATGATTGCGCTATTTGTTTAATATGCTAAAAGACAAAACTGTTTTATATATTACATATGTATTCACTTTATAATTTTCTACCATATATTTGAAAATGAATGTAATAATTTATTTCCAAAGTAATGTTTTTTAACAATTTCCTTGATAATTTTAAATAAATAAATGTATTTGAACAAATGAAGTTTCCAAGAATTTTTTTAAGTATTTTGTAATGAATTATAAAGTTGTGTTATACACAAAAGAATTACTTTAATCAATAAGAAAACGTGTAATATTTTATGTTATATGAATTTACAGATAATATCTCAAAAGGTTTATATATTCATCTAATAATAATTTAAAACACATTTTTGAATATCTAAATAAGTTGTTAAGCTATGGTAAAATATTTAGCATATTTTTGAAACATCATTTCTACCAATTTCTTCCCAGAATTTTATTTTCTTGATGGAGGTATTTAGGCGAATAAATTTTTACATTCACTTTCTAGTATTTCTAATTGATACATTTTAAATCAGTCGTATATATTTACAGATAACAGTTAAAATGATTATCTATTAATGAAATAAAATGCTTAAGAATTTCCGTCAGCTGTGCTTTATACTAAAACTAAGTGAACCTCAAACAGGTTTTCAACCACGAAATATGCATTATTCTTTAGGAAAAAAGCTAAAGATATTTGAATAATTTATTTTACATATTTGAACTTTCTCAAATGTAACACGAAAAATATACTTTACTTTCATGTATTTTTAAAAGAACAATATAAAAACTTAGCCAAAATAAAGAATTTTTTTTAATTTTTATAAAAAAAAACAAAGTCTTCTGTAGTTACTAAGGAATTGCTTCAGAATCTTCTCTAAAGTAATGTGCAGCACTAGACATTTTTGTATATTTCTTAATAAAAAATTTGAAAATTTTCTAATATGAATTAAAAATTGCTGCTATTATTTAAAGTTTTATTTTATTCTAAAAGCATTTTATTTCACATTTATTCAAGAAATTATGCAATCAAAATTCTTAATTATTATAATAGAAAAATTTTAAATTATTTTTCAAATGCTTTTAGATGCTGATACAACTATTATTTTGACTTAACTGGAAAACTAAATTTTATTTAATTTACAATAGCTTTTTCATACATGAAAGAAACTAATTCATATTCTTCTTATCCTAATTATGTGATTAAATTAAATTTTATTTTATTTATTAAAAATCATAAAAAAATAAAATTTTACAAATTTGTGATTTTCAACTCAGAATTTTTTAAAAAAAGAGTTTCGTTATGAAATAAATAAAATGTGTTATAATTATTATTTATTTTTTATGATCGCTAACTTAAAAATTAAATATTAATAAACACTTTAAATTGTTTGTGTTGCTCAAAAACAGTGTTTTTAAACATGAACCACAAAACACTTTTTTGAGGAATTTCCGTAATTACTTTGATGCATCCATAGATCACAAGGGTGTCAGAAGACAAAAATAAGACTTCCATATTCTATTCGCAAATAGTATGTGGAATCTTAAAGGAGAATCAAATTTTTTCGAACTCCATTCAAAAGTTCGGCAAAAGGTCAAAAGGTACAAAAGATATATATATATATATATATATATATATATATATATATATATATATATATATATATATATATATATATATATATATATATATATATATATATATATATATATATATGTATATATATATTTGAGGAGGGTGCTTTGGAGTTTTCTGTATGTCCTCCCTTGAGACATGTGAACATTGAAAATTAAAAACGATAAGCTCTTGTATGATTCCTTCAAAGCACAATACTGAATATAGTGGCTGATCGGTTAATGAACATAATCCGTTACAGGACTATGTTCACTATCCAAATTGTTCGTTAACCGATCAACAGCTTATATATTCGTGTATTTACCTTAATATTCGTATATAACTTAATATTCGTATAGCAAGTACAAAGTTCATTATAATGGGTGAAAGTTCATTATGATGAAATTTTTTTCTTGTAATCGATAAATTCGTTTTGAGAACTCTAAAAGTTAGGTTTAAAAATGAGAGTATAATGTTTCAATAAGTGTATTCAAAAAATAATGCATGCATATAGTCTTTCATATTAATCAGTCCTCTTTAATTTTTTTGTTAATAGGGCGTTAAAGAATAATTTCAATGTCGACTGTTTTTCTCTCTCGAAGCAGAACAAAATGAAATCAGTTTTGAATCAAATCAAAACGGAAACTTTCGCTAGAAATATTCTATAGGAAATTTTTTTATAAAAAATGGTTTTTAAAATTTAATAGAATTGAATAATTGAAAAAGTTGTTGAATAATTGAATAGAATTGAAATAATTTGAAGATTAATAGGCATGCACTATAATTCAAGAGAGATGAGAAACTATTTTCTGTCCGCATATTTTCTCAACCCTACACGTCATGCACCAAGAGCCGAGAAGTTTTCGTTAGAATTTTTAGGGAATTTTTCTGAATGTATGTTCATTGAGTCCGAACACAAAAATTTTTCGAGAGAGTGCTCATTATCCGATCTGTTTGTAATTCTAACAGTTCGTTAATGGATCCCCTATCTAATTTGTTAGGTCAATTTCATTCACTGTGTGCAAGGACATATATTAAGACAAAAGTGAAAGGCGCTGGATTTGAACCCAACAGCAGTCGAGCGACGGAAACGGATATTGGCGTTTCCGCCTTCTGCGTGAACATCTGTGGGAATGCTTAGACATATCATCCTTATTTAATAAACTAAATATATTTCGATATTTTTCCACCAAAATCCACAGCAAAAAATGTTTTATTTTATATAGAGTTACATGCGAATCATTAAACAAATCTTTTTTATTCTTCTGTTCTACTGCCGGAAATGTTTAAATGATATAATAATCTAAAAACTGAAAAAATTGAATCCTGAATTACTGTCTTCCTCTTCATAGCACGTCAGCTGGATTCAAGCCTTGCTGGTTCATTCACTTCAGAATGCAGAGATTTGTCTAATTAAATTAAAACTCTAATAAAATGATTGACAAACTCGATTGCTTTTATATTGCTTGTTTCTCGAATATTTTTTCTTTAAAATTTTTAAATCAAAGCACGATTCAACATTACAAAATTGATCTCGCCTTCATAATTGCAGATCTTCCGAAAAATAATTTATAAACTGAAGAAAGTTCTAAGCAATGTAAATAAGAAATATTTGCATGTTTTGCGTGTCAGTACCATGTTTTTGTATAAGAAAATTTAAAATTTGTAAATGATATGCATCAAATTTTGTCAATTATTTTGTTAGAAATAATATGTTATATTTTATATTACATCGTTCAATTTTAATTTATATTTCTACAATCCACGTGGTCTCAAGACTTCTCATGTCGAAGACAGGGATCATTTTTTATTTATAAGATAAACTCATGATATTAAATGTATTTTTAAGAGATTCTAATGGGAAACATTAAAATCCTTTCATATCTAACAGCTGTTGAAACTAAAATAAATGACAAAACGCATGTCTTTGCAGGAAGGAATCTTTCATACAAATTCTGTACTGGAAGTGATTTTCTCTCAAAATGCATTATGTATGCCAAAAGGGATTTAAATCTGCCTCCTTCTGACCATTACCTTGCTGTTGTTTCTGCTTTATGGGAAAAATAATAATTGTCAGAAAAGTTTATGTCATATGTGATGGAGGTGGACATGTTATGGTAGAAAGTGATTTGAGAGTTTCAAAAAAAATTTTTTTTAAGTTTCAGGGAAAACAGTTTTGAGTTTTAAAAATTTGAATTTTAATATGTATATTTTTATTTTAAAAAATCACTAAACATAAAGTCTTTGCTTTTAAAATTACATATTCCGTTTATTATGATAAAACTCTACAATTTCAATTTTACTGATGCGTTACATTCAAAATATTCTACTTCAATAAGAAATAACAACAATGTAATATGCAGTATAGAGACACATTATTGTAATAAAGTAAATTTGTTTACACATACACATTTATATATATATATATATATATATATATATATATATATATATATATATATATATATATATATATATATATATATATATATGTATGTATGTATGTATGTATGTATGTATGTATATATATAAATGTGTTTGATTTTATGTGTATGATATGATACCAAATTTTTTGATTAGTAAACGTTTTGAAAGTGATAAAGAGTTCAAGAATGTTGTGACTTCGTATTAGCTTAAATCCCTTGTGGCAGAAGAGTATATTTGAATTCTGAAACCCATATGTAGTCTTCAGTTTCGATTTTTTTTTTTGGAAGTGTGGGAAAAACAGGAAGTTTCGTGTATTTAATTGATTTGTTCGAATATATGATTAGGAATTTTTTTTTAAATTAGAAAAAGAAACACGCGTAAAACTATTACACATAAGGTAATTATTATTAAAATTTTAAAACTCGATAAAAAAGAGTCGTCAATAAGACTGATGTCAAATTTGAATGGAATATTATTGAAGAGAAAGGAAAGCTTATGAAAAAAGAACGAAAAGAGTTCCAAATTTTCAAGACAGCGAGTACAGTCAGAATATGTAAAAGAAAATATATGTCATGCGCAAGACGTATTGCAGTTATAAAAGTTACGGCGTTTTCATATTTCGCCTCTGAGAAAATAGTCATGATTACCTCAAAAAAGATCAAGTTTCGCTTATAAAACTCTTCTACCAGAACGATGACTGTGAACCATTAGCTCTTTAGAAGTTCTGGATATTCAAGGTTAGGGAAAAAAAGACTGCTTCGATTGGGTCTTGAGAAAATAGTTCTGAAATCTGAAAAGACGTGTTTATTTTGTAATATGGTAAACAACGGAGAGTTGATTCAGTTAAAAATAATATCTACAGGAATGCAAGAGGTGCCAAGCGGTAGAGTGCCACCAATGGGAATTGAACGAATTGTCTGTGGACATGGTCCATAAAATTCTACAAAATATCCTGATTGCTGTTTATGCAAAATTATCCTCTTGAAGGCATTGCTTCCTGGGGGAGAATTTTAGTTTAGAATAGTGGACAATGAATGGTCGAAAAACTTATTGTGAGCAAACAAAGTACATTTCCTGTTGAAAGAATATATGCAAATACACAGAATTGCCAAATATGAGCATAGAAAAACAACTAGCTAATTAACCAACACCACGTCATTCTACAAAGGGAGAGTGGTGCATGTCTACGGCGTCATTTTCAATAGAATCATATTCTTCCAAGAAGACGTCTGCTTCTGGTAATGTTATCTGTGCTGTAGCTGATAAGCGCTTTGAGTGTTTTTTTCATGCAATCACATCATTCCAATGCATTAACAACAAAGTCATGCGGATGGGATCACTTTTATGTAAGATGGAAGCACTCTTTGAAAATCCAGTGAACCAGTTGTTAAAGCCAGACTAATCAGCCATCTTTTTTTGCAACGATCACTTGATCTTAATCCAAGGACATCTGGTTGTTGAACTATATTAAAGTTGTAGCGTTTAGTACTCTAACACACACACTGTACACATATCTCAACTAAAACCATGCATTTCGTAACATATTCTGAAAGTGAATCTGGAGCCACTTCAGTTAGATGTACAATAATCTGTTTATCGATTTCAACTTGTTGAAGCAATGAATTGGTGGTTAGCATATTGAACACGTCTTGCACCAGTCTCCAAAATTTATTCAACTGATGATTTTTATGAGGTTTTTCTAGTTTCAGGGAAGTAAAAACTGATTTTTCACATCAATCTGATGTGATCTTGCCTTGAAAGGTGATCTTAGAAACTAACAGTTACACAGCTGTGCAGTCATGCAAACTGAAGTGTACAGTTGGTTTAAATTATAACTCACATCATAGCCGTTATTTTGCTAGTCTTTTGCGATTTATTGTTGAACTTTTAAATTATAACACTCAAAACGAGATCTGTCGTTAACATTTTGAATTATTTTTTTCTTAGGTCAAACTCACTTCCTTTTAACAATATATTTTTTTTAAAAAATTTGATATCATTCTGATCCATGGTTCTTTTTATAGTGTTTTGAAACTTAATGATTACTTTATATAATAAATATTTGAGGACTTTTTATTGAATTAAATGTAACAGAAATTTTCTCCAGCTTGTAGCAATTTAATTAGATTTATCGTGCTAATATAACATTTTCTTTTCAATATACTGGCATCGAGTGATGTATTTAAAATAAGATACTATGGATGATTTCTATGTAAATTTTTTATAACTTAACTATTTTATCTTGCAATATTGATTTTTTAAATATTTAATAATTGTGTAGTTAGTCCGCTATGAAATGGTATTTACTTTAAAAACTACAAATTAGGAAAAAGGTAGAAAAAATGTTATCCAAAATTAAATCGCAAGGGAATGATAATAAATCTAGGTCTTCATCACAGCGTGATCATTAAAAATGATATATGTATTACGACTTTTTTTAGGGGGAAGTAATTTATAGTCACGTGGGACACACTTTACGACTCATTTTTGTGTACCAGTCCTCTTCTGTACCAGTCTGCCTTTTTTCTTGGCCCTTGGAGATAACTGCGGAAATGGGTTTGTCGAGTTTTTCTCACAACAATACCATTCTTACAGAGTGATATTGAGAGTCTTCATTGCTTGCGCTGTGGTGAATGAACTGCAACAGCTTAAATCGAGAGATAATATACTAGTGACATATGCATTAGTTCTACAAACACGGAGCATTTAAGTTATTATAGCAGGAAAAAATGAAACTTTATGATAATGATCACCTTAATTTCATATAGAGAAGAAAATTGTTAAAAAAATTAGATTGCCAACGAAAAAAATTTAAAAAGTATTACTGCTGGAAGGTATTCTAGCTTTTCTTATTTAAACATTTTTAACAACAGTGTGATACGATTGAACCTATGGCTACAAATGTTGCAACCAAACATTCAAATAAAATATTGATATTTATTTACAAAACATGTAATAAATATACTAAAAGCAGTTGTGCTACAAGAATATAAATACAATATTTTTCAATAAAGCAATTTATAAAAATAATATTTATATCTCATAAATCTCTATAATCAATTTTACGACAAATTACGACGAAAGAAGCCATCAATAAAGCAAATGGTAATAAATATTTATTTCAGTTTATTTCATTTTTATAGAAATGCATAAATATTTTTTTAATTTTTCCAACATAAATAAAGAAAGTTATACTTCGAATCAATATGAATAATAAAGCCAATAAGTAAAATAATAAAAAATTAATTCATGCGATTGATCAATCAAACTTATGGCATACGAATAAAATGAAACAATAAAGTTTAATTCACAATCAAACCTAATCTAAAGGAGTAATTTACCATAAGTTTAATCGGTATATAGACTCAGAAGTCATAAAGATAATGCATAGTCAGTAATCTTAAAAACAATGTCAATAAACTTAAAGACCATTTTTTTATTAAAACTCACACTAATTTGAATTTTCCCTATGCTTTATAATATTTTTATAATAGGATTCTTAAACATAATCAGAAAAATAAATTTCAAGTGAAATAGTTCGTTCTTCTTCTACAAATTCAATCATAATTTTTAAAAGAATTTCTATAACTAAGCAATTGGCATTCACTATAATTTCCTTAACTGAGTAATTAGTTTTTTCAATGACTATACACTGCTCAAATGAATTATTATTCAAATGAAAAGTTAAAAGGAGCCGCAAAAATCGATCGATTGTCATTTATTTTAGGTGTAATAAGCCTTCATAGTTTTATTACACAGTTTTTATGATAAATAACAAAATATAAGAAACAGGAAATGATTAAATAAAAAAATTTAAGATTCTTAATTAGATTGCAAAACAATTTTTGTAGAGTGCCCTATATCTAAGAAATAAATTATTCTCACCATCAGCAATTACGTTTGCATGATAATTTACTTTTTTGATGTATGAAATGAAAACTTATGATAAATTAAAAAGAGTTAATAAGCTATATGTTACATTTAGTGCACATATAACCTGTGGCCAAACAATTAAAAATAACACATAGATGGAGATACAAAATATAACATTACATTTCCATTATTTTCAGAAAACTTGTTTTTTTAATAAGTTTGATTAATTATCTTAAAAAAATCATGCCTTTTTCTTTCTATTTATTTTCCCTAATATATTATTAAACGCACATGCATAACCATACTATATATATAATGGAATTTTTTCTCTTAAAAAAAAAAGCTGAGCAAATGCTAAAAGAAGAACAATAAATCGAAAAGACTAAAAATTATAGCATTTGTTCAAGTTTTTTTAAAAAACTTTTCCAATTACTTATATTTTGGTAATTCTATTTAAGCTACTTTCACTCTTAGTGTATTGATAAACGTTTAATTTTTGTGTTTATTCCTGAATTTATTTGAAATTATGCTTATGATATTTCTCATCATTCTTTTATATATACGCCAATTCTCCGGTACTATTTATAAAAGTCTTTTAAAATTAATTTAAATGTAAAAATGTTCACAAAATTTTAAGTAATTTCTTCTCGTATACAAACTTTAGACAGAAATATATAGTCAAATTAATATGAATATTTCATTAAGAAAACTAGACATAAATTGAGGAGGGGATTATTAGCTGAAGAGGGTACCCTTGCATCAGAAATTTAAGATTTGATACTTGATCCGATTATTAAAAGGTTCTACGCGCATTGAAATATCCATAGATTGTACGATCTGGTGTGGAATGGAGTGTAAAAGAACCTGTTCACTCGTCGTTTTTCTTTCGTTCAGATGTCATTGGTCCAAAAGAAGATATTCTCTGTCTTTTATTGGCTCTACTTGGCAGAAATGGGACTTCTATATTAGTCACAATGACATAATACAGCATAAAACGAACATCTAAAAGGATTGCCCAATTTCTTGATTCAAGTCCTAATCTAGTAATATAATTACAAAATTTGTACTTAAGATAAAATTTTGAATAATTACAAATTCACAACTAATAATTAGAATAATGATTATAATTCTAAAATAATGTAGAATAAATGAATGAAATAGCCATGAAAAAAATATATGTGTTCAAGTTTGCAAGACAAGTATCAAAATGATGAAAATTTCACCTCGGCAAATTGAATTGCGTGACTGGTTCACTGGCATGCTATGAAGCTGTTGTAATGTCTGTAAAAATAAAGTTATGTTTCGATAAAATTAATATTGGATAGAAAATGCTGCCACTGAATTGGTTATTTTTATTTCTGTCAATACATATTTTATTTTGATTTACGATTTTCTAATTGAACCCCCCAATTTAATTTAATTTAATAATTACCTAAAATCGTCATAGGTGACATTTTTCTTCTATATATTTGCTGAAATTTGCAATTACTAAATGCTTGCTTAAATAATTTCAAAACCAATTATTGGAGTATATTTCATTTTCAAATGGTAATTAATATTAATACATGGAATTACTTTCAACAATAGTAAACACAATTGTTAGAGCATAATTCTTAATATTGTAAAATAATCATAACATTATTATACGAATAATAATGATAATAATAACTATGTATAATATCAATATAATAAAAATTATAATATTAATTATCTAAACTGCGCTGAATGAGGCAAAAAAGCTACTATGAAAATGTCTTAATTAATGTTCTCTAAACACAATTTTTTAAATTATCTTCAAAAATAATATCTTATTTTTATATAGGAATTCCTTAGGTTGATAAGTTAGTAAAATATATAGAAAATTATCAACAGTAGACAAAGATTTGCTCTTAAAAGTGATTAGAAAAAAAAAGTACTAAATTTAATACAATTCTTTTTAAGGTAATCACACAAAAAAAACATTCAGCCCAAAAAAAAAGGAGAGAAAAAAAAACGAACAAGGAAAGAATATCAGTATGAAGTTACATTCGCGTTACGCTCTTCGAAGCAAAATCATGTGATTTTCAGCTATTTTAGAATGGGCCGAAGCGTGACATGATTCATCACCGAAACAATTTCATTATTTGGGCAGAGAGAGCAGAACACAGCAGTTTTAATTGGTCTTCTTTACCCTTTGACAAAAAAGTTGTTCCGCGTCAGCAGAAAAAGAATAGAACTAATCGAGTAAAAGGGATGAGAACAAGAACTTGGGATAAAAAAAAAGTTCGTCCCCACTTGAGCAAGTGTAGCTGCTTTCAACGACCTGATGACACGAGACCTCGCAGACATTGACACCACCTGCCCAATCTCTCACCCCTGTTTTATCACGTGACTTGCTCTTTGTGACGTCACAACTTGCCGCTTTGATGAAAAGGCAAGAGGTCCTACTCACCCTTTAATCGATTCTTTTTTTTATTTTATTTTTTATAGATATATTTTCCTCCTGGTCTCCTAATATCTTTCCGGCTTACGAGAGCCTTTGAGGAAATCATGATTTTTTATTAGATGAGAAGAATAAGGGCTGATATTTTGTTACGCGAGCACAGAATTACTGAAATCAGTGTTTTTAAAAGATTTAAGTGATGCTTTAAATTCAATATTTTACTAAATCAAGTAACAATATTAAACAGTAATCACGAGTAAAAATCTCATTTTTCATGTTGTCAACGAGTTTATAATGTAATAAAGATTTCTGCACAAGATACATGTTTAGAAGTTCACTTTTGTCACACATTACCATCTATATGAAGTAAAATAATATTTTATTACTGAAATAATGAGACATATTATTTCATACCATTTTTGAAAATGAATAGATCATTTCATATAAAAACCTCGATGATTAAAAAAAACCTTAATTATGCATATGCGTATATATATATATATATATATATACATATATATATATATATATATATATATA
>CM075853.1:16380015-16535015 GCA_037975125.1 Latrodectus hesperus | reverse complement strand
GCAGTCGAGCACTCCTCAATACTTGAATGAAAAGCAATTATTTTTATTTCACGAAACTGTAGTTCGTGAACTGCTTTACAAAACCTTACTAAAATGAACACAATGAATAGGAAATGTAAAAGAAAAGAAATCAGTTTTAAGCAGTCTTTTTAAAATTTACAATCAAAATTTAGAATACTTAAAGTTAATTTAGTGTTTAGATTTTTTCTCAAATTAATAATATATCTTTTTAATTTTAGAAAATATAAAAGGATAACATAGTATCGTGATGTATATTTTACTAATTGCATTCTTATAGTAATTAATGCAATCGAATTTGAAATTCGAATCTTTCGTACTCTTATTTCTAATGAAAAGTTGTTGGCAAACATATGGAGTATTTAAAATAAATATTTGGAATAAATTTTGAATAATCATATTAATTTTATTATTACAGTTGGAAAAATATTTTTGTGTACTTTTTATTTAACTATTGAAAATAATAAGCTAAATGAATATGATAAATTAAATTATTCATTGGAATTTCAATATTATTTTGCATAAGCCTTTTCAAATTTTTTACAACATACTAAATAAAATTCAAATATTGAAAAATTTGATTTGTAAAGTTAACAGCCTATACAATTTCATACACTTTGATTTAATCAGAAAATAAACCAAAATACTAAATATTATAGTAATGTATTCGTAATCTTAACAATTCTTATACAAATAATCTAAAAATACCCTTATCTTATAATATGTTATATTAAAAAATTTATATAAGTTAAATATTTTTAAAATCCTTGGACTTCATATTACATAGTTTCCCTTTGTATAAAAGCACATTTAATATATCACTGGATTTCCATTGAGGCTATTCAAATCACAATATTTATAACATTGAGTCTTATATATTTAATTTTTTAAAATAAAAATGTGTCAATAATAATAAATTATACGTGATAAAAATAAGAACTATAAAAAAAGTGTAATAGGCTTTGTTAAGAATCCATTATATTGAATAGTATAAATAATAATAATTATTAATATTAACACAATGTATTTAATTTTATTTCAAAATATTTAGAGAGAAAATTGTATTTCTTAGGGAATTACTTCAGACTTTTTTGCATTAATGAGAGTGATAACATATACATATTTCAATAATAAAAATGAAACTTTTATAAAATGCTAAACTAATGTGTATTTATGAGTGAAGTGTTACAAAAGAATAAGTGTAAAAATTAAGTTTTGAAGAACTTTTTTAAAATACATTAACAAGTAAAAACAAATTCCAACCATTTTTATAATATACTATTCATTTAAATACTATAACACAATATAAAAGGATGGGTAAAGTATATAATAAGACATTAATATATACAGTCATTTAAATAATTAACAATTAATAATATACAGTCATTTAAAATTTTTACCTACATTATAACATGTAAAAGAAGTTTCTACAATTTTTCTAATGTCAAATTAAGTAAAAGTAATATTTTTTGGTGCATGAATCAAAGTAAAATGATATTATTAATAATTCTTTGTTAAATAAAAACATATTTAACTTTTATAAAATTTATAAAATTTAAGAATATAAATACATGCACTGTATGACTATATGTATGAATTAGAAAAAAAAACATTTTGTGATATTATTTTATTATTAAAAAAATATTTAAATGAAATCTTATTTCTTACATCAATTCTTATTATTACCTTTCCAATTATATTCCATCTCAAAAACATTTAAAGTTATTTTTCTAAAAATATTCCATAATTAAAAAATTTCCTTGTTATTTAGTAAAATATCTACATTTATTTCAGAAAAATGAAATTTTACAGTCAGAAAATTTTTAATTTCATTTTAATTAAACAAATGTCACAAGTTTCATTTAATTTCGAATGATGCAATTTTTTAGTTTATAAATGTCTCACAATAATAATTGTTATAAGGGCTCTTCCTTAAAAAATTCAAAATTAGAATTAGGAAAAAATACATTTCAATCAATGTTTTCTACATACATAAAATTTTAATTAATTTCACAGTTTAAAAATCTATCAAATAATTTAAATTTTTTTCTAGAAAAGTAAACAAAAAATTAATTAATAATAAGGATATATTAAAACATGAGTAAAGATTGTAATTTACGCTGAAATGCTTGAATTCCTTTTTAAATAGTAATTATTATTTCAAATAAAATTAAGGAATCTGTTCGAATTACTGTATAAATAAACAAGAATATACACACATACAAACCTACATACATATATAAATATATGTATATATATATATATATATATATATATATATATATATATATATATATATATATATATATATATGTATGTATGTATATATATATATATATATATATATATATATATATATATATATATATATATATATATATATATATATATATATATATATATATATAAATAAATAAAATGAATGAAGTCGCAATATTATTTTAAATTTGGAATCAATTCTATCGCATGAGATCTATTTTCCATGTTGAGAGTGAAAATTCTCTTTTAACTTCAGATTCTGGTTAAGATATTCTTGACGGCTGAAAGGTATGGTTGTCCACCTGGGTTTCATTCCAACTGCTCGTGGATTGGGATGTTTGTAAAAGTTCGTGAAACTTTCTTTTAAAATAAGTGTATACTAATAAATTTTAAAAAAAAATCAAGAGTGGCCACTGAACACTGATGAAATGGTCCTGTTATGTATATTCAAATCGTGATATATTAATTAAGAGTTTTCACACACAAAATTTTCATTTTTCGATTTATTTTTGAATAGAATTCTACCAATTATTGATGACAAAAGACACTTGAAATTATTTAATATTAGCTAAAATTCTGCTTCTAGAATATATTTGTGCGCGTTGTGATAAATATAGCTTTTCGGTGTGTTGGAGATGCTTTGTTGATTGGTAGCTGGGTTATACCTTTTACAAAATTATGGTAATAACAATTATTATAAATTTAGCTTATATAATTATAATAATCTAAAATTATAGATAAAAAATGAATTTTTGATTGAATAGTTTAATTATAAAAAATGTGATATCAAGTAAAGGATAAAATTCATTAAAATTCAATATGTATTTCGTTGTTATGCTAGAATATCGTTAAACATTTCTTTTACCACAGTTTATCATCACTGTGAATATCTTTAGAAATAAGCTAAGAAATATAAAGATATAATTACCTTTTAAATATTCTCAGTAAAACGCGCCTATAAAAATGCAAAAAGCATATTTTTAATAAAAGATTTTTGAGATATTAATGGAGAAAAATGTGTGTTTTATAAAATTAAATTATTATTACGAAAGAAATTTTATAATAATATGCGTGTTTCATAAAGGGAAGAGTGCGTTACATAATAGGGCTGTTCCATCATAAAATGATTATTTATTCAGTTTAGGCAAAAAATTCGGCAAATAAATAAAAAATGCTTCAAAAGCTACTTCCAAAATATAAAAATATTAATAAATAAAGAAAAATTCTGAAAGTAAATTTAGAAATGAAGACATCTTTACCAATTTAATAGCCTGTTGACATTAAACATGAACTTTACAATTAAGTAATGAACATATAGATATAATTTTGAAGGTGTAATTTGGAACTTACGTACCATCTTGATGAGTTAGATTGTTAACAAGAGCTTAAAATCTTTAATTATTTTAGTGAGATACCTATTATAAGTTTATTTCATTCAAAATAAAAAAGAAGATAAAGATAAAGAAAAATTTTGGACTTATATTTCAGTATAAAATAAATTTGGATTTAATATTAATATTCCAAGTTATATATAAAATATTAAATTGTGTGTGTGTGACCTTAAGAGTTCCTATAATTGATTAAAACGAGGACTTCAGCTTTTTTCTTAAATATTTAGTGAATTAAGTAATTATGAGATTATCATATAAAATCCTAGTTGCTAAAATCATTTATGACATTTTAATGCATACATAAATTATTTCTAATAGATTATTACACTATTAACAACTTCGTACTCAATTCAAATCAAATTATTTATTTACATACATATGAAGCAATAATTTATTAATCTGTTTCAGTCCCGGTAGAAATTAATGGCTCACTTAATTGGCTTAGTAAATATAAGCAAAAATGTATAAATGGCCTCATACAAAAAAATTACAATTCATAATCCTTTGTTAATGATGAATTATATGAATTTTTTTTATATTACAGACATAACATTGATTCTGTTACGTGTATAAGAAACATCAAACAATTTAATCTTCAACAAGATGAAACTTAAAATAAAATTTAGAAAAAAAAACGTTTCAACTAACAATATTTCTGGAAGAATATGAATTTAAATTCAAAACTAAACGTTGCGTTTCGCTTCGAAAGATTTATCTTACATGAAATTAAATGCCTCTACATTGTGATACACGGTTAAAAATAAACATTGTGATACACGGTAAAAAATGGAAAATGATACTTTTCCATTTTTTACCGTGTATCATGCAATTGATTGAGTCCAATACTTGAGTTCTCTGAACCCTCTAATAATGGAGGCTGGCTTCCCCGCAATGTTCTACGTTACTAGTGATCGATGCCCTTAGAAAACAGATATGACAACTGTTCTTACAGATCTCTTTTTAGATCCTTTAGGGGAAAAGATGGAGGGAAAGTAGATCAACCACCCCCTCAGTGTGCCTCAGATGTACTTGATGGGATTAAGGATGAAGGGATGAGCTCAAGAGAGCGTATGACCAATCCATATGTACAATTTTTCTCAAGATATTGTTTTCTCTAGCGGTATGAGAGCTTTTTGTTGTGTATTTATATTGCAGAGAAAGTCTAATTGCACACTCATGAAGGGGAAATGCAGAGATTCAAAGAGGAATGTGAAGCGTTTCTAATACGACTTCTTTGGACTATGATGGGAGATTATTAATTCTTTATTTATACATTGTTATATTTTCCGGACTGACCTACATAAAGATCTCATTTATATCTAAAAAGATCAAATTTGTGATACAAAATTTGCTATTTTATTCTTTTATTGTTTATAATAGAATCATCAGGAATGATACATTGTTACGTACTTTCTGAGTAAATAATAAAATTATAGTAATATTTTAACAACTTTAAAATTATAATAAAAACCTACCAGTTACCAACTTTGTAACATTTCCATTTGATGATTTAAGGAACTATAAGAAAATATGTAATGGAAACAATTAGCATTCTATTCAATCCAACTAACTGATTATCAAGCCAACATTGTTAAAATGATTGTAAAAACCCTTTTGAATAAACCCTGTCCGAAGTACATTTTTCATGCATATAACTGTCATAAGTATACTTGTGCAGATCTAAGGGGATGGAAACGATACAGTTTTTATCCCACACATTTGTCATGTCTAAGTGCTTCACAATTATAGTTATAAGAACATACATATGCAACAGATGCCATAGTAGGTGATTATTTTGATATGCAAATAAATCACTTAGTATGGTATCTATCAGAACATAATAGTCATGTCAGAACATAATAGACTGCCTGTATCTCGTTACCAGAAGTACAGCTAACTTTCAGTATATGATTAATCTAACATCATGGAAGCTGACATGTATTGGATGTCGAAAACATTATGGTCGCTTAGCACAAAGTGTTGCTAACAGAGAATAAATCAGTGAAAGATTCCCGTAAAATTTAAATATCAAGGGTTCAAACTGAAATTGTATAAAGTGTAATGATTTGGACAGATGGAGTACACAAAAACTATATATTAATTGTTTCAAATGGGAAACATTTATTTAATATAAATTATCTTACTTTCTTCTATTAACCAAGCGAAAATAGATTTATAAATACGCAGCATATATTTGCTAATCTTGTTATTGTTCTTTCTAATCTCGTATCTGCTCTGATGGAGTCAAACCAGATCAATGTAAGCCTTAAGGACATTAATGAAGTCCGATACAAGCAGTAGACAATTGTGGATATCAGCTCAATGCAGTCCAAGTTGGGATGCCTGGCATTTAGGGCAAAAAGAAAACCTCTTGCTACAAAAAGAACGTGTAAGACATGTCAAGTGTCCACTGGCGTTTGGTTAGACATGTTTTGGTCTGCCTGTCACAAGGGAGAGATAGGGAAAATCTTTGCCTTTATACTAGTTGTGGAGCGGAAGTATTAAATGTACTTTAATAACAGGTCCTCCATCAGTCCTGTTAGTGGCCTCAGAGTGACAAGGGGGTCCTTCTGGGAGGTGTGTACAATGTGGGTCTATAGAACATACTCCTGATTCTTGTTGTTGCAACAGCAAGCCTCCCTGTATCTAGCCTTGAGTTGGGTTCTACCAGTTAGATAGAAGCAGCCGGGTGGAGTTTTTATATGAAGCAAGGACCAAGCAGAAGACCCCCAATGCCACACTCAGAAATGTCATTTCACTTGGAGGACATTGCGACCACACACTATGCACTCCTGGTAGGGTCACCCAAAACGAGAAGTTTACTCCATCAGTCACAAACAATACTAGCAAAAATAGAACTAAGAAGGCATGGAACATAACATTAAGATACACTTCCTCCTTATGAAGCTCCAGTCCTCGGAAGACAGAAGCTGCATTTTACTCCCATGAATATGTTGCTAGCCTTACATGAGTCAGCGCTGAAATTTAATATAACTTGAAGTGAGGGAGCTATATATTATAAAGTACTTCTAAATATAATAATGTACAACGAAATACTATATATTACTTCAAAACTACTACGAAATACTATGAAAACACTTCAAATATTTAGAATATATTACTAAATTTTTGAAGTGTTTTTAATGCTAGAAAATAAATAATATGGCTTGCTATGCCTTATTGCCTCAAATACAAACCAATCTGAAAAAATAATAGTTTTCTGAAATTATGCTAAGAATCATGTGAAACACTGAAAGAATTTCGAGAAGATTTAATATAAATTCATTCAATTGAAGTAGTAAGTGACATTTGTCTAAAAATAAGAGAACTAAAATGACTATTACAGATGTAATCTGATAATTTGCCTGCCTACCTTTTGAAACAGTTGATGTTCATTTTATTTACGTTTCTTTTATTTGTACTTCACATAAAATCCTTTTATTAACATCAACTGTTTGGAAATGACTGTAAACATTGGGTGGGCGAATGATATGTAGTGTGATAGGGGTAGAATATGCAAATAAACAATACTTTAGATATGTTATAATAATATCATTATTTAACATATCTTATACGACATTTAAACACGTTAGATCTCATTATTTATGTTATTATAAGATTATGTTCCTTACTTATATATTGTAATATCATTATTATAAGTTATTGATACAACTGTTTACATTATAAATATTGAAGGGAAATTTATAAATCTTTAGCTAAAACATTCTATACATAACTTTTAAATAACTGTTCACATACCAACGCACTATAAAATATTCAAAAGTATTTTCCTGAGGTTTATTTTTGAAACCTCAGGCGTTGTCATTATTTTAACTTATGCGTGTTGATCACACATATTTACTCTGCCAGTCTTAAAAATATTGATATTACATGTGTGTAGTTTGTTTGTTTTATAAATTGTAGAGCATGAAATCATTATATCGTATTAATGAACTCAGATAATTAAAAGTTTTCAAACATGGCACAAAACTATCAAAAATAGAATTAATATCAATATCACAATTCAAAGGAGATATATAAATGTGTCTGTATTCATTTGTTCGATTAAAATGATTCTCATTTTGATAAAACTACGATGATTTTCCTTCCAATGTGTTTTAAGTAAATTATATTTTAGCCTTGTTTTGTGAATTCTAAAAAATTTAATAATTTAAACATTAAAATTTTGATTTTTCATTGTTTATCACTTTAATATTTCTGATCAAGTTGATTTAATAAATTTATGATTGATTTTAAAACAATATCATTTCTTAAGAAATTCATAAAATTCTAAAACCAAAAATGTTTCCTGACATTTAATTAAAATCTTCACAAATCTAATCATCCTATTTTAGTATAAGAAATATATTTTATAATCATTCAAACAATTTCATTTACATAGAAATTAAAGCACCTACTGATTAAAATTTTTCGTCATTTTAGTAAGAACATGTTGCTTAATATCTATTTAAATAAAAATCGAGTAATGGAATAATTTTCTGATTCTGATGTGACCAATGACAAGAGTATATGAAAGCTATCTTGAACCGAAGACTCGAGCATCGGTCCATGTAACGATTTGCTCTGACGTGAATATTATTTCATTTGAATTTTTTGATCTGACAACCTGAAAGCATTTCTAGCAGCTGCAGGCATTCGTTCCCAGCGAATGTGACAGGACTTCTCTGACTGCTTGTTAGTTTCAAGAGCTTTTCTGCAGGCGATGCGCCTTCGCTCGCTTGGATACCAAAAGAAATCTGCTCTCGGCAGAAGAGAATCTTATTTAGATAAGCTTATTCCTAGCAGAAAGCGACTAGTTGCCTTTTGTTCGTCCCAGGCTAAAGCTTCGTAAAGAAAGTTAAGTTCCATGTCACGTTGTGTCGGGCCAGAGCCGGTTACGTCCCCTTACAAAGCTAGCTCGTGATTGGTTGTAAAGAATTGGAATATAACGTTAGAAAGATGATGGGTTTTAGAGATTTCTTTATCACAAGTTTTCTTTCTTTTTTTTCCTCCACTCGGTGTAAATACACGTAGTAGAAATCAAAACGTTGGAAAATATCGTTCAGGAAACTTAAACTGGATCTAAATAGGCTTTCGGGAAACAGGTCACGTTTTGTTTGCAACTAATGCTTAGGTTAGTGAAATTAAATTACGAGAAATGTCCCGTAAAGTGTTACCTTAAAGATGTTAAAAATGTTTTTCCGTTTATCACTTTGTGTGTGTGTTTCACTTTTCAGTTCTTTCATCTTGCATTTTTTTAATTCTTTCATTTTATTGTCACTGAACTTTTTTCTTGTTTAAAAATCAAACTTTAAAATTCTGAAAGAAAATCATTTATTCATATTAAAGCTTTACAAAGATAGCAATGTTAATCTGCAAAGTTTTCAACAAATAAATGTTTGAATGGTAACATCAAGCACTAAATAATTTTCACTGAATTTGGGATTTTTTTAAAAATAAATAAGCAGAATCTTAATCACAATCTTTTAAATAAAATAAATAATAATTGCTAAGCTCAGTTAAAGACCAGTTATATTAACTTATGACTTGGGGATTTCATATTAATGCATATGATATCATACTAATCAATAATGATCTTGTGATAATTTTATAACTTTGATTATCTCACTTATTTTAAACTTTTGAGTTTTCATAAGTATAGTTATGATTTTCGATTTATGAGTTTTTGAATTTTTTTAAATTTAAATAGCGAAACAAAGTGTTGAACATGAGTATTTCAATCTTAGGAAAGAACCTATTGTTTTAAATTATTAAAAATTTTGATTGTATTTTATATTGGGGAAGATTGGTTATAAATTTAGGAGAATTAGTTACTCTTATAAACTGAATAATTATAAATAATCGTATGTACATAATGCAATCAATGTTTTTTGCAGACATTCATCAATGGATCGTATTAAGTATTATAATGTGCAAATTAAAATCTATAATTCCAGAATTTAACTACAAAAATATAATATAGACCTTTTTCTCATCCTAAATTTTAAATATAAAATTAATTATTGTGACGTGCCAGAAAATTCACACGAAAATAAGTATAATAGTTGCAATTTTTAATAAAGAAAGGCGAAGATTTTTTTATTATAAGTCTTTATTTAAAAATGTTTCGTTTTTTTCATTAAGTTAATCCTAAAAAGATTTATTTTATTTTGATTAATTTAAAATGTTGTGTAATTAATCAAAATTTAACAGTGGATTTAATTTACAATTAAATTAAAACAAAAGTTTTCTTATAATACAAATAGGTATATTTAACTGATTAAAATAGTCTATTCTTTCACATATCTCTCAAATGTTACGAGACAATTTAATGAGTCCTTGCTTAAATTCAATTTTGGATCTTTTAAAAAATATGTTTATTTCATGTTTCCATTTATCTAAATGGGTATGTCAAGTGTATTTCCATTATTACTTATTTTATTACATTTCTAAATAAATTGATAAGCATTCTAGCTTGTATATCATAGTAAATATTCAAAAATATCAAATGTTATTTGAAATTTGAAGATGAAATGCACAATTTCAATAAATACATTATACTAACCAATTTCAATAATGAAATTTTTTTTTCTGCTAGAAATCTTGATCATTTAAAATTCATAAATCTTTTTTCTTCTGAATAGTTTAATCAACATGAAAAACTTAAATACCTTGTCTTTTGTTAAGTATTTCATTATTTATTAAAATCTCTTATGAGAAATTTGAAGCCCTAAGAGAACTCTTTTAAGAAGTTTAACACTTCATACTAATAAAAATACAGTTTTTTTTCTTCCAATATAAATAAATGTTAATGCTTTTCCTTCTTTATAATTATTAAATAATTATGAAAAAACCTGAATACATATGGGATGATTTTTACTATGATATTTTTATGTGAAACTGTAAATAGGAACATCATTTGATATTATTATAATTTATTTCCTTTCCTTAAGATCTAAGTGTCATAAGCATTAAAGAATTCCACTGATATAAAATTATGAGCTATATCAAGATTATATTGAAAAAAATTATTGATTAGATTTATAAAGATATTTATTGAGATATATTTGCAGAAAATGTTTTCGCTGAGAAATCTCAAATACTGGAAGAAAAAATGAAATAGTTCATTTTAAGATTGGGGTTTTCAGAAAAACAACAATGCGTAAATATCATTTTTAAAGTTCATCATTGGTAATATGATGCTTTGTTTATGTGCAGATCCAATGAATATTCGGTAAAAGGATAGTCACAGGTTGTAGGGGATAAATTCATGGAGCGCATGTCCATAAAGAAATCCTCAAAACCAATGAAAGGAGTCTAAACAAAGCAATTCATGATTTGATCTGTTGCATCTGCACACAGGGAAAAATGCCCACTGAGTGGAAAGAAGCTTCTGTCTGTCCTATTCACAAAAAAGGTGACAAATTGGAATGCAATATAGAGGAATATAGAGGAATATCCTTGCTTAAACGGCTTACAAAATCTTCTCCCTTATTCTATTCAATTGGCTAACATACTACACTTCCAATATTATTGGAAATTACCAGTGTGGATTTCAGAGGGGAAGAACAACGACCGACCAGCTACACACTATAAGACAGATCCTGAAAAAAACAAGGAATATAATATTGATGCGTACCATCTTCTTATCGATTTTAAAGCTGCCTATGATAGTGTTTTTCGCGACAAATTATTAGAAGCAATGCTAGAATTTGACATCCCAATGAAGCTGGTTAGCCTTACCAGGATGACTCTGAAAAGAGTCTTCTGTAGAGTAAAAATCTTGTCAAGTCTCTCGGAGCCTTTCTTTACTGAAAAAGACCTTAGACTGGGAGATTCCCTGTCCTGTCTATTGTTTAACATTGCTTTGGAGAAGGTTATCAGAGACTCTGGTATAAAGACCAGTGGTACTATTCTACATAGTACAGTTCAACTTCTTGCCTTTGCCGATGACATTGATATCATAGGAAGATCAAAGAGATATATCATTGAGGCTTTTGTAGTGCTTGAGAATGCGGCAAAGGAAATGGGACTTATTATTAATGCACACAAAACAAAATTTCTGATTGCACAAATAAAACTTTTGACCCAACACCTTTGAGGATAGGTGATTATACTTTTGATTCGGTAAAACAATTTAGTTACTTAGGAACTTTGATCTCATGTAACAATGATTTAAAAATAGAAATTAATAATAGAATCTTTCTTGCTAATAGATGCTTTTATGGCCTCAGAAGCCAATTCAAATCTGGGTTAATTTCTATAAATACAAAATTGAATCTATATAAAACCCTAATGATACCAATTGTTCCGTATGGTAGTGAATGCTGGACCCTCATTAAGTGAGAGGAGGAAAAGCTATTGATCTTTGAAAGAAATATTTTGAGGAAGATTTTTGGACCCATCCAAAAGAATAATGAGTGGAGGATTTTATTCAATCATGAAATCAATAGAATATATAGCAAATACGGTGGGACCAATATTGTAAGAACTATAAAGGCATCACGAATAAGGTGGTTGGGCCACCTGTACAGATGCACCGATGCTTTTCCCACCAAAAAAGTGACATTCTCAAAAATCGAAGGGATTCGTCGTAGAGAACGTCCACCCACGCGGTGGCTGGACGATGTTGAAAAACACCTCAAAATAATGGGAGTCAACCGATGGAGGACAGTTGCGGCTAATAGAGTCAGCTGGAAGAAGATCAACGAGTCAGCCTTGGCCTGCAATAGGCTGTTGAGATTGTGAAGAAGAAGAAGAAGCATGTCTATAAAGAGAATCCATGGACCGCACATGCATGGCGAGTATAAATTTATTATCATGACTTTTAGTTTAAAAAAATGAAATTTTAAATAATTTATCAAGAAAAAGAAAGAGACATAAACATATTTCATATTATAAACTTAGAATCTTATTTTTATAATAACAACAATCTAAATGTATCAGCTAATCAGTAAAACAAATGTTTTACTGATTAGCTTTTATAAGATAATTAAAAAGAATGACGAAAAGTACACACATTTTTGTTGAAGTTTGTATCCTCCAATAAATTACCATCGAATTTTCTTTATGTAACACAAAGTAAATTACCGAAATCGGAAATACCGAATAAGTTCGTAATTAAATGTATACATTGTAAACTCAGAAATTTATCTTATTATCCAATTAAACACAGAGTTACAGTAAATCAAATAATCAATCAATTAACAAATCAAAAAAGTCAGATTTTTTTAATGTTGTTGTTGTTGCATGCCCCTAAAGGCCAGCAGTGCTAGACCAGGTCCATGACGTTATACACTCTACAATAATCCAAAACCAGAAGAGGGTCGTCAACCAAGTCCTGCCTGGAAAGCCCTAGGCACTCAAGGATATGCTCAGACAAAGCCTGCTCGGTAAAGCAGCTGGTACAGGTTTCAAAGGTTTGAGAACCCACAAAAAATTTTAGGGTTTTAAGATGTCCACTTCGAAATCGGGATAAAATAGTTTGTTCCTGACGACTTAAATCATTAGTCAGGGAGCCTCCGGGACGGGAGGCTCCTCATAGTGTGCGCTAGCAGCCTAGAGTTCTAGTCGCCGGCGAGGGCGTGTTCCTGGGCGGGCGTTTTTGTGTAGCATTTTCACTGTAAGGCAATGTAATAATTTATAATTCCTCAATTATCTGTCATTAAATTATTATTTGTTAAGAAAAAAGTTACATTATATTTTAGAAAAATTTCACTCAAACTTCTCCACATCTAACTGATGTGATAATTTCAAAATGTCAAAAAGTCTAAATTCAAATGATTTAAGAATTCTAAAATAATTTTTTTACACATAGTCACACAGAAATATTACAAACAACAACATTTGAAAACTAATCAAATGGAGAAAATACTTCGTTCATCCAAAGAGAAAGTCCCTGTTTACCTGACATTGTAAATCTAGGTAATCTATACTCACAGATGTGTCCAAGGAACTGAACTGCTGAGTCACTTAATAAAAAGTTACCTTAGTTCAAACAAATGAAGAATATTTTCATGTTAGAAATTCATAGTCAAACTAAGAAAACTTCATAAAATATTGAGTGATAGCGTCACATTTAAGAATGACAACGCCGTGTCGTAGGTGATTCCAAAGTCAAGAATGATTGTAAAAGATTATGATGAAAGTCTATAATCAGTACCCATGCACATTCTAGAATTTACTATATAACGAGTATTTCTATTTTACCGAAATTAACTCCTCTAAATTCAAATTCTATCAAAACTTAAAATACATTTGCATTCAACAATGTATGATGTGATATGATTTCTACCCAGTAGAACCAACTGAAATGCATCAGTTTATCTATCAGTTCTGAGTGAAGACGTGAGTCCATGTTTAATTTTATATTAACAAATAAGTACCGGGATAGTTTTTATAAAGGAGAAAATTTATTGGCAGCAATAAATCTTAATCCTCTTTTGTATATCCGTATCCATTTTAATAAATCATTTTCTCTAATAGTAACAACTTTTCTTTGGATCCACCGTATTACAAAAATGTTTAATGTTTTATAAAATTTTCTATTCAAAATATATAAAGTGGGAAATATTTGAAAGGTTATGTCTTTGACTGACGTGCTCCCTCGTTGCGATTGGGGCAAAATTGGTTGGTTGTGATCACAATGCTTTCCCATTGAAATATCTCGAGGGATGACAGGCCAGATTTTTGGAATCTTCATCTTGGTCCCTGCTTCGAAATCATGAGAGTTCCCCAGCTGAATGCCTCAGTATGTAAGGTGTCATAACTACCACTATTTCTGGATCTGGAAAGGTGGAAATCCCAATATACGCGTGCATTATATATAAAAAAATAACATTTATATAACAACAGAATGATGAATGTAAAATTTTAGAGTTATTAATTTAATCTTAAACTCTACTATATTCTTTATAAATTGTAGTATACACAAATATGTGGGTTTTATCATTTTAAAACGTGTAAGAAGAAGCTAAATTAAGGATATTTTCAATCAATTAGTACAATGATCCGCATAATATCTATTTAAAAATATGTTAAATATTAATTTAAAAAAATGAATACCAAAAATTTTTAATTATTCAAATTAAAATTTATTTTTAAATGCTTGATTTTTTTAAATGTCTATGAGGATACACTCTCTTGACTTTAAAAAATCCATATTCCACTATTACCAGAAATGTAAGAATTCTGAAATCAACTGGTGGCCACATTGTGAAGAAGAGATAGGATAGTAAAGGGGTGTGCGTCATCTTCAGAGGATCCCCAAGAAAAATATCTCAAGTCCAACAAGACAAGTTGATCTGAAGCAAGTTTCTCGTTATCTTGAATAGAAACACTTACACATATGCCAAAATTTATCCATAGAAAATGGACTTAGAAGAATGCCATTGGATGTTGTTTATTGCTACCGCAATTATAATTCTAATTAGTGCCCGAATTAGTGTACATGACTCCCTGTACTTAAAATTCCAATTGAAAATTAGTGTGATGATTGCATTTCCTTGTGTTTACACGATTAGGTGGACCTGATTTTATTTGTTTGGAAGTGACAATCAATATTATATTCTTCGAACAAAAAAGCGGTGGACAGTTTGCCGAAGCATTTAGAAATTAAAAAACTCTTTGACTTACAGATGTTCTTAGGTTGAAAACATGCAATAAATAATCTTCTGATGAGGCAGTATTGAATTTAACTATGTATGACAATAAGTTAAGTTATCCAGTCATTTTTTATGTAGACAGTCGACAGTTTCTTTGGCCGCTGCAAAACAAGACAAACCTTTAGTCTATATAAATCAGAATTTTGGCCATTTGAGTAATTAAATATATTAATGGTTTGTGAGTGATACAAAATTTGAGGTTCTGGATAATTAGTGGGTTGGTAGAGTATCTAATATGAGATAATTGATTGTAATTGGATATTCTGTTAAACAGCGTTGTTGTGTTCCTTGCTTGTAGTGTGTAAAAATTTCTAGATGTATATTAAAAAGCTTTCTTAATTCAACATCAAGACGATGTTTTACAATCCTTAATTTAAAAGGTTATGTAACTCTAAAAATCAAATTTTCAGATAATTTATAACATTAAGACGAGGTAAATTTGAATTTAGGAAAACTTAGTCATTTCAAAGTTTTTGCTTTTTACAATTTCACTACCATGTTTAATTTCTGTACATGTCTGAATTATTCCATGATATATTATGTTGAAGTTTATAAGTCAAATGTGTTGTACACTTTTTGATCAAATTTGCTTGAGTATAAAATGAGGACGCAAAAACACATCTCATCTCAAAAATTATTCGAGCTACTCAATTTCAATATTTGTCTTAAGTTTCAGATTTATGTCGTAAAGTTTTCACATTTATTTTATTCTTATTTAAAATATGCATGGATGTATTTAAGATTTGCATATAATTTGAAAAGTGTTTTAGATTTTATTCCCTTAATGTGTTACTTTGGATATCTATGGGTAAACCAATATGCAATTAAATACTGAAATAATTATATTATTAAATACAGAAACCCAAAGTAATTTAAATAAAGCAATTTTTCAATATTACTTAAAATATTATACTTAAAATACTGAACATGTTATTTCTAGCTATATAGCCTAAAAATTAATAAATTAATTGGTAATTTACTTCTGATTTTTACCTTCCTTTCCTAAAATAAAAATAAACAACAAATATCATTTATGCATTTTTCTTTTTTGGGAAATATATATCATGACATAAAAATGCCATTCTTATAAAATTGAATTTATAATATTATGTTCTATTGATTTTTTAAATTTTTAATTCTATTTCTTAAATGAGTGAACCGTCCTAGTATATATTTCGCTTAATATATAATATTATCCTTATATTTTCCTTATTTTCGAATTACATACGCAAGTTGGCCGACCAACTTGTCTAGTGGTCAGCGTGCCTGACTGCGGGTAAGGAGGTCCTGGGTTCGAATTCCGTTACGGGCATGGATGTGCTTTCTCTGTCTATCCTGTCTTTGTCCTTTCCTTGTATGAATGAAGTGTAAATGGTAGCCTACCCTATAAACGGGTACCTATGGCAAGTATGTAGAGCAAAGTCGTACTTTATCCTACATGGTGCTCTGATTAAAACGAAAGACGCTCCCAATCGACTTAATTCGCATAGCATAGCGAACTTGGCTTGTCCAAGTGTCATAGTAAACAACAACAACATACGCAAGTTAAAATTTATTTAAGATGAAATGAATCCTATATTGGAATCTCTTTAATAAAATTAAATAGTAAATATTTCTACAAAAATTTTCCATGCAAATAAAATAGCAAAATAGTTTTAGCAAAACTTACTGAAAAACTTAAGTTAGGGGCAATTTTTTGATGAAAGTTTTTTTATGTATATCAGGCTATAGATAAGGTAATACAATAAGACATTAAACACGACACATGAAAACGACTTGCCAAATAAAATTGTTAAAACAAATTGCTTTTTGAAAAAAGCTTGTGGTTGTATTTTTCATTCAAAGTTTGGCTTTTTTCAAAATAAGAGAAAACTAAAAAACTATAAAAATTGCTTTTATACTACTAATAATTCTGCTAATGATATTTTGACGTGGGATCTGAACTATCCCTCGCTACATATTTTTTATTATTTTACTGCAGTAAAAATGTAGTAATTCCTTCTTTGGTGACATGGTAATAATGATGGTTGCTCAGATTATTCCACCTTAATAATCAATGTAATAACAACTTGGTAAAGAAATTATTTATTTGTGCTAGCAATATTTCTTTTAAAAGCAACAATTGCGTATATTCTTAGAATAAAATTTTTAAACGTAAGAAAAAATAATGAGTGCTGATACAAGATTTGTTATGTAAGTTACTAGCTCTGTTGCTCAAATTAATGGTTCGATTCAGCATTGCGGACAAAGTAAAATCTAAAAGTTATAGTAAAATTTTATTTGCATCTAAAGTGTATTCACTTTTTAAGAGAAATTTCATGTAAGCAGTGAGTATTTCTGAAACACTTCTTATGGATAGTGCGCCGTATTCAAGTAGCACAAGAAGAAAAACCTCAATAAATCAATAAATATTCATGTTATAAGCAAAACTTCATCATCTACTCACATATTTTAAATGAGGCTAAAACTCAAATCATCCACTCAGAAGAACTTGATACTACACATGTTTAACGTCATAAAAGGGTTAATATTTTATAGTTCTCATCCCAAGAGATGCATTAAAAATATCCTCGTGTATAGATGTAAGACATCTGAGTCAATCCAACAAAATATGAGCTTACTTGCTCTAATTGAATTGTACAGCAGGCTCAACATCTGCCCTCATGGGAATCGCCATATGACGAGAAGATTACAGAACTTCACTAAAATAAAATGACATTTTCATTAACTGAGATTACTCTCTGACTTCCTAGTTTTGATGCGTTTTATTTACATTCGTGTTTTTAAGAACTTCTACAGGAAATAAGATTTTGTATTGCATTTCTTTTATCTCTCGAGAATTTGTGGCAACATCGGCGGTGTGGATGTCATCTAACTATTGTGATGTATATTTCTCCTCCCCCAGACATTAAGTCGACTTCACGAAATAACTTCGGCATCTTATTTTGCCTATGAGATTTCCTATATTCATTTCTTACAGCAAACATTTTTGGTATATTCTATCTTATAACACGCAAATGCCACCAACAAAACATGTAAAGTTTTGTTACAATAGTATATTTAATACGAGGTATTGTACAGCCTGGCCTATAAAAAAAGCAGTAAGGCTTTTCGGAATCCTTTTGCCTAATGCTGCTTTTCGAGAGTATTTTTCATAAATAGCAAGCGTGTTGCAAGGGATAAAACTTCTTAAGACCAATATTGCCTGATGTTCATGTAGAAAATAGAAATTTGACGCATATCACTCTTTGTTTAACAATAAACGGTATCAAACCCAGAAATTCCCCAACACTATTCAGCAATTAGGTGATAATGACTCTCCTACAATAATATATTTATCGATAATATTTACTATATAAATTGCTTTAGGTTTTTAGTTCTTATACTATACAAATATTATAACTTTCAGCCAAGTGTACTAAATGTTTTTAATCGGTTCTCTAATAAGGCATCTTAATCAAATTAGGGGAAACAAATCTCTTTGAGACTAAAAAAGATCCCAGCAGAATGTCAATTTTATTACAGATTTTTAATTTTCTTACTATGCATTTCTTCATTACTTTTTGGAGAAAGAATGAAAAATGCAACCACATAAGACCACATTTTTACTCTTATTATAATGGTTTAAATTCTATAATAAACTAATGTCAGCACACATATTTTATTGTGAACTATGCTGACAATTTAATTGTAATTTTTAAATAATTTAATTGTAATATTTAAATAATATATATATGAAATATATTAATTACTATTAAAACCAGAAAATAAAATATTTGTTCAATTATAAGAAAAAAATAAAAACTGCGAGTTGTACATATAAATTAACGTGAGCATTCTGTAAGCACTCACCTATTCAATAAAAAACCAATATTTAATTTCAACCAGTTTTAGGAAAATTACAAGTTTTCCTAATCTCAATACACATAATGAATTCAGTTAAAAATAAAAAAAAGCAATTTTATGATTGATTCGGTATAGAATCGTTAAAGTTATAAGTACGTTTAGATGTGTTAAAGAGAGTTTATGATACTACATATGTATATTTATTCTTGCATTTCTAGGTGACACCAACAAATTTCCCTATATGAGCTCCTAAGAGCTTTACCAGTTTAGTAGCAGTAAATATTTATTTGTTAATTTAAAGAAGAAATATATACTATATGTAAATATAATATTATATGTAAATTTAAAGAAGAAAGGCAAGACTGAACATGAAAATTTACACGAAGTTTGAAAAAATAAATAAATAGAAACAAACAAATGAAATATGTATACATACGAAAATAAGGCATTGTTGAGTATGCAATAGATGGCATTTTTCTTTAGAAAACGATCATTTATTATGTTTTGCATTTAAGCCAGGTGACGAAACATTTTCATGCGATCAAGAAGTTGTAGTGTTGTTTAATTTAAATGCACGAAATCTACATTTATCTATTGTATGCTATTTTATTGCACAAATTTATACATGATATTTTTCACAGTTATGAAAAATTGGGTAAAAATTCCTTTTAATTATGTACTTTATACCTTCCGAATTCCAAAAACTTTCAATATAACTCTTGAATGAATTCATTCTAAAAAATGGTGCTTAAATATTTTTCTTTCATTAAACTGCAAGGAGGACATAGTTTTCAATGACATAGAAATACATATTTGCCTTATATTCGTCCAGACATTCATAAACCTAAAAATTGTTAATTTCGAAGAGTTTTACTAAATACAAATTCCGCATTGCAAAACCTATGTTAATCAACATTGCAATTCTTTGGGATTTGGAACAGTGCGCTGTGAAACCAGACTGGAGCCAAATGAAAAATTTCCCGCTTCGTCTTCCTCGCCAAGCTTTTGGGCAGGGATCGATCAGGAAGGAATGTGATCTCTGTGTAACTAGGATCGTTAACGTGCCTGCCCAGTTATAATCAGGGTCGTGCCTCTAACGAGGGAAGGGTAAAGCCACATGGATTGAGATCGCAGGTATGGAGCCTCTAACGACCTCGTCTTTTGAATCACAGGTCTGGGCCAATCAGTGATTGCGCTAATGGTATTCCATCGGCTCTCCATACCACCGCCATGCTCGGTCAACAGCTGTCCGGGGACTCTTGTCATGGAATTAATGCAATTTTTATAATCTGTGCGATTCCTCCCTGTTTGTGCTGATCTGGTTACATTATCTGGTTTTCGCATCATTGCATGCACAGAAAGGTATTCAAATATACACCTGCACTGGAAGGACAGTAGTTGCCTTCTTTATATTGTGTATTCGGTAACCAGTAAATTGACTAAGAGTGTAGCAATTGATGGATATTGGATCCAATTAGTGTTACACTTTTCTTATATCTGCTGAGAAACATAAAATTTAAATTTCTCATTTTTCATGAAATAAGTTTTAAATTCAAAGTAACTAAAACATCTTCTGACAGAAAAATACACTGAAATTTAAGTAAATTTATTTTTAAAATATTATTTGACAAATTTGAATAGCTTAATTTTTTACGAAATTTCTTTAAAGAAATAAAATTGTTAGATAAATTTTTTTAAATTAATTTAGCACATGAATTATTAAAAAATATTAAAGGCCATAATTTATAAATTTTTAATTATTTCTTTATTTATTGAAATATGTAAATGAGTATTCCTTGCATGATGAAGAAGCTAACTTATGGAATCAAATTTTACATGTAACATGTGAAAAAAAATAAATCTTAATATACATTTTTATCTATTATTTTATATATTTAATATTACTGAATGAAATGTAATGGCTATATTCTTTAGAAACATACATAAAATAATGAAATTTAAATTCTTTGATTTCTATATTTAAATTCTAAAGTTTCCTTTTCACATTTTCATATTATAAACTGAAATAAACTTTAATGAAATTCTTATCAAAATTTTAATTAGCATAAAAATTTGGAAAATAAATTTCCAAAACTTCAAATTAGTAAAAATTGTGAAAAAGATTTTACACAAATCAAGAAATATTTCTTGATAAGAATATAAAATATTATTCCTCGAATGTTTGCAAACTAAAATTCAAGAAGATATTTGACAGTAATATCCTCCACAAAGGCAAATCTATTAAATTAGCCTTCTTGTGTGTGAATCAAATTATTAAAAATATCTTATAAAAATTTATTTTTGGGTATGATTCGACAATACATAGAGGATACTACAAAAACCATATGATGTATGAAAAGTTTAAATGTTTCAATGTTATAGTGACGCATTCAAATATGTGTTTTAATTTACATGAGAATTTCTCATAAAGTAATTCATACTGACTCATTGCGAAGAAAAAACTCTGAGAAACGCTTCAGCATCCACACATATTTATATTTTAAAAATACAGTGTTCAATCTTTTAATGACCAATAGTAGATGGGGCACATACAGATTTCCATTTCAAAAAATGTGTCAATATCATTTAATCTCTTTAAACCATTTTTATGCAAATAAAATTAGACTGGAAAAAATAGCGGAAATTTTTTTACTGTTCATTAACAAATAAAGAAAAATTAGTGTGAAATTTTTTTCCAATGCTCTTCTGCCCTTAGAATATATCTATTGAGCGTTACACAAAATAACACATAAATTTATTTGAAATCTTTCATCTAATTTATATGTATTATTATTTATTAATTGTGAATTACATCTAATCGCTTTGTTTCCCATGAATAAAACATTATAGCTATTCTATAAATTTTGAAAAATGCTTAGTATCATGTATCCATATATCAATATTTTTTAAACAATTTTGGACACTAGATGACTAACCCTTTGTCACAACAAGGCCGGAAACTGCTACTCATTTTTCGATGGGCACCTGTGAACCAAGTCATGGAGAAGAGTAGCGTTACCCACGCCACACCACCACAAACTCGTTTATAAGGTGGGCCACATTCATGCTTCATCTCAAAAGAAGGGACAAAGAAACACAGAGTGTAAGCCTTGTCTCTCCAGGGATTCGAATCCAGGACAAACAACCTAAGATTCAGGAAGGCTGACAGCACAGCAATCGGCCGGCTACATCAGATTTCTTAAACTGCTTCATATTGTGCTTCTACAATAGCAAGTAGGATATCAATATTTACGAGACTCGAATTTGATTTGAATGTCGCGTTACAGTGGGGAGAACCAGAGGTATAACATAGCAACCCCAAGATAGCGAAAACATTTTCATTTTCGAGTATATTGTGAATAAAATGACTAACAGTTACAATTGAAAATCTCAGATGCTAATGTAGCATTGGCAGATGGTAATGGGCAAAGGAATATCGAAGATCACTCTTAAATAGACGTGCAACACTGCCTCATATTGTTAGGATTTTTATCATTGATGAATCAACAAGTTTCATCGGGGAACTGTTCAGCGAAGCATTGTTGATGTGAGATTTTTGGATCAAAGTTTCTGACAAGTAACGTTATTTCTCAACTGAAAAATGATTAAATCTTTCCTGGGGCCGTTAATGCGGTCATTGCGTTGGAGATGAGTGGAGACATGCTAATTGATGAGATGAGGTTGCTTGGGGAAAACGATGGTGGGAGAGTTTTGAGGGAGCTCATGAAGCTATAAAAACTCTGTTGGTCAACAATATTCAAGCACAAGCACAGCTTCTGGGAGGATATAAAACAAGTGCAGTTGACGAAACATAAAAAGTTATTGTGTTCAAAGATGATTCTAAAAGATAACAAGTACGCGACATCATCTCTGATCACTCACACTTAATTATATTGATTGTGATTTCGGACACATTCAGAAACTTCGGGTGACATTCCACATCTTACGAATTTTTCCCGAGTGAGACTAGAATACTTCTTCCAATTGTAGGCACTTGTAATGAACCCCTATGTCCTAACAGATTTACATTATTGGGCACATGTGAGATGAGTGCGAAGTGCCGTTAAGAAAAGATTCGGACTCTTATGGATTTGAGTATTAAAGGGAGAAATGTTTTCAAGATATTTTCAGACATTAGTGAAGTTCACGTCACGCCTTATTTCAACGCTTTTGATTAATTGTGAGGTGCAACTGGACATTAAGGGATATATTAAGCTCACTAGAATTTGAATTTTTTAACTTTAAATACCATTTATAAGTAGATAGAGTCGTTTATGAAGCAATTTAATATAAATATGTATTTTTAGGTTTCTTTCATTTTAATAAATTCCTCTCTCTTTCGATTTATATTAAAATTTAAACATTAAATAATTAAAATTAATTTTATTCAATAAGATTTATGTAAGCCAAATTTCCTTTCCTAATTTAACTGAACATTTTCATGACAAAATTATAAATTTAATTAAAATTTTTTGTGAGAATGAGTTATCAAATCTTTAACGTCAAGTTTATAACAATATTCATTTAACTTTGAATTTCACAAATGTTCACATAAAAATTTTGTTAAAATTTTTATAAAAATTACCTCATCTCAGTGATTTTTCCTCAATAGCTAAATTATGTGAGAAATTTATTTTTTACGTGTCTAGCGAAATTCACTTTTTCACAGTTTTGTTTGCAAATATACACAATAATAAATAAGTTTTTATTCCCTCTCACAGAAGCAGTGAAATCTTTTGAAATGAAGCAAAGGAAAAAGATTACTATTTTTGAATTCTCTTTCTTGAACAATAGAAATTGAATACGATTCAAGTTTTATACAGACTCTCGAAAAAGAAATTATTTTTTCAAGTCTTCTGAGAAGTATTCTTAAACTTTTCTAAGAATTATTTACATTTTCCTAATCCATTATTCTTAGAGAATATTTTTAAAAATCATTTGCAAAATTTCTCAGAAATATTGTACAATTGTTTAAATATGTTTCTCATATTTAATTTATAAAGCAAAGTGTACACATAATGAACTATTAATCAGATAATATTAATATTAGTAAATAAATCATCCTAAAATATCTCCGATATTCCTTTAGAGATAAATTAAGAGATCATGTTCGAGGAAAGCTAAAGCATACACACGTAACTTCCCGAGAAATATAGCAAGGCTGCATTTCTCAAAAAGCTAGTTTTAAGCAACCCCCATCTATATTCATTATTTAACAATATATATATGTAAGTATATATGTGTTTAAGGCTTATATAAAAACACATTTATTATACATGTTGTTACTTTTTCATCATCAGCTTAAGCTGTCAAACACTTAAAGGTTCTCATTTGCCTTTAAAGTCATTTTCGTAAACATTTGTGCTCATTGCATAAAAGTATTTGTTACTATGCTATTAAGTTTGCTCTAAAATTATTCTAAGAGTAAATTATTTTCTCAGGTGAAAATAGTCTACGAAAGTAATGAAGTATATATTTAGAAAAGAGAGCATTTATCACTATTTTAAAGTGTATTATTGGCAAGAAAGCAAATTTTAAGTAAAGGAGAGAATTTGGACTGAACATATGCATCATGAAATATATGGTTAAGGTTCTCATGAATCAATATTTGTTTTTTTTTTTTTTTCAAGTCTTTCACACTAGCTTTCCCAGTCTCATATTTTCGTTTTATCACAATACTCGACCGAAAACGATTTCATGCAACGCCACAAGGAAACCATTCATCGTTATGCACTTTTCCAGCAATACAAGTGAATATTTCTAATTGTCAAAGACTATAGGCAAGAAGTTTCATCACTCCAAAACTAAAGAAATATAAACTAGCTATTAAATATAAACTACTAAAAATCATGTAAGCATTTGTTTAAATCTCCATAGCACTTCTAACATATTTTCAATTTAAGCATCCATGATAAAGAATTATTTTTTTTATTATCAAGTCTGTTTTAATTTGCCGTGTATAGAGGGATTGATTTCATTAAATATCCCATATTCCAATTGTCCTCTTGTTATAATCATCTATTCCAATACTAATAATAATAGGTTTCTGAAATATCAGTATAATTAGGAATTTCATATTGCAATTGCAGAAACCCAAAGAGTTATTGAAATTTATTGATTTCATTGCCTGTCAAAAATACGAGAGGAGAATTGATACAAACCTTAACTAATTTATTTCAACATATCTAGATAAAAATCATTTAATTACAAATTTGATGCAGTATGTAGTACATGATTATAAATTCTTACAATAGTATTTAATTTTGAAGAAACATGCATATTAATTTCTAATTCCAAGCATTTTAGGTATATATATATATACATATATATACACACACACGCATATATAAATATCTATATATATATCTATATCCATATCTATATGTATACATTTATATATATATATATATATATATATATATATATATATATATATATATATCTATATATATCTATATCTATCTATATATATATATATATATATATATATATATATATATATATATATATATATATATATATATATATATATATATATATATATATATAATTATTTAAATATTCATTTTGCAGAATTTAATTTTTTGTTTTGGACAAAATGGTGATAATTTAAATGACGTATATAGAATAATAACTTTTTCTTGTTTAAAAATTAATGTTTGCAATTCAACATTTTTTTAAATGCAGCCAAATATCATAAGAATCTACGCATAGCTGATGTTTGTAATTTATGATTCTAATTTAAGAATGATCGTATCACTTTAACTTTCTCAGATTCAGGATCAATGTTTAAAATAAAAGCAATATTGAAAATCAATTATCCAGCACAAAAAATATATCTTCTCTAAGATCAGTTAATGATATGCATTATATAAAATATTGAAAAGAAAACATTTCTTACTTATAGTTGTAAACATTTTTCTCTAAATTTACAAATCCTCAAAACGGAGAAAATTAGAAGATGTTTTAAAAATTGTTCTTCAATTATATTAATCTAATTTTATTTCGACCCCACGCAGTGAACAACTTAACAACCGAAGACATTCTAATGTGCACTGCAAATAGCTTTCTGGAAAGATTTTTCATAAATACTGCATCGTGTTTACATATCACATAGAAGGGATCCCGAAACACTCTCAAGCACTCACCCCAGCAGACATTCAGGCATAGGGTAGAAGAGCAACCCGCATCTCCCGTAGTTCAACAGTGGCTAGGATCGAACCCATGATCTTATTCTCCAAAGAAATTTGTCCCTTCTCTAAGCCACGGTGAGTACCTAATATATTCTGTCTATTTGAAAATAATTTACATATATTTACATTTTGTTCTATGCTAAGTTGGCACAATATAAGAACAGATAAAACAATTAAAAAAGTTTCATCATCTTATTTTGTACAAAAGTGTAGTACATATTCTGTAAAAGAATTTTCCTCTTTTTAATGTGCTATGTTTCTAAATAAAAAATATAAAATGCCCTCAAAATATTCCTGCGCAATCCATGAAATAAAGTTCTGAATCATTTCGGTACCAAAAAATAGACATGCATGGATGCACATTTTGGAATGTTATAAAATATTCTTCATGTATGAAATATTGCTGTAAGTCAAATTCTTGTGCTGAACTAGTTTAATCATCTTACTTGAACTTATTTATGCGGTTTCTTCACGCGATCAATATTTTCCGGTCATAATTGGTATCTTGTCGCATATACGTTGTTATTCCACTAGAACATTTCCTTGCTGCTTGTTATAAAGTTTCCTTCGACAGTTGCCAACAGAATGATTTTCCAATTTTTATTTTGTCATCGGTATTTGTGAATAAAAATTTTTCTTGACTTATATATTGTTAGGTATTGAAAATATTTTGCAGACATAATAAAGCGTTATTTACCTTCTTTGAGAGTAGCAATTTTGAAAAAAAAATGTAACCCAAGATCAATTCTTTAAATTCAAGTCAAATGCTTCAACGTTTATTCTACCAATAGTAGCAAGAAACCGCTATTAAAGAGCAAACTCCTTTATCGTCATTATGAGTGAAAAAGTTTCTCTGAACTTACTTTTTTCAGCATTTCAGATTCTATTTAAGCTCAAAACCGCGAAATTTGCCTAGTTGACTTAAATTCATTTTGCTCTAGAATTGAGTAATAATGAAACAAGTTAAATATTATTCATTTTAAATTTCTTAGTAAAAAACTGTTTTCATTATGATATCTTTCATAATCGCAAGATTTAATGTTCATGCTAAATTCATCTTTATATACTGAATTCTCTTAAATATGGTAATATCACTAAATTATTGTTTACTTACGAACTTAAAAATCACTTACAAATTTTGAGCTTCAAGACACAAATCTTTGTGGGAATTTCATGCAATGATTTAGATCGTATGCAATGACAACACTGGAAAATATAATGATATTTGTAAGAGAGACAAAATATAGAGCAAAGAAAGAGTTAATTTAAATTACATGTCAGTAAAGAATTACTTGAATAGTTTCACAATAATTAAAAACACAAACAAAAAGGATGTCCTAAATGTTCTATAGAAGATTCTTTTATGTAATATTTTTGACCTCTTTTTTTGTTGGTGCATACAAAATGAGTAACAACTTGATTAGCTTGGCATATCTGATGAATCCATTCATGCACACTTACTCGAAATAGCGTGATGAATCATTGACTAAATTTTAATCATTCCTAGGAAATAAAGTAAAAAAAATGCATGAAATATAAGTGAGAAATTAAATTCCGTCCCCTTAAAGTGTCAATAAAATATTCTTATAATGACAGAAAAAAAACACTATGTGATATGGATGACTTGAAAAGTATTACACATGTTTCTTCTGTTACAAGTCATTTAATGTGCTTGAATAATTTGATAAAATTATTCCTGTCTTTTTGCATAAGATATGAAAGTTAAAAGATGAGAGATTTGCAAATTGAAGGATGCAATGCTATTCATAAGTAATATAGTAAAGAAAATGCATGTTATGTATTTGATAATTTAATTTTGATCTGTATGACAAATTTTTGAAACTTGGTTAAAATGGGGAAAAACTTCTGTACTGTTAAATGAAGCTTATATGTAAAGTGCTTTGAATTTAATTTTTATATTTTACGAAGTTCAGTTTCATTCTTAGAGAATGTTGATAAAATTACTGTGAACAATAGTTGGCATTGTTATTATGAATTTTTATCCTACAGTTAGATCACAAATACCACTGTCCAAATGTCACCAAGTTATAAAAGAAATGTTTCCCGCCTCGTTGGAAAGGCTGCTAAATGCGCGGTGGACATTAAAATATCTCTTTAGAGATATTTTAATGTCCACCGCATACATTGTTGTCCAAGGACGACTTTCATAGATACTGATTCATATTCTCATGTAATAAAGGAAATAACCCGGAAAACACCACAACAAACCTGCACGTCGAAGACAGAAGATGTTGCACTGGCATACTTCATTTTCCCTTGAGTTGGACACGACCCATTAAGTCCAAGCAGCCTGGAGAGAATCTCGGTAATTTAGAAGCAGGGACACAGCAGAAGGCACCCCAATACTTGACCAGCCACTCCCAGAACTACTATTTCGGTAAACTTTTACCGTACGGTCACCCTTGGCGAAATTTTCAAAAAGTTGCCAAGGCCGTATGACGTCTTACTCATGAAGAATTTCCGATCGGGAATAAACGGCGGGAGGAAAAATGGCTGAAATAGTGACATATATTTCATTCATTGTTGGTATCTATCAAAATACTCAACTAATTTTACAAAATTAACAAAAACGCAAATTTATAGATTTCAAACATCAATGGTAAAATAATAAAGTTGATATGTTAAATTATCCATAAAATGTTTTGATTTAAACAAAACACAAAAATATATTTCGAATAAATATTTTGATTTCGATAAAATATTTTGATTCACAAAAATATTTCGAAAAGAAAGAGGGAGCTGAAAAAAAGAAATTACTTCGGAAACGAATGCGAATAAGGAAAACATGAGAACTTTGAAAAAGTAAATATGAGTTTTAAGAAAGTCAGAATACGAATTCTAACGAAAATTCCAGAAGTTTCCGAAAACGAATTACAATGAAAAATAAAGCAACATACGGAAAAGAATAATATAAATTATTAAGTACAAATTAAACTGTTAAATAGAATATCTTAAAGAAATTAAATACAGAAACAATAATTTTAAAAATGTATATACAAATTCTATAGTATTTTATAGTAATAATATAAATTATAAGAATGCCATATACATAAACTAAAGAAAGAATGTATCGACACAATTTTAAACAGTAACTTTATATTTAATTTAAATTTGTAAAGTAATGAAAAAGAGCAATACAACCTGAATTTAATTATCCAAACTGTCAAGCAAATTATAAAACACACTAAAAAATTCTTAAAAATCGCAAAATTTCTAGTGAAATGCTGAAATGGAACAAAATGTTTTAAATTTCGTTTCGATGACGTAAACACTAGGGTTGTTAAAATTGAATTTTCACCTTAATTCTTATTGGTCTTCATCTGTATGACGAGCATCTCGTGAGAATCACATCAGACAAAAATAAGGCTCTGTTCGCCAAATTTGGCTTAAAAAACGGGCCAAGGGTGACCGTACAGTAAAACTGAGCCATTATTTTATTTAGAGGATATTATTACGACAACTTATTTAAGGTGGCCCAGATTCCCTTAGTGATTATGTCGAATTTTCAAATTTTCTTATTTCGAACTCACTATCATCCGAAAACGAGAACCCTACTCTAAAACTAGTCAAGCGACATCCTAAAGGCAGAAGGTGAAAATCCATCTTTAATGACACAACAGAGTTAAAATTTGAAATACCTTCCTCTGGAAACAGCTATTTACATAAACTGTTATGAGCATTCATATCATCCATTAGAAAAAATTTAGCAAACTGCAATTTTTCCGATTCTTAAAAGACTAGACAGAGAAAATTTTAATTTGTGCGATTATTATCTAAAATTATTGGAGTTAATAGGGTATATCCTCAAGCCCATATATTTGACTCAAAGAATGACGTACAATACGAGATAAAAATCAAAGCTGGAAACAGAAAATATTAAAAGTAACAAAAACTGAAATCGGTAACACCAAAAGGAAAACCGGCAACACTGTAATCAGACGTCAGATTTGGCGAGAAATCTCTAGAGAGAATGCATCATACTTGTACGAACTACTACTACACATAAAATTTTTAAGCATGCATATTTACTGAACATTTCAAGAGATTTTACTGCATGTCAGAGACAATCGCATGCAGTTCATCCTGCTGAATGGATGGAACTACGAGTTTTGTTTGTGAGCTTTTTGACTCGTGCTGCCATCAGTTTAAATCCTGGGATATTTCAATGAGTTAGGAGAAAGTCTTATTATAAAAATACTATTTCTTGAAATTTTCTTTCAAAATATTTACGCAGTTTTAAAATAATTTCACATTATATTCTTCGATATTATTTTATAATTTGCTCAATGTTTTGTGTATTGCTTATAAATATTATCCAAAAAGTTTTTTTAATTATTCACAATTACTAAAAACTCGAAAAAAGAAAATGTAGACATTTTTCCATAAACAGTTATAAAGAATGTATAAAAATATTTAAAAAATGCATTTTTAATGTTATTTTCATCTCTATTTTTAAAACTAAGAAATGCGGCAAAGTGTTTACCTACCTAAAGATCCAATACAAAACGTTTGCAATATATTATTACGGGTGTATTACATTCAATTTAATGAAATTTTTTTTAATTAATACCTTTTAATAAGGTAGAAATTTTATTTCTTGTATATATGTGCCCTTATCGTGCAGTGTACTCATTTATCTGATTGGTGGTAATACATAAAAGTTAAAAATTTTAGTTTTCTGCGTTTATTATATAAATAAGAAAATTAAAATCCCTTGCTTGGAAAATTCCTCAGCATGTTGAATTGTAAAATTTCAAAACAATGGAGCAAAAGATTCAATCTCTATAGCCTCATATCATCGACCATGCAATGTTTCTGGGATGGGCTTTCTTTATAAGGAGTATCATATTCTTATCTTGCAAAGGAGGTAACCAGGAAAACTGTAAGGCATATATTCTGATAGATGTGAATGCAAAAATCTGAAATAAAACATCCATTTAAAGATGGAGGCTGCTATTGAGCTCTTTTTTATCAGAGTGCACCTCTTGAAACCGAAATGCACTCATTTAACATTAACTCTGACAAGTGCCATATTGTTGGAAAACCTACAGATAGTCCTCACAAAAGATAAAGACCGTCTTCGTCAGAGTAACTTCTATAAAAAAAATTCATCAAAAAGTTTTCTACTTTTAAGATTGAAATTACTCTAATTTAAAGCAATATTAATAAAAAAAACCATTAAAAGCTTTATCTTAATCTAAATGAGAAAGTTTTAAATAAAGATATTTTGATGAATTTTTTCTAAGTAAACTTCAAAATAAACTTTCCTTTATCTATATCAAAAAATAAATTTGTTCTCAAATAAAAATATTCAATCATTTACTAAAATCACAAAATAAATGTTGTGATAGGAAAGAATTGAAACATTATTAGTTTAATTCATTATAATTGAAGTATTGCAGCATTTTTGATTCATTTGTATTTTTTGTGACTCATGTGGTATTGAATAATTTAGTGTTTAATGTTACACTTGCATTGAATTTGATATAGAAATACAAAATAAGATATGGAAAATCTCTATAAGAATCTGAGATATAATTACATTATACTGTGTTTTCGTGTTTATCTATATATAACGATGCATTTCTATAAAAAATTGGATTACTTATTTACTAAACGTAAAGTTCATAAAGTTGTAAAAATTGTAAGTAATTTCACATGACTTTTTATTTAAAAATTATGGAGTATAAAAAAGAAAGATAAGGTTCAATATAATTTTTAATATCAATTTTCATTTTTAAATACCACTTAAAATTCGAAAAATTCTTCTTAGACGTTTTTATTGAGAAAGACAAATAGCTAGAATTATTTCAATAAAATAATCAAAGCTTTGTTTTTACAACATAAAAATTATTAATTAATTTACTACGAATTCAAAAGCTGAAACTAATTGATGGAATAGATGCTGCAAATAATATTTCCTTTTAAAAATTCACTGAAAATGAAACTCACAATGGAATTCTTACAATGACATAGATGAAGAGAATAAAAAAGTATCTACCCGCATTTTTATATAAATACCCAAAACTATATGCTTAATTCACTAAACATACTGAGAGGAGAACTTTTTTTTAAACTAGAACAGTGGAAAGAATTGTTCTTTTATTTCAAAAATTAAACCATATATTCGTTAATACAAAATGAGTCTTATTAATAATAATCATTCAAGTATTTATTTTGATAGGCGAATAAAGAATAAATTGAAATAAAAAATATAAAAAAGAGTTTATTCTTTTGTTTCAACTCGTATAAATTGTTTACATTGCATTATATTAGATATATTATTACAAAACATACATATTTACTTGAATAAATGCTCTATTTGATTAAAAAATAAATTGTACGATGTTTTTAAATATATAGTTTTACCAATGAAAACATGAAACAATCTCACGCCAACAACATTTTATCGGAAAAAAATCGGTAACATTTTCTTCGAAGTACATGGCAGAGAAACGAAGTTCTGGCAGCTGTGCTTTCTTAGCGCTGAGTAGGAAGGGTAATTTCGCGCCACGTCTGCCTTGGCAGCGAATATTTCCCGCCAATTCTTCCGCGGCAACCCCTGAATAGTGGGCTCCCCATCAGAATTGATTCATCAGCTTAGCCTGCAGCATTCAGTTTCCATTTACTCCCGACGCTCTTCTAACTTGACAACTGACTTCAGTCACAATTTTTAATTTTAAAGTGTTCCAAAAGTGGAGAGTTGATAGAATCGACAACAGTCTCGGCTGCTTTCGCGACAGTGATTTGATAAAAACAGTTGCACAGCAGTGTGTTTACTGAAAATATTTTTTTTTATGAAAAACAGTTAATCACAGATATAAAAAGAGTGCATGCTTGAGAAATATTGAGATTCTTGACTCTTCCCCCCCCCCAACCAACTGAGATGTTGGAGTCAACATAGAGGGGTAAGTGCGTATTTAATGATGTACCACATAGAAAATGATATTATTATTCCTTTTATTATAAAAATGATATGTTTACACAAAAGTAACAAATTATTTTAAACATAGAAAAGTTCTCCCGATTTATTTATTTACATAAGAAAGTTAGGAATTTTCTGTTGAGAATAAATTATACAGATTTATATGTAACTGTGATTAAGATATTCAGAATAAAAAATGTAAGTATTTTCATTATTGTGAACAATAATGAATAACTTTATTTTTATGAGTATTATTATGCAACCATAACAAAAACATCAGCTCATATTTTTGTATAAACAAGAATATCCATTATAATAGTTAGTTAATAAATAATTTAAATGTTTGAATAATAGGCAACAGTTAAGAATTATTATTATTATTATTTGCAATTCGTAGTTATAAAAAAATGATTTCAGGAATTTTTAGATGAGGAAAAAATCTTAGTTAACCAAGGTCAAATAACATAATTTACTGTAAAATAACTTTTTGTCAAATAAAACATTTTCCTATTATGAATAATATTCGTATTTTAATGTAATTCATTTAAAATTCGATTGACAAATACTTTTTTATAATAAAAATAGAATGAATTACATACATAAAGGCAATATACAACCAATTACTAATTTTAAAAATATATTTTCAAAAACTGGTATATGCAGCGAATACTAAACTTTTGTCTGTTAATGGGCATAAATATTATACTAAAGCTAAATAATAGCAGAAAAAACACGAAAACACACAAACACACATTAATTTAATATAATATGTATATAACATAGTATAATTGTATAAAATAATGAATTGGAATAATTTTTGAATGAATGAGTCATGTTGGCGGAAGATTGGAATATTTTGTTTCAATGAATGATTTATTTTCTATGTATATATCAGAGTGAGAAACGTAAACGAAATATATTACTATCCTTTCTTATCATCTGTTTTTAGTTCGCATTTAATTCTACTTTTTCACCAAATTCTTTATCACTTATAATATTAGATTACTAGTTACGTAAAAGATGTATGTTACGTAAGGCTTTTAAGAGATTAAAGAAGTAAATGATGTTTATAAGTGCTATGTTTTTCATCAAATGATATTTTTGCTGTTGTTGATAAATGTATCCTTGATAATCTAGTTTCGTAACTCAGTCAACACGAAATACTCATTTTTTTTAAAAAAATACTTTGAATTAACAAATTTCTTTCTACAAATATTTTGAACTATCTTTAAAGATTACTTTTTCTAAATAAAAATTGAAGATATTATAAATTAAGTGCTAAATTTTCTATTATATGTCGTATTTATATAAAATGTATGAATTTGGCCAAAATCATATTGTGATAATTTAATAGTATATTAACTTTAATAAGACATCTTTACGAAAAATAAAAACGATGTCCATTATTCTCTAAGTAAATTATGAGATCTAAACTTTTGGAAGCAAAAATATAATTTCACTTGTGTCATAAGTTTGTAAGTCATTTTACTTATAGTTAGATTATTTTGAAACATATTTAATGATAGATAATATTAAACCTATATATTTGGATTGATATGTTGCTTTTATTTTCTTAAATATAAAAATGAACATGATTAAACATTGCACGTGTGTTTCTACTCATGAAGAAAAAATTTATTATTACTTTAAAATTAATGTACATAGTTAATGTTTAATTGCATTCCTATTTTAGTTAATAACTTTAGAAATACAAGTATTCATAATCCATACCTCTAAAAATATCAGTTAGTTACAGCTGTAGCGGTGTCCATCAGTCCATGATCAAAATATATACAAAAAATTGCAAAAGCAAAACTGAAGAAAGCTGCAACCTAGATATAATAACCACGTAAAATAATCAATTGCATTATGTTTGAAACAGAGAGAACTCGGAAAGTGCTTTGCTAGAGAAATGAATAACACAAAGATAATAGCTTGTTAAAGTGACTTTTTGAAATAAAAAATGCTTGTTGCTTAGCTAAATTATATTCTCAAAATTATCTTTAAAACAAAATCTTATAAGCAAATTTTTAATGACATTAATTCACCACTTTTAATGCTGATTACGTTTGCTAGTAATAGCATTATTTATCGAAAAGTTAATTCACGATGATTCAGGGGTGATGAAATTTGGTAAGAATCGGAAATAAATAATTATTACTGCACTCTAGAAATCAAATTATCATTTCTCAATTTAGAAAGTAATGAATTCTCTTTATTCTTTCCAAATATTATTTATTTTCATTTATACAGAACGTGTTCAAACATCTTTTTGAAAAATTTAACTTTTTTAAAACTTCCCAACATTAAATAATAACTAATTTCAAACAACATTAATTATGGATCAATCATGCTTAAAAGTATTTTCATGACATCACATTATTTGTTATTTATTCGAATAAAATCGAGAAAGGAACAAAACACAGCGTTTTTAAATGGGAATAAAAATAAAAATTCAAATCAAACCTTTCAGCAATTTTGGGACTGTATCTATTTTTCGGTGCAAATTCAAAACCATCTTTTTGATAAGTGTACATGCCGTAATATGATATTAAGCACGTATTAAATATTTGGAATGTTGTTTCTATTTTCTGTTATATCCCGTTTCTTAGGACGATGCAATTATTTACATTAATTTATTTATTTCTGTATATCTTGTTTATATTTCTGTGTATATTTTATGCATATATTTACATTATTTTTTATTAACCCAAGTATTCTATTGTTCATGCATATTGCTCTATATATTTGACAACCTATATATACGTTTATATATTCATCACGTATATGTATACTTTGTATACTTGACATCATTGTTTTTTTATTGTTTTTTATTCTACTTGAAAATTAAAATGAAAGATTATTATGTATTTAGCAATTTAAACACCCATATATCATTTTTTAGCAAATATTCCTAACGTTGATATATTGAAATTATTATCAAAGAAATTAATTATTAAGTGTTGACGTTATTAAAAAAATTGCAGTTTAAAATTAAATTAAAGTTACCCTATCATTTCGTTCCAATTTCTTATATTTGATAAAAAAAATTTTACGACTTTTTATAAGAAGGAGAAAGGTATTTTTGTTTTCACTTCATTTCCTTAAGAAATTTATTAAAATTAGGAATAATACTTATTACGTGATGCGTATATTATGGTAAATATTTCATTTTTTTTCATATTAATCATTTACTCTACGTAAATAATTATACTCGTTGAAAATAACATGTTCTTCAGTAAAGAATGAATCAGTTCTTCAAACAATTCCTAAAACATTTATTGCATATTTTTCAATATCCCAGAATTGCCCTTTCCATATCCAAGAATTCTATTTGCACTGCTAAAAAAAGTTGTATAAAAGTAACTCACACTTATTAAAAGTAACTAGATTAAACTTATATCGAAAAAAATTTACAAGTTTACTCGCTCAGGTGATTATTAAGCCACAAAATAATCTCAAGTCATTAAAAAGATTTTCGTACCGAAACATTTTTAGTACTAGTAGAAATTGACAATATATCTGAAGTATTCCAGAATAATTAAAGTAAGTGTATTTTACATTGTAGTATAGAGAAATGTCCCTACGAATATATTCACCAAAGGTGATTATTTATTGAGGATGCAGAAATTCAGTGAAATGTGAAGGCAGGATGAATCAGGACAGCAAAATTTCGGAATCGAAGTGGAGAAAACTTTTCTTGTAGTTCTTCCGTGAACGGAATGCCTTACATTTAATTTCAGAAGACCGATTTTAGAAGAAAGCAAGTTTCATGTTCAGTTTTTTCGACTTTCAAATATTGTTCATACTCTATGGGTTATGTTTATATTATCTAGGTGTTATATTTACAATTTAAAAACTAATTTTAAAAAATGCACTTCTTCCATTTAAAAATTATAACTGACTACTTATACAAAGAAGTGTTTTAACAAGCTTAAAATTTTCATGGTTGAGATCACTCAAACAACAAATCATTTTCATGTATATATCAGTTCTCCTTTTGTGTTTATCAATTCAATTCTTACTTTAAGGGAATAGTTTGTGATTATATATGTGTTTTATATGCAATTTAATATCTTTTTAAAATGTTCATAAAAATGAGGATCCACAAGTTCTGCCTTTTAATAGTTATAAAATTGTTTATTTAATAAGATATTTTTCAATTACACATATTTAAATATAAGATATGTATTCATATATGTCATCAGTAAAAGTGTAGTAAAAGATCTTTTTTACATGAATCTAACTTTTACTAATATCGGATAACCATAATTGGTAACATATTTACAAGTTTTCTCTTTCATATATTTCATTAATTCTTTTCGAATTTAAGTAAAAGAGTAATATAATTTAAGGAACAAATTTAAGTAAAAAATTTCAATAATTTTACAAGTATCACGCACTATCTAAGCAAATCAAATTACACTTGATAAATGATTGATTGTTCTGGTGAAAAAAATAATCTGTGCATTTGAATAGAAACACAACATTTTACATTGAACATTTATATTCAAAAGAAGGTAATTATTATAAATAAAATTACGCACAAAGTTGTATATATCTTTTTCTTTACTAAAACATTAAATCTCTCGAAACTGTTGAAAATACATATATTCTAGGGTCGAAGTTTTACTATATTTGTAGAAAAATCTACGAATTCTGGAAGACTTTCTCGTCTATTTAAAACCTTTATATTTGAAAAAGAGATTTTCACTGCAAAATATCTATCCTGTTTCATTTATGTAGCACTAATAACTATATATTTGACTTATATATGAACTATATACTATTAGTAAATTAACTGACGAAGTTAACTTCTTTGAGATCAAAATGTAGCAGAAGCATTTTTATACCCTCAAAACTACGTCTTGAAAATACATACTTTTAAACGTAGGTAATTTAGAGGCTAATAGACAAGATTTCATGGATGAAAATGTTTGAAAAGATGTTATAATTTTCTTGACACAAATTTTGTTTCCTATTCATAAACTTCTTTAGAATTCCATTCAAACATATTTTGTTGGCAAATAACCATTTCTACGATTTCGAGATTTAAAATGCAATTGGTTTCCCTCACATCGTAACTTTTCTTTCTATTTTTCTGCTATTTACAGCAAACTGATGACTTTCAAAAAATACTCTTGTATCAGTTATGACCCCTTTGATTAAAAAATGATTACTTGCATGTTTTGAAGCAGAATAAATTAAATAGAAACCGTAGCAAGAAAGTTATTGATGCAAAAGAGTCAATTTTTTTAATTCTTGTCAAAAGTTAGTGTTTTAATATTCTAAATGATTAAAGAAAATAATTTCTGAAAACTCATAAGAGTTTTGTTCAATTCTGTAAAATGTAAATCTAATGTACATCACATTTAACACTGTAAAATAGAGCATAAGTTTTCAATTCTCGTTTTAAGTAAATATACTTAAGAAATTATGCTCTATTTCGATGTGACACAAACTGTTACCCACATAAGCAGAATCAAACGAGTTGATTTTAATCATTTCGTCCCTACTGCAGTTTTTTCTGCTATGAAAATGAATCGAATGAATGAGCAACCTTGATCCTGCTCAAATATTTTAATCGAATAAATTCTAAATAAAATATTATTGAAAAGTTGCACCATAATTGAAAAGAAAAAGATTAGTTGAAGAATATAAAAATTGAATTTCAGAAAAAAATATCATGTCAGAAATTAAAGTAATTACATTCAATGTAGCCAAGAATTACAAACTCATTTTAGGCAATTGTAATTATTAAAGAACTTTTTAGTCCAAATTATAGATATCGTAAACTGGTTTATAACAATATTAAAGTCTTTATACTTTTTTATTGAACACAGTTATGAAAATACAAGGACATAAATTCAAATGATATTTTTGTCACAAATCTCAGTTACTCTTAAATTAAATATAGTAAATTTCAAAAATTAGGATACATGGGGGATGCTTGAACTGCGCTTAAATCAGTCATATTACATCAAAAGGATAAGTTTAAGGTAAAAAGAATAAAGCAATTATCTTATCTATAATAATTTTAAATTATTATATTTAAGATAAGTTTAAATTTCTAAAGTTTAAACTAAAGTTTAAATTTCTCTAAAAAAAGGAAACATACAATTGACTTCGACGAAAATTTAGCAAATTCTATAATATGCAAACAATTAAATAAAAATGCAGAAAATTCAAATTCGGAAGCATTTCCTAAAATATGATCAGCTTGCTGTAAAATAACTTGAGATAAACGGTGAAAGTCTTATCAGTACAATACCATTGATCACCACCTTTAAAATGAACGGATATTCCGCTTTTTATGTCAAATAAAACACAAATTTGTAAGTTCATCAGTCATTTCTTATTATTGTTGCAAGAATCAATGTGAATATATTCAACACAAAAATAATATTCCGCAAATTGAGCGAATTACTTTTAAAATACAATAGTAGAAAAATGCTTTGATATTTACATGATTGGTAAAATTAGTCTTTGAATCTTTTAAATGATACATAAACTTTTTAAAGTGTTACAAATTTCTAAGAACATGAATATTTTCATTCGAAAAATAGACAGTTGATGCCATTTTGAATGTTCACAGTTTCAAATTTCAATTTTCTAGAATAAATTTATAATTTTGTAGTGACTTGTTGGTACACTTCTAAGATATAAATCAAGCTAAAAATAAAAAAAACAATTTAACAATATTATTTTTTAAAAAAATGTTTATTTTCTTCTAACTTATCCCAAGAAAGAAAACCTTGAAAATTTTCAAGTAATGACGACAGAAGCACAAAATTATTGTTTAATAGTGAACATACCCGGTATTTATAGCACATATGAATAGGTGTCCTACCAATCAAATCTGTTGTCAGGCTACGATAAGCCCTTTACAAAAATGCTTAAAATAGCATGGAGAACCCACATAAATACCATAGTAAGAACCACATAGTACCGATAAAAATATGAATTCGTGTTGTCGTTCATGGGAAATAAGCAACCGTAGACAGAGAAAAGCAAGCTAAGAAATTGGACAGATGCTTTTAAAAAACAAAGTGTTAAAAAGTAAAATGTGTAAAAAATTGATAAATTGATAGTTTCATGACCATTTTGAGATTTCTCTACTTATAATACGTAATTAAAATTAAAAAATAATAATTAAAAGTTATAATAAACAATGATTAAATATAATGTTTGAAATTAATAGCAATTAGCACGACTTCAATTACTGATAGTGTTTGATCCTATTATTCCATTAAACAAATTGCAATTTTAGTTCAAGGTTAAATTTTACCCTCTTCTCTAAATTGCTTTGATAATTCATATATAATTGTAAAATATGCTTTAATTAAAAGCCAGACGAATTAATTCCCAAAGTTCTTTGGAAACACAAATTGTATTCTACAAAGGCCTCAAACAATCATAAAACTTACCGGCCATAAAATTCACATGAATATAAATTAAATTTAAAAGTTATCTAAATTAATACACTTATTCCATAAACTTTTATCAAAAATTTGAATTTGAATAAACTATTGTGGAAAATATAAATGTAAATGTCCTTCTAATAATTATATATATATATATATATATATATATATATATATATATATATATATATATATATATATATATATATATATATATATATATATATATATATATATATATATATATATATATATACATATATATATATATATATATATATATATATATATATATATATATATATATATATATATATATATATATATATATATATATATATATATATATATATATATATATATATATATATATATATATATTCAAACATTCAAAGAAAAATTCAAATAATATTTTTCATTGGAAAGCTCTCATCATCTGAAAATAATTAACACAAAGAAATTACAGATTAAATTAATTGATAATTAGAAATATGAAAGTTAAGGGAAAAAGCAATTAGAATTCTAATTTTTTATATTTTGGAAAATTTTATCTGTTCTGAGAATTTAGGACCTTCAAAAAACGTAAATGCTAATTTTCTATTTTAATGAGTTAATTTTTCCAGAAATAAAAACACTTCTGCAAAAAAGTTACGATTATTTTAAATCAATTATTATAATGGTGCTTTTTCGAATTTGAGTTTTCTAATTATTTCATGTTCTCTCTTTTTATCTTTATGATTTATCAAAGCATTATTATAAAAATATAAAAGTTATAAGAACAAATATCATTCAAGTTGTTTAAGCTTAGATAAAACACTTTATAATAATAAACTTTATTTAAATCTTTGTTAACGAAGCTTATATGAAATGAAAATATATCTGTAGGCCTTAAAATATGCTGATAGCTAAAATCTCAAGTCAAGTCCTTTTCTCCATAAAAGAATAAAAAGTAAAATTATTTATAGTTTTTATTCATTATTTTTAAAATAAACAAAGCAAATTTCCTTGATTTTAAAGATAAGGTTAGTTTATCACCACATTTTTCCAGCTTCGTATTTTGCCTTACCAAATTCTCTAAATTCCGCTCATTCCCTCATTATTTTATAAATGCTCAAGGGATGAGGTCGAGGGTCAGCTTCTCCCACACACAATAAGGGAAAGACATTGAAATATTCGGAACTCAATACGTACTCAGGCGGAATTAGTTGATTTTTTGTTGGAGTTGGTATGGAGCTCGACAACAAGAGCCCAAAAACATTCTGCAATCGGAGATTTTGATATGAAGGATTGTATCTTACAACTGAACCCCTCACCAAACACTTATTTTATTCAAAAAAAAAAATCCGATGAAATGAAACAGAAAATATTACGTTAGTAAATAAACATTTATAAATTTTATTTTAAAATTTCATATAAAAATAAATATATTTATTATATATTTAGATATGCATATGTTTGCTAAAAAATAAGTTATAGAGAATTTTTTTTTAAATTTATATTAAAAAATGCAGTTATTTCATTCAATTTATTATATTTTTTGTATGTCACACAAGTTTTCATGTATAAAAAAATAGATAGAATTGCATATTTAAAATTAATTTTTTAAAAACTTTCTTTTAGTTTATAAAATTTTTATATTAGACTTTGTTATTCTGAATGAAAGTGAGGTCGCTACTTGCATAGCTGAGATGGAACCGAAAGCTCTCAATTTCCTCTCTAATCAACAGCAGAACAATAGGGCTCTAAAATAAGTTAATCGCTCAAAAAGATTTTGAATGCAGTAGTTTGCTACATTTTAAATGTAAGGAACCTCTCTCATTGATATTTGTAAATTTTTAATTTTTTACCTTCATTGAATCATGATTCCTCTTAAATAAGTTAGTATGGATGAAATAGTATTCATTAACCGGAACTAATTAATATTCTTTACCAAAATGCTTTATATATGAAATGATTAATTAATAAGAGAATAATAAACATTTTCAAACTAAATTATTGAATACATTTTTCGGGGTGGAATACCGTCCGTTTTTAGGCTACAGTCCATTACCTGGTACATAGGCTTCCTATTTACCTCATAATAGCGTTATTAATAAGTGCACCATAATCTACACCTACGGCCATGATTGCAGAATAGCATTTTTTCGATTGCGTAAAAGGAAAATAACATGCACTTGATAGGGCTTTTAGCTTTTAGAGAAAGAAGCACAATCCCTAGCTAAGCCTCAAACAGTATAAGTTATTTATCGTATACAAACTCCATTAACGTTACAACATCTCACAATAAATCCTAATTATGGCATGCGGGCTTTGTGCCTTATTGACTTCTTTTCTGCTCAATTAATAAAGGATCTATTATTCTCTGTTTCTTGGCGCTGCATTGCTCTGCGCCTTTTTTTCTTTTTCCTTCTTTCAGCAAACTACGATAGGTCAAATACCATAGCTTGTGTTTGTTTGTTGAAGGCGGAAGCAACGTCACTTTTCTATGGCAAAGCTGTCAATCAAAGTTTTATTTTTTTCCTCTTTTGGACCTTTAAATTCATTTTTTTTTTCTTTTTCGTAAAAGAATTCTTTTCGATCGATAAAGAAAGAGAACGAGATGTTAGAACTTTGTCTTTGCTTGAAACTCTATGTTGTGATGTAACAAGATAATTCGTTTACCTTTTCAAAGAATCGTTTTAAAACTTGAAGTGAAATGAATCGAAAGTAATTTTATATTTAAATTTTAAACATCAATGTAAGCAATTACGATGATTACAAAATAATTATGCGGTCGTTTTTCGATATCTATACAAGAATATATGTTTATTAGATAATATTTTGTTATTGCGTTTATTTATTTATTTTGTTCGTAAAGTCATTTCCATGTTTTAGTCAAGATTTGATAATTTCAAATTAATATAAACTATTATGTATTTAATTGCAGATTTCCAATAATCAAAATGATCTATTTTTGCTATATATATATATATATATATATATATATATATATATATATATATATATATATATATATATATATATATATATATATATATATATATATATATATATATATATATATATATATATATATATATATATACATACATATATATATATATATATACATATGTATAGATATATATATCCAATTATATAATTTATCAGAAACATCGAAATGTACCACATGATTGCTTTTGTTCTTAAAACTTTTTGACCTTAACTAAATTAAAATTGAAATATCGAATAAAATATCTAATTAATTTAACAACCTCAGTTGTAACAAACTTAATGTATGTGTCTAGCCGCAGACAACTATATGAGTTTTTAACATAATTCATAATTTTATGTCACAGCAGAACTACAAGAACTACAATTTAAGTAACTGTGCAGCCTCGCATGCGTATATAGTCTATTCATCTGAGGCTGGATTTGAAATCTGGGATTTCCTATTCTGCTGTTTTCCTACAATTAGGGTGCGGGAACTAATTGTGCTACTGGAAACATTTATAGCAGCGAGAACAGACCCCATATTGTATTTATTTATTACTTTAATAAGGCGTAGCAGCCTAATTGGCCTATGCTGTTCTACAACATTTAATACTCTCCCAGTGAATTGCATTCTGAGAGAAGTTTTGCTAAGATATGGTGAACCTTATTTATGTGTCGTAAAAAGATAAATACGGAAAAATCTCAAGCTTTCTCCTCTTACAGAGGTGTATGCAGAAGCGGAACCTACAAGTAGCGCTGTTCAACCGTGACTCTGATTCAAACCCAGACCTTTCGCTCTCAAAAGTGCAACCCTGCCACTTGGTCATGGTGAACCCTTGTTACAATATTCAAGAAGAGCCACAGTGGCCTGGTTGATTAGGCCATCGTTCTCATTATTAGAAGGTAGTGAGTTCGAATCCCGGCTTGATTGAATATCCGTTGTGTTCGCTAATGGCGGGTGGGGCTTCTTAAAAATGGGCTTGGTCGCAATGTTTCTCAAAGAAATGATACATCTGGGGGTGACAGGAAAAGTATTGGGGGTTTTCTCCTGGGTTCTTGCTTTAAAATAAAGAATACTCCATCCAGCTGCTTCTGGCAGAGCAAGTTACAGCGAACAGCATGCTGGTGGAACAACAACAATATTCGAAGTAGTTTAATACTTTGATTTAAAAATATATATAGTTTGGAAAGGAAAATATAGAATTAAATGATTTGAAAATGAAAAACTTCGAGATATTTGTAAGTAAACAACATGTATACTATTTTATATTAAAGCTCTATGGTGTAAGCTGTTAGGTGTATGCATATATATCAGATTTATATGTATTTTTATTAAAATACTACAAAAATCATGAGATAAAAATTACCCTAGCTCTCAAAAACTTTTAACTTATTCATTATCTAAGTCAAAAAATATAAAAAACTTTTTTGCATCAACACATGTTCTTCGTATCCGTTAGCAAACAAAAATTCAAAGTTTAAAAAAAGATCATTTTTAACTAAATCGAACAAACTAATTTATGTCTTTTTTTTAGATTTTTATCTTTCTAACATCGCATTCCTTTAATTCAAGAACTATAGATTTATTTAATTGTCCTCTTAATAACTATAAATCACGACAAATATTAAAATTCAAAACATCCTATTTAGAATTTATCCAAGATTTACAGCAAATAAAAAAATGTCTCTTAGAATATTGCAAAAATGCTTTTAGAACGTGTCAAATATTTTTATTTTTTTCTGTTCCCTCCTAACTTGACAAATAAGGCATTCCAACTATTTTCGTGCCACCGATGGTGGGAATGGGTGAAAAAAATAGGGAGATTGAAAAAGGAGTTCGCTAAGCTGTTTAGTCCGCAAAAATGTAATCTACGGCAATCCCCACTACCACGCAGCGTAATTAAATTCTGCATTGAAAAAATAATAATACACATTTTGCTAGTTCGACTTGGCAACACAGAAGCCAAGCACACATACCTCACGACCATGTAATGTCATTTTCCCCACACGATCCAAGCAGTTTGGAGAATGTACTTAATGGAGTGGTGCAGTGATTACTGTGAATTTTAATTACATCCAAGAAGAAGCCTAATGTTATCTTCCATCATTAAGGTGAAAAACTTATCTGGCATTTCTTAAAAATAAAGGTATTAGATTAATGTTGAGTCATCATTAATTAAATGGTGGTAAAAAAATTGAATCATGGTTGTTGATAGTTTTGCTCAATATAGATGTTGATTCCAGTTGGAATTATAAATACTAGTAAAAAAAAAAAGTAAAATTTTCAATTTTATTAATTGGTAATCCTATAATAAATAGAGAAAGGGAAAATAAATATTATTACTTCAAGAAACGAGAAACCAGTTAGTTACGTTGTTTTAGTAAATAATTAAAAAAGTAGTTTCCAGTGAATACGCGCATAGTAAAAGATAATACGGTTATTCTGTTTTTTGAATTACATAAATAAGTACATATAAATATTTTCTATATAAGCACAGTCTTTTTTATTAAAATTATAAAAAGGCTATATTACATATATATATAGTATGTCCACTAGAAGTCCCTTGCCACCCTCTTAACTTTGGAACGGATGTTACTATATTTATGAAAAAGGTGTCTAGGTATAGTAAAGTAGCCATGCGCTACTGAATGAAATAGTCTACTGCGCCACCTGGTGGAAAACTGCGAAGTTAGCATTCCTATCTCGAAAATGGAACGAGATAGAGAGAAAAAGTGATTTACAAAGTTGTAGAGCATCCTCGATTTAGTACAAAAAGATACCTTGTAGGCATTAATGTGAAGAATATAATGGTTAGAACGCGCATTTGTTGTTTCGTGCTGTGACGTGACAAAACGATCTAAGAAAGAAGAAAAAACAAATAGTTATAACAATATACTTTATTTAAGATGTTCAAACTTCTCACCATCAGCTGCAATGCACATTTGGATCCTCGCTTGAAGATTACGTTGCACACGTTGGAACACGCGACTGTAATGTGTCGTTTAAGGTCCTGCAATGTTTGTGGAGGAGTCGCATACACCTGCGGTTTCAAGTATCCCATAGAAGATTCCAGAAAAGTCAGATCAAGATAACGTGAAGGCCACCCTTAGAAACCGCCATACCCTAGTATTTGGTTGCCAAATCCCTTGACGAGGTACTGCTTCACTGGAGATGTCTTGTGAGTAAGCACGCCGTCATGTTGAAACATAGATTCTTAAGATAAAACAACAACACGTTCTGCACAAAATCGGGTATTACCTTCTGTAGCAATTGTAAATATCGTGTACCCATTAACGTGCCATTGTAAAATATTGGGCCTATCAGCTTGTTATTGTACATTGCGCATCAAACGTTAATAGCATACCTTATTTGAAGTCGAAAATTGACGAAACATTTAGGATTTTCCAGCGCCCAGTAATGGGTGCTTTGCCAATTGTACATGCCATTCCGTGAAAAGCATGTCTCATCCGTCCATATTATATCTGCCAAGAATGTTGGCTAAACCTGTATCTGATTCATTATGAAGTTGCACCATGCATAGCGTCGCTCGGCATCCCCGTTCACTAAAACATGTTGAAGCGTTGGTCGGTATGGATGAGCTCCTGATTCGCTTAGGATTTCCCAAACCTGACTTTTGGAGAGACTACAGTGTTGACTGATCTCTCTTACGCTGTATTTCGGATATGTGAGAGCATTTACTAATACCTCATCCGGTTGAACTTGCAGTCCTACCTTAGCTGGTTTGCCAGATCGAGGTCAACTAGTAACGCAACATGTCTCCCTTCAATATCTTACAACAGTTAGGATGGTTTGATGAGAAGGATGCGGACCTGCAGGGAAACGTTGGCGGTGCAACCTTGCTGCTGATCATGCCTTGCGTCGATATTCACCGTACAATAAAACCATCTCACAATAATCAGCTTTGGAATACTCAGCCATTACCATGAGCATCAACATACTACAGCCCCAAGAAGATGTCTCTTTTATAGCTGTCTCAGGTGAACAGGCATGACGTTTCTTACGTATTTGCATGCTGCACAAAAATTGTTGGAATTATTTTTATATCTCTGTTCTTCCCAATTCGAAATAAAAGTGAAAAATGTAATCTCAAAAATGATTTTTTGTTTTCTTCAAATATGTACACGTACGATGTGCCACGTCACAGCACGAAGCAACAAATGCGCGTTTTAACCGTTGTATTCTTCACATTAATGCCTACAAGGTATCTTTTCGTACAAAATCGAGGATGCTCTACAACTTTGTAAATCACTTTTTTTACCTATCTCGTTCCTATTCCGAGGTAACAATGCTAACTACACAGTTTTCCACCAGGTGGCGTGGTAGTTGATTTCATTCAGTAGCTCATGGTTACTTTACTATACCTATCACCACTTTTATGAATATAGTAGCAGCCGTTCCGAAGTTAAGAGGGCGACAGGGGGCTTTAGTGGACATACTGTATATATATATAACTTTATCTATTTAGAGAGAGAGAGAGAGATAAATAAAATCACATAGACCACACTTAATTCTGTAGAAAGTGACCTGTAAGTTGTTTCGAATTACATTAATTTTAAAAATTCTCATACCAATAAAATTTTCATAATAGCAATTTTATAATTTTTAAAATGAAATAAATATTTTCTTAATCTTAGAATTGAGAGTGACAAATATAAATCATATTCTAACTTTTATATATTACTTTAAATAAAAATTTCCAAAAGTAATATTTTTATTAGATTATTAGAATTCTTTAGATTTTTTATTAGATAATTCTTAGAATTTAAGGCTAATTCTTTTTTAATTTCCAGTCTTTTGTTGTAGTTGAAGAGACATTATATTTAAATGTGTAAAACCAATTTTTAACTTTCACAATACTTTTTTCCTGAAAAGATATTTACTATTTATAATAAATAATCAATACTGATTTGTCTTTTAGTGTCATTTTTTGCTCTAGAGAAGTTAATAAATTATTCGCAGTTTAAGTAGTTTTTAAAGACAACAATACAAATAAGAACGCAGTTTTAACACCTTGGTGTTTGTTTTTTAATTTCATTTTTCCTGTGAAGGCTGTAAATAATGTATTCATTTTTAAGTTTTTTTTTGCACCATTTAATGAATGCCTTGGGAATTTTATGTCTTTAATAGAAAAAAAGGTTTATTGCTATAAACTTTTTGAGATCTCACAAGAATTTTATCTTTTTAACTGAAAAACATGGCACTTTTAAAAGTATTTAGTCCATATATAATGTTCAGTATTTTACCATATTTAAAAGTTGTAGGAGATCTCCGCATATTTGAAATCTTTAATCTTTACTGACAGTTAATAGAAGAAACGTAACTGAGACTGCAGAAAATAAACTGTAAACAAATGTGCAGGTATTTTTCGCATTCTAAAAAATCTTACAAAATAATGAAATATATTTCGTTTTTATCTATTTCACTCAAAACTTATTTCTATCTTTCTTTACGCGATGCAATTTAAATTGAACTTCAGTATATGTAAAAGCAAACTAAATTCAGTATTTGTGATCTTTAAGAATTTTACCTTTCATTCATTTTGAACTATTTATTAAGTTCTTTAACTTTTGTTGGATTTTAAAAAAATGTTAAATTCAATTTAAGAAAATCTTAACAATTATTAATCTATAAAACTTTACAATTTTAGCCGTAACTCTCATAAAAATAAAATCTTGTTTATTATCAGAAGCAGAAACTCTTGTGTGAAAAAAAATGATTGCCCGTGATTTTCTTCTTCTGATGACAAATTCCCTCGAGGGAGCGTGTGACCCACATTGTAAAGAACGTGGTCTCCTGATCAATAACGCGAAACTGTCGAAAACTTCTTCTCTGACGCAAGGCTCTACCCTTAAATAGATTCAGTCCGTCTTAGAATCTTTAATTGATCTTTGAGATAAGCACACCAATTATGGGACATTTCAGCTGTGTTCTGACAACCTTTTTGGAGCATCAGTTGCTTACTAAAAGTTGAAACGCGAATAACTTCTGCACATTTACACTAATGGAATATAATATAAAATAAATTTCATTCAATTTCTTTCTAGTTTAGGTTGAATAATAGCTTACTAGGCTATGTATCATCGTTAAAAGTAAATTTATTGTAAAATAATTTCTTATATAGTATATTTCTTTTCTGGCTTGCAAACAAAAACTCATACTATAGAAAATTTTTATATACATCGATGTATTAAATATGTTGTCGGTGTCCCATGATAAATCCTGAGAAATTTATACACGGTGAGCGAATATTGTGATCTCTCGAATATAGAAATTATTTGCATACAATCAATAAATGTTCCATTGTTGTTTTTTGTTAGTTTCCCACGTCATAACCACATACACAGGTTAAAAATTTTTTAAAAAACACACACAAAAATATACTTGTACTTTTTACTTTACTGGCTACACCATGTTTGTGTCGCTATGCAAAATATTGTGATTAGCAACAGAAGTAACTTGAGAGCATCGTAATTTATGTGCAATATAAATAACCCAAAGTACTGGGCTTTTCTCTTATTTTTCTTAGTTCTTAAAAGATTTAACTTACCTTTATATTACGTTCTATTTAATGAAAAGTGATTCCTAAAACTTACTTTTCTGGTGATTTCATTATTCTTTAGTTCAAATTTTTACTAAGATCTAATACAATAAAATTTGAAGAAATATGTTTTTTGACTTAAAATGACTTAAAATATTTTATCTAAAATTTTTACGTTGCTGATTTCAAATAAATTGTAATGAAAACCATTAATCCATGTAACATATTACACTCATATTTTAATTAGTAGGAAGTTTTCTCTCTTAAGTGTTTCAAATTAAGTACCCAGCGGCCTTGGTAGCCTATTGGTTAAGGCATCGACTTTCCATCCGGTAAGGAGATGTTCCTTTCCCAATGAACCCAAAGACCTACGTAGCATATGCGATATACGTGCTCGTTAAATCTGTGGAATCGAAAGTCCTGTGGTCGGTCGTTAAGCAGTTACTATGGGTGTAATGGTTTGGAGAAAATATCCTCCCTCTCCAGATCAATATGGAAATTGAGGCAGTGCGTCCTCTGGTAGTGCCATCTATCGGAGGAGCTTAGAGCAAAGTCGTACTTTCACGCTCGTGGTGCTCTAGTTAAACGAAAGACGCATCCTACTGACTTAACTTCGCATAGCCGACGGCATAGCGAGCTTGGCTTGTCCAAGTGTCGTAAGTAACAAAAACAGATTAAGTACCCACATTGCCTTCAATAATTGGCCAAACTACTAACTCACGTTTATGTTACAAATTATTCAATAAAAACAACAAAAATGTATGAAATATATTTTGTGATCATCATATTATTTTCGATTGTATAATAAATTTTTATTCAAATCTGTCAGCGAATAGTTGCAGTTTCATTACAAAAATGAAAGTATGATAAAACCTTAGAAATGAATTTCATAAGCGGGTCAAAATATGCTAATTATAGTATTTACTTTACTGGTATTGTAAATATTGTAACAAAATACTAATAATCAAATTAATGTGATATAATGGTATTTCAATAATTACATAAAAGGTTTTCGGGCTGATCTTAATTAAATATCCCCACTGCATGGAATCTTTGTCAAAATTATTAACGCACAATTAGTTTCGCATTTTTCGATGAAAAAAATGTTAATAAAATAACGTTTTGAAAGTTAATTTCTGTTTATATAATAAATTTTCTTCCAAAATATTTCCTAAATATTTATACATAGCTTTTTTTATAAAATTAAAATTATGACAAATTCTTTTAAATACATTTTATGAATGACTCAAAATATTTTAATTATAGTATTTATATTATTGATAAGTAATAGGAAATAAAAGATTTTTCTTCTATTTCTCAATTTTGCAATCATATTGTATAAAATATATGCCAAGAATGTTAATTAACTTTTATATTGATAATTGTTTGATTTAAATTATTGAAAAAATGTGGCAAATTTTCTCTTCGTTGGATTATTCTTCATTCAAAAGAACGTTTTCATATGAATCCAACAATAAATATTCATGGTTCACTTATGGAAAGGAACAAAAAATTTGGAAGGGATTTCTGAAACGACATAAAAATATTTACAAATGGATAAGATTGTGTTTCCTATTGCTTGCATAGTAGAAATTATTTCTATTATAAACATTTATTCCTCAGAGTCATTTATTCGATGTATTAATTTAGTCAGTTGGCTGCTCGAAAGCTTATTCCTGTCAACAGGTTGCAACTTAAAGACGACATTTGCAAATGGGCCAGTTACCCAGTTTGACACCAACTCAATCGTTTCCATTCAAATAAATCATTTACTTATAAGAATGCATTTCTCCGTTTGTGGAATGGAATGAATGGGTTTTGTTCTTTATATTTTCCCTGGACTGTTCGAAATTTCATACCATGAATTGTCTGTGTGGATACTCTATAGAATTAGAGAGCTTCATCCCGAGAGACGAATTCTAATTGTTCGAATCTTAGAAATTTGTATGTAATGAATGAAACTTATCTTCGCATTCATTTCTAGCAATTCAAGAGGTCTAATTTTCATTTTCTTTGATTTACGTCTTTTTTTACAGGGTTACAAAATTTGCTAGAGAGTAACGTAAAACAGGATAAATGTAACATAAATTTAGCCTTCTTTGAAATTCCAAATGTATAAAGTATCATTGTTTTTAAATTTCTTGAATTTTAAAGTCATTTTCAGCAGCATTTTTTTCTAGAACATTAAGAGATTTTTTTTTTGAAAACGAGATAATTATAAATGAAGAGATAAATATAATCAAATTATTAATTGATATTTTTTTTTATTTCAGCTTGGATGAAATTTACGATTTTATATATTTGTAACTTTGTGTTTATAACTCACTATCTCAAATTGTAAAACGTTAAAATTTAATTTAATTTCAATTTTGCGCAAATTTAATTTTAATTGAATGCTTTACAGTTTCTAAAAATGTACTTAAAATAAAATGATAATGTTAATAAGGTTGATGTGCATTGATCTTGTAATCAATTAATAATTACGATACATTTAATTAAGTTTTAGTATACCGTTCTACCATTTACATATTTTTTAAAAAAAACAATATATTACCTTAGTGTGTGGTTAAATTAATTACTGTCGAAATAAAGAAATGATTAAATCAATTTGGGAGTAGTATTTTGTAACTTGAGCAAGATGCACAAATAGTTGTTTATAGATATTTTCGAAGAGGAAGTATTATTTTATATAATTTTCTAAATAGTACATATTAATTAAAATGCAATTATAATTGGCGAACGAAGCGATGGACTGTTTGCACACATTCCAATCAGCTGCCAGTGACGTCGAATCGTATGAGCGACAGAAAATAGTTCGTAACAGCCTGAAACTGCGGTGGTGTGACTCGTCATGTAGCTGAGAAGTCCGTCACTGGTATGTGGACAGGTCCCTTTCTTCAAGAGCAACCACCGCCACGTTTAATTTAACCCAGTATGATCACTGATTTCCCTAAATGATGAAACGCCATCCCGATAGGCTACTGCTCTTTCTCGGTTGAACTCAGAGTTTCGCTCAAAAGACGCTCGATTTTTTAATTGCCGTCGGGAAAAAGGACAAATAATAATTAAATTTCTTACGTGAATGAACATAAATTCTAATTTAATTATTATATGAACAATAAAACAATTCCACAATTCAAATCAACAATCGTTTTTTTCTTCTTTTATTCGCTTGCATATACAGTCAATGGTGAGAGCCTGTGCCCCCATGTTAAACTTTTACATATCTTGCGGACCCAAATCCCTGATATAAAGTTCACATGATTTGCATGCTTTTTTGAGGGTGTTGCATATTGGGTGGCCAGGTTTATTTATCTATGTATCTATACACAATAATATTTCATAAATTTTAACAAACAATATTATTTTTAAAATTAAACTACTTTAAACAGATGATACTTTCACACGTTGGCCAATAATTAGTCAATATAAAGATATGTCTTCTCCATTTACTTTTAACTTTGAATGAAGGTAAATATTTAACATTCACCTCAAAATATCTGAAACAGTTACAATTTTGCTTCATTGAATTTTACATTCTGATAAAATAGCTTAATAGAATCAACTTTTATTTTAATTGGCGAACATTTAGCAGAAAGAAAACGTCTTTTTATAGAGAATATTACAACGTTCAAAAAGAAAGAAGGATAAAGAAACGAATTTCCTCATCTTAGAGAAGGTGAAATGAATAAGAAGACAAAACAAGAAATCTCAAACGTACACAAACTCAACGGTTCCTAAAGTGCGAAGAGAAAGGAAACAACGAAGTGTGAGGTAAAGAGAAAAGAAAGAAAGAACATCTGAATCTGCTTTGTTGACGACATTCTGCGTTATCTGACAACGAAGCCACACAGAGCAGCAACCCCAGTATTTCACTCCGTTGAAGAGAGCGAGCTACTGTTTGTAAACACTGGGCCCCACCATTCCTACAGTTTTTACGATAACGTAAAATCTCCTGTAGCAGATGGGGAGCGATAAATGCTCTCCTGTTTTTTATTTTTCTCATTTCTTTAGTGTTCTTCCTTTTTATTCGTGACGTTTCCGAACAACTCAAAAGAAAATGGAAAGTTTTACTTTAATTTATAGGTATTAAAGTTCCAAGGGTATTGTGTAATAAAAGTAATTGTGGATAAAAATTTCGTGAATGGGAATTTGTGAAGACACAACTTAAAATTTATTATTTCATTGTTACAAATATAAATCAAAGTGATATATTGCTGCAAAGTTTGAAAACGTAATAAGTTCTTCATATCTTATGTAACTGCAATTTTATTCAAAATTTTATATATAATTTGTTTAAATTAAATTTCTAACTAAAACTGCTGTCACTATTTCCAGATAATAAACTATTTTAACATATTTTATGCAACATTGCAGTGCAATAAATTTTAATTATTAAAGATCAATTAGGTTTTTGTATAAATTACATCTTAAATTTACAAACCCATTCATTAATTCTAATATCATTGTTTAATTAACAAATTAAAATCATAGCTATTTTTTCATTATCCTTTACTTTTACTTAACTTTAGTATCTTTATAGATTGCAATATATATAAGACTACTGAAAAGCAAAATGAACTATGGGAAACATGTAAAAAATACAATATTTTTAATTATTAAGAAATGTTCATTCAATCTTAGAATTTATTGACAGTCTTTCCTCCTGAAAAGATGATTGTATTTTTAATAATTTCATTTAAAATATGAATTAAGTTGTTAAATTTTAACTTTTTTTTCATTTCTCTGTTATAACATCTACTTGTTTAGTAAAAAGTTTTAAATGGTATCTTTATAATTTATGTATAAGTACTGTTCATATGATTTTCACATGAATTGTTAAACATAAAAATTCGTTAAAATATTGGGTATTTTTTTCCAACAAAAACTAATTTATATGGAATTCTTAAGTTCCTGAATATCACATTGAATTTGCAATGAATTTTGTTGAAAAATTACATAATTCCATGATGCTTTAAACAGATTTTTCCCATTTTTCTTTCTCTCGATATTTTTTGCTTAATATATTAAATTTTGTAATTAAAATAGGCAAGTTAACATCCTGCAAAATAGTTAATAATTCTTGTAATAAAATTGTATATTATTATCTTGTATCTCATTTAATAAATTTTTGAATGCAGTAAGAAATTGTAAACTCTTTTTCATTTTTACCAAAACTTATAGTAAGAGTCACCATGATTGAATCCTTCTTTTCGAGGTAGATTTTGTGTTTGATCCCATCTACAATGAAATAACTGGAAATAAAGGTTGTTTATTCTTTCGACAAGCAGTTCTGTCAGAGCATTTTCTTGAGAATCGTCCCTCGCGTTGCGGGAATATAAGTGAAAAGTCTTTCCTGTTTTCAGCCATTCAGAGAGAGAGATGCCGCCACAGATGAAGAATAATCAAGTATGCCAAATTCCGAGTTTGTTGATTTTTTGGTGGATTTTCTTGTTTATCTGCAACTTGGTTTTTATTACATCATAGAGATGAAGACCCATAAGAATCGTGCAGAAAATTCTATTTTGAGAATTCTTGTATTTATGTTTTTGAGAGACGTCACTATACGAGGTTTGTCCGGAAAATACGTATAAAAGTTGAATGAATAACTCTATTTTAGAATTATTCAGGTATTACGAATATGGTCTCCTTCAAAGTACTCACCCTGAGACGAGATACACTTCTGCCAACGCCCTTTCCACTGTGGATAACATTGCTGAAAGTCGTCAGTTGTGGTGCTGCTCAGTTGCCGTGTCGTTTCTGCCTTCCACATCTCCCAAGTGCCGCCCCCGAAGCACCATTTTGCATTTAGGGAACAAGAAGAAGTCACAAGGGGCTAAATCGGCTGAATAAGGTGGGTGGTCTGTAACAGTGATTGAGCTTCCGGCCAAAAAGTCAGGCACAACGAACGACGTGTGAGCGGGCACATTGTCGTGATGAAGCATCCACCTGCCCCCTTTTGCCAAATATGGTCCAACTTGGGCCACACGAGCTCTGAGACTGTCAAAACTTCAAACTTAAAAATTTCCGTTCACTCTCTGGCTCTGTTCCTCAATCAGAGAGAGCTCCATGCCAACGGCAGGTGAAAAAGAGTAACTTTCAACAAGTAGCCGCACACTCCTACTTACTCACAGAGTGGTCTGACTCGAACTGAGCGTTGATGGTTACAACAGTAATGCCACCTGGCGGTGACTGCAAACAGTAAAATAAAGTTATTATTCAACTTTTATGCGTATTTTCCTGACAAACCTCGTATGTAATCTTAGCAGCATTTCTTCATCGCCAAAAAAAAGTTCGGAATGCTGGATTATGCGGCATCTATGCCGAGGCACCTTATGGGAGACAGAAAGAGACAGTTATATTTTCATTGTCTAACTTCTTGAAATGACGCTTCAAATCATTAATTGCAGATTTTTTTATTTGAATTTCTTGATTGAATTGATAATCAACAGGCAATGTGTTTTTCCTTGTACAGTTGCTGGGATAAATACTTGGAAATTTTGGATTTCCTTCCTTTGAAAATTCTAATGATAAACCTGAAAATTTAATTTTTCAAAAAATAAAAAAAAAGTATGTAACATCGAAATTAATTTTTTATTTAAATTACAATATTGGTATGATCATTCATGACGTTATGTTTATGTTCATGGTAGCGCATACTATAAACGTGGTAGTAAAGTACCACAATTTATTTCCAAAAATATTACAAAAAATTCTATATTCAAAATGTAATTTTTAATTTAGATTACAGATGGCGCTACGAACATTAACATGATGACGTCATCAGAAAATTTTTTGTCTCGTCAGAATAACCTCGGGCTCTTACATGAGCTAATATCCCTGACGTTATCACAGGAAGTCACGTGATCCATTGACACCCCCTTCCCAAATAGACATATACTAAAAATGAGGCATACTACTATTACCCACATTGAAAAAGTACTAAACTCAAAGCTGTGAGGCTGATAAGTGCAAAGTGTCTGATTAGAAGAAGAAACATAAATTGTTCTATGATAAATATTTCACAAACATTTTAACATATCCAAAAACCTATTAGAAATACTATATATTGAAGTAAATATAATATATTATTTCTTAAAAAATAACAAAATTTAAAAGGAGTAAGAATTTCCTAATCTTTTCAGATATTAAGCTTTAAAATGTGGTTATTTTTTTGCAAATATTTTCAGAAATGCTATAGGTTGATGATATTATTAATGATATGTAATACATATTGATCTATATATTTTACGATATCGCATATTCAAATAAGTGTTAAAATGTTATGATGTGTTAAATTTAAAACAAATTACTAAAGTTTAAAAATGAAAAATAAAAAAAATAAAGTTATATAATGGAAGAAGTTGCTCCGTCTATTATAATATCGATAAAATATATAATATTTACTCTCGTCTATTATGTTATTATATATTTATATTAAAATTTTCAAGAATATAAGTGCTTCCATCATCATAAATTAGATTAAACTTTAACATTATTTCTAGAAAATTTAGTTGCTTTCGTTTACTCTCTTCAGGGTATTAATTTAAATATTGTGAAAATTCACAGTAGTTTTTAAAATATATATTTCTTATAATTATGATAGTTTAAAAATAGTTTTAGATTATAAAGTTTATTATCTCTATTGAATTTTTTTTAAATTTTCTATAATATACTTTCCATTTTCATAAAAGTTTTGTTCAAAGGCTATATTTATTTACTTTGGATTTTTTTATAAAAATTTATTTTCGAGTGAAAATAGTTTTATCTTTCTAAATTATTCTCTCATACATATTGCATGTTAATACGCAACATAGTGCTTTTAATACTGAAACTCCCTATTTTTAAGATAACAATGAAAACATTCTAATTTCCAACATTTAAGAATAAAAATAGCTTTGCTTTAAGCCAATCAATTTTTCAACATACATTAACTTTCAGTAATGAACTGAACACTAACGAATTTAGATAACTGTGTTTTGGATTTTATGCAAATCCCCAGCTTTTGAAAGTAGCTCGTGACATCTAAATGCGATGCACTAAATGAGAAAGTGTGAAATCGTGTATGGAAAACAAAGAAAATGAAGAGCTCAAGAGAGTGTTATGTATCTGCTCCATTATTGTAGAGCCCATTATTGAAAAATGGTTCGCTTTCAGATAGTTGTTAAATATACTCATGCATAGCCACAATTACTTTCATAATTTATCAATGTCAACTCTTGTTGATGGCGTGAAATGTGAAGCTGGGCGCAAAATGCACGCGCTGGTCTTCTCTGAAAAATGACCAAGCAACTTGTCCTTCGTATTCATAACAACATGGAAAAACTGAAAGTCATCATCAGTGTGCTGTTGTTCCAGCACACTTTCCTGTGCTTAGCCCTCTCTGCCAATTAAATAGACACAGACTTCGTGATTTTGACCAAACAGAAGACCACCAGAGGTCTTGGAGAATATGGCAATCACGCTTAGTTTTAGTATGCTCAAGACGACTTTAGCAAGCAAGACGGATCTTCTGTTAAGTCTGGATTCAAATGAATTCAATTCCAATCATGAGAACCAACCAGGTCACCGCGACTCAGAATGTTACAATTGTTAGCAGATGTGTGTGTGTATTAATATATTTCAATACTTGGTTCCAAGATTAGCATTCTATGAGTACTCGTGCAGGTTTTGCATGGTGTGAAACAAATATTATTACATTAAACACAAAAGAAGCAGATTCGTTTAACAATTATAAGCGTGCAATGAATTGTGGACCATTAGAAACTATGATCAAGCGCCATGCATTATTAATGGAAAGAACTAGAGCTGTTTATGAACTAGAAAACGCATACGAAATCTAATGCTGGGTGGTGATATTCCTAAAGTAAGAATAGATTTAAATATGCATAACTGTATAACGAAATTTTAGTTGAAAAAAATCCATGGAATCAAAGAAAAAATTACATTAATTAGAGAGAAATAAAAAATAATTTTAAAGTATTGTAATTTTTGAGATTCTTTAAAATAAATTATTTTTTCCTAAACTACTACAATGACATTTGTTAAACTTATAAATCTCAATAATATACATTTATAAATGTACAAAATAATAATTTTTACAAGAACCGTTACGTTACAAAAAAAATAAATGTATAATAAAATTTTTAAAAAAATACTAATACAATTCTGGAAAATTCTATTTTGAGCTACTAGCAGAAATTAAATGACTCTATATTTTTGAGGCCTCCGTACTTATTTTGTATATACTTTTTTCGAAGAATTTACGTGAAGCTATGCAAATTGACTTTCTGAACATGTATTTCCTGATGGACTCAAAATGTCACTTTTTGGAGAACTTCTCTGATGACGCAGCTATTTTTAAAACAAAGTTCCCCAAATCATTGATAATCTTCGCTGATTTATGGTATGTAAGCTATACTGTGTTATAAAAAACTAAATAATGAAAAAAATATATATAACATTCTTGCATTCTCATCAAAAATTATTTCATTGGAATGCTTAAATTTTGTTACATATTATATATTTATGTTATATTTTCATTATAGAAGAATTTTATTATTCCTCTTTTTATATGACGATAGATTTAAAATTTGTTGAATAAAGAATATATGTTATAATGGAACAACGTTTTAAAAAATTTTTAAGCTTTGTTTTAAAATTTTATTATTACTTCATGAATATATGCATAGTTGTTGCCAATACATAGAAATATTTTACTTAGTTTAAGTATGAGTTTTCGATGAGCCATTTTAATTGAGGTACACTATTGAGGTAAAGTTACGAAATAATCTTAATTAGGTAGCACACGTAATAATATTATTATTTCCATATAATGAAATATCTTATGTTAACGAATTCAATTCTATTATAGCAAGACTAATTTATTTTTCCATAAAACATCCAATTTTTAATATTTTATTTAAATTCGAATACAAAATTTTTCTGATAATAAATGACTTTCTTATTATTTTCTGATAAAAAATTTTTAATGATGTTAAAATATCATTAAAACTTTTTTTAAATAAATGTGAAAAAAGTTTTAATGATATTTTAACACCCTTTCCTGAAAATGAATTTTATTAGTCAGTGATAATTCAATTTGAAAGCATTTTAAACTAGTTTTATTGCATTGCTTCTTAATAAATCTTTTCCCTATTTTACTGATAATTAACTAATGTTTTGTTTTGCTCATTAAAACAAAGTAAATTTGTGTAGTTCTTAAAAAATTTTGTAACTTGAATAAAGGAATTTTGAAATTTATACCGTATAAAAAATTAAACGTTATTTCAATACTATTCATATAAGCTAGCTCATAAAGTCAAATTAGACCACCTTAAAGGTAGGCTTGTATAAATGGCATTAAAATCAGATTTAGTTTCTGAGAGAAAGGCCAAAATTTTCTAATTTATATTTGTTGAAGTGTGTACTTTGGAGTTTCCTAAGTTCTCTCCCATTAGGGATGGGATTGTGGTCAACTTTCTGGGAGAATTCCTTCTGGAAACCATTTATAGAGTAAATTCTCAAATAGAACGCACGATTCCTTTAAGCTGTTACCATATCAATTGCGCGAAGAGCTCCAGTGCCTCAGTAGATTCATGCTGCTTCCCGTTAGAGGTCAGCAAAGTGAAGAAGCGTCATTTGTCGAGGCCGTTCATTGGGAGGGTGACCACGTACGCTCACTGGGCTGCTGGACTAGGTTGCTGCTCACTAGGTTGAGGACATATCCACGTTAATATGTTATGTCCAAAGTACTTAGTGTGGCATGGATAGGGAGAGGAGGGTGCAGCTCATGTGTAACCTCGTCACCTGACCGTGGCTCAAAACGATGAGGCATTTGGTGATGGGTTAGGTTAACGGGTTCCAAACCCGTTAACCTAAAGATACAGACTGGGGCATGCCTGCATCGCTATGTAGGAATCGGTTGGGTAATACCTAAATAGTTTAAGGAAAATCTCATGATTTAATGAAATGAAAAGTAAAATTTTAAATTTTAATTAATATTGTTCCTCTAAGCCAAAGCAGCATCCATTTTTTACAGATATAATTTAAAGTAACTTTAAAATTTAATAATGAAATGAAAGTTACTATAAGTGGATGTGTAGATAAAATGAAATGAAAGTTACTAGGAGCAGATAAAATATATTGCTATGTTTCCAAAGCGCATCTGTTCCATTTTTCTCTTTTAAACTTAAAAGTGAATCTTTTTCTTTTGAAACGTAACAGAACTGTTGGTATTCCTAACTAAGAAACTATTCTCAGAAAAGGCGCAGTGGTTTACAGGAAGAAAAAGAAGGTGGAATAGTTTCCTCCTTTCTTAGAGTAAACTATGTTCAGTTCTTTGCAACTTGATTCTTCTGCCATCGGCTCCTCTACACCAGGTGGAGTATTTCTTCCCTCATCTTTCCACTGGGCAAGGATCATGAAAGAAGGATTTATTGAATTTGAGGGAAAAATAGCTTCCGGGGTTGAATGCCGAAGGATCAAAGTTCCTAGCAGCAAAAATAATAAGAATTTCATCACGACTTTGATGACATTGTTCTTACTTCGAACTCTTTTACGCTGCGGACGCTTTCCAGTAGGATACTGGGAAGAGCTCCATTTTTGGACCCTTGCATTTCTAGGATGCTGCGAACATGTTAAGAAGCGCTTGAAACATGCTGAATTTATTAATAATTTGGGTTATAAATTCTCAACTTGAGCATTTAAGAAAAATCATCAGATAAAGTGATATCATTCATTGTTTCTAATATTGTAAAAATTTTATGCAATTTTAACTCGGGAAAAAATAATTGTTTCTAAACGTATTTCTTCGTATTTAATTTTTTAATAAATATCATAATTTGTTAAATAAATAAAAACATTTAACACATGTTTCTCATGGAGAGATTATCTTAATAACTTTTCAAAATAATGGTTATTCATAAAGATTTAATTTATTTGATAATTAATTCATAGTTAAATCTTAACCATATATAACTAACACATTTTATGCTTAATAATTCTATTTCAGGAATATTGGAATAAGGAAATAGTTTAGGCCATCTATTCATTTAACAGTCTTATGCGATTTGATAACGGATTTTAAATTTAACTGTACATTTGGACTTACTTTGTTTTAAATAATTGTCTGTATCTGCGTTACTTTTCCATAACGTGCATATCATTGAATAAATATTTAGGAGTTAATTTGTTTTATAAATATTTTCCAGAAAATCTCCGATAATTTTTATTTCTCGATTCTCACAGAAGTAGGCTTCGGTAAAAATCACAAACTTACAGGCTGAATGAAAAAACTGAAATGCAGTTCTCATTGGGACATAACGATGCTCTTCAACTGCATCACTGTGTAAAATATTAAGAAATCAAGTTTTTTTTATGAATTTTATAGCTAGTTGTAAGTTTGGACATTGACGTTATAAAATAATATCAGAAAAGAAATTGGAACGACGAATACACTTAAAAAAATACCATTTTTAAATTCAAATGAAAAAAAAAGCAGAGAAAGTTTCATTTTAAATTTTGAAACCCTATAAAGGGTATAAGAATTCAGTGATAAAAATAAGGGGCAGTTAGTTATTTACCTACAAAATTTCTCGTCAAGCAAGTTTTAATGTGATCTAGTTGCTTTAGTGTTACAAGATGAAACTTAATCTGAAAACTGGATGATCAAATTTGCTCTCACTTGTAAAAAAGTAAAAAATAAAAATCGTGAGATTAATTAGTCGATCCTCTAATAATTGTTTTAGACAGAGAAGTCTGCTTCATAATTTACAACTCTTAAAAGGAAAATCATTTAGATTTTCCTAACATATAAAGAAGTAATAATTTAGTTAGTTGGCTCCAAATAGTGGTTCTATGACTATAATAATCTATTATACTATAACAAATGGATAAGGTACAATAATTAAATATCAAAGCAATTGTTTCGAAACATCAAATAAATGCAATTTTACAAATATTTTATTTTATATCATTAGAACAAGCAATCCACGTCAAAACCTATACTTTTAAATAAACGGATAAAATCAATTACGACTGAAATTCTAAACATTTATCATACCAACTATTTAGATGAAGGGTATTGCTTGATAATGATGATAAGGTTGCCTCTGAGTGGAAGAGCTTACAAATGGTATAAGGAAAGACTGACATTGAAAAATGTCCACTTGAAATGAATGTCCCAAAATATGACAACGAAAACTTTCAATTAGTACTAAAATAAATAAAATTCTAATTATACAAAATCAATACACAACACTTTATTCACAAATATATCAAAAATATTAATTTTAAATCATATAAAAATATTTTTAACTCAGAAGCAGATGACGAATTTCTTTCATTAGTGTAATTTTTTATAAGCATACAAACTATTTAATTTATAAAAATGTATGTATACTTATAAAAAATACATGACTTATACATAAATAAGTCATGTATTTATTTATAGGTATATAATTCAAACATATATATATATATATATATATATATATATATATATATATATATATATATATATATATATATATATATATATATATATATATATATATATATATATATATATATATACTTGAATTATATACTTACAAATATTTTAATTATGTAACAGTTTTATCTCAATTACACAGAATAATGTACATTGCATAGCTTATAAATGTGCCATTTTTCAGTTTCTTTCGAACTGTCTCCGACAAAAAGCATCAATAATATTTTAATAAAATAAAAAATATATTTAATTAATAATGCTTAGTTGATTATTCAAAACTATTAACTTTCAGAATTCCTAAAATGAAAATGTTTCCGATTAAAATTTAAATTTTTTTTTTGATTGGAAGACAAAAAATAATATTTATGTGTATTCATTTCAAATAAATAAATAAGTAAGCAGAACTGCATGACTTTTACCTCAATTTTCAAATCAAGAAGAAGATGTCAGGGTAATTGCAATAACTGTCAAAACCACGAGCAGGGGTAATCAAATTTCAAATTGTACTGACAATGGAAAAGTAATAAAAATATAACTTATTATTTGACGAAACAACACCCGAGGTGGTTAAAAAAAGACGCAAGAATCGATACGGGCGCGTTAACGCAGGCCGCTGCCACCGACGAAAAAGAAGATTCCTGACAAGTTAACACTTCTTAAGTTCTGTAACAATTTCTTTCTAAAACCTCTCAACTCGAACTTGGAAAAATGGTATTTTATTTTCGCTCAAGGGAAATAGCAGTCCCGAAATAGTGTTGTATTTTCGAAAAACCTCAAAAGAAATGTTCGCTCAGGTTAAAGTGCATCGATATTTTTTGTTTGTAAGAAAACATATTTTCTTTTACCTTTTTCCTTCTAAAAAAATAATGATTGATTTTTTAAATTAAAAGGGAACTAAAAATGGGTGTGACGAGTAATTGTATGCTCATAGTTCATGGATTTTGGTCTGGGTTTAATATTGCGCTTATGTATTCAAATTTAAAAAAAATAAAATAGTCTTAAAAACAAGTGGAACGAAATTGCTTTATTCAGAAAATAAATTTCCTTGTCTCTTGAGAAGATTAATTTACGTTTAAAACGTTAAACTGCTGTGTATGAAACAGAAAGTTTAAACAGAAAAATTAATATAGTTTCTTATCATTCATCAAAAGTAAATCTGATATTTGACAATAACTTTAAAATAAAATAGTAAATAAATTTAAATATAAGCAAATGTTGTTAAATTTTAAGTTAATTAAATAAATAAAATTAAAAAACAGAAATTTTTCATCAACCTGTAATTTAAGATTCTATATTTTAAATAGTGAATTTATATACTTGGTTATGTGCGAAATTTAACCTAAATGATATTTAATACTAAAAGATTAGTATCCAACTGGTTAATAAGAAAGTTTTAAAAAGTCTAACGCTTTTTTTCTTTACTTTTTAATGTTTCAAATGTTATCTTATAAAATAACTGTTGATCAATATTTATTGCACATGCTGTGAAATTATATGTTTTTTATAAACTGTGTCAGTACTATTTCATTCTCGTTTTAATAATGAGTGAATGAAAATTGAATAGTATATTCAGCAATAAAGAGACTAACAAAATGAAATTTCCTAATTAGTTTGAAATCATCAATCAAAAATATTCTATAATTGCTCCAATGAATAACATTTTTTGATTAAATTTTACACAATAAAGTTATTAGCAATACAATTTTTGATAGCAATATTTGCATGACCATATCATGATTTGACTTTCAACATAAATTTTTTGTATAACAAATTAAATTTATTTATTTATTTCATTTCAATATATATTTTATAAGCGATAATTATAACAATTGTTATATTTTGAAGTTTAAATTTTTACTTTTATTCTGTGCTCACTTCAACAATAAAATCTGGGACAAACAAAACAATTTTATGTAGCAATATTTACCATCTCATAACTCGATAAATCACGAATATTTTTAAATAAAAATGTAAATTTATTTTATATTTTATTTAAATATGTATAAATAGGTAAATATGACAATAGTTTAGTTTCATGGTTTAAAATTCTGCTTTTATTCTATACACTGTATTATTAACTAAAAATATTTTTAGTTATCTTATTCATGCATTTTTGATTTATGAAATTATTTTAATTCATTGAGAAAGATCATTTTTAATATTCTTGAATAGAATCAGTAACCTTATTAAAGAATGTAGAAGAACCCTCTAAATTATAATATATAAATAGAATTATATAAAAATTTCTAATACTGGTGTAACTTTTCAATATAGATGAGCACTCTAAGAATATAGATTAATGAGGAAGAACTTTTCTTACATTTTATTTCATAACGAAGAATAATTAATTATGTTTTATTCAATCATCATAGGTGCCTAGTAGTAATAAATATATATATATATATATATATATATATATATATATATATATATATATATATATATATATATATATATATATATATATATATATATATATATATATATATATATATATATATATATATATATATATGTATATATATATATTCAAGAGTAATAAAAACAGCCCTTCACAATAACGAATGAATCAATTTTAAAATAATTTTCTGAAGTAGTTATACATTTCTCTGTGCTGATAAATGTAGCTGGACACCTAGAAATAATTTTAAGATTCTTTTAATTAAAGATTTAAGATTAAAAGTGAAGTTTATTTTATTTTATAACTAATGAATATACATAGTTTTCAAGTAAGTGCATACCATAAAAGACCATGCTTACACTACAATATTATATTTACTTTCAGATATTAATGCATAAAATCAATCTAATAAGTTTTCAATAGAAAACTGAAAAATAAAACAAAAAATTATATTTGATAATTGCACAGATTTGAAGGAAGTTATAGTCTTATTCCCTTTGTAATGACTTATATTTGACCCAACAGTCGGACAGTCGCTTCTTTTAATTACAATCACTTTTTATATACTTCCTGCCAGAATTCTCTTCCAACACAAACATCAGAAAAAATATTTAGTTCATAATGTTATGTAAGATACAAGAAAAACATTTTTGTAAAATTATTATAATATCTTAATTTCTCTTTGTCAAATTTTTATTCATAATGATTAAAAATTAATTAAATTCAAAAAAGTAGGATAAAAAATGTCATAAACTATGATAACATAGGATACATTTACGATTATATGTATTAGAGCTATAGTTTTATCTAAAGTTGAATTCATTAAATGAATTATCAATAGTATTTCACTTGCATTTTGCAAAAAATAACAGTGAAGATAATTCAATTTATTAAATGAAAGATAATTACGCAACGTGAATTTACTAAGGCAATTATTCTATAGTATATACTTATAGATTTCTTTCATCTAAATTTAAAAAGACCTCTATTTTTATTTATTCATACAATTTTTGTTGAATTTAGAATAAAATATTTTGGATATTCCCCCAAATAATTATTCTAATTATTTGAAAATAACTCATTGCTATAATAAATTACGCTATATTTCACAATTATTAATTGATTTATTTTTTAATACTTCTAATAAAGCATTTGTATTTCTTATAAATCTTCCTATTATTATCAATGTACATAAAAAGGAATTTGCTGTTGTGATATATTATTAAAATAACACACACACACACACACACACACACACACACACACACACACACACATATATATATATATATATATATATTTATATAATGTAATAAAATTTATAGAATTACAGAGTTAAAAATTTCCTTTATATCAAATTGGCTATTTCCTTTATATCAAATATTTGATTTCATATTCATGAAATAGTTGAAAATGACAGTGTAACACAACTTAAATTGAATTTTTAAATTTTGATACAGTGAGAAAAATTAAAGAATGTTTTTTTTTCTAAAACACTCATTGAAATTTCAAAATTCTAATAAAAAATACCTTTTCAATAAGTAACAATATTAAAAATCATTTAAAAAATGAAATACTATGAAAATATAATCTTTGTATATTTTATCTGTCCATGTTATTTCAGTGGAAAACGCATACTCAGCTTTTAGATAAAAATCGCGATGTTTTTAAGCATTGCTTTTTCTTTATATGTTTTTTACTTAGATTTGTTCGAAATACCTTTTTCTCCACGGAATAAGAGCTCTCATAGGAAACAACTAAGAACAAATTAAATAAATATTAATAACTTCATTGTAAAGTAAATTTTTATTTAAGTTCATCCTTGAAACTTGAGCTCAGAGTACAGAGCTATTAAACATTATATTGGGTCTTCTTTTATCCACAATCTAATGCATTTCTAAATAAGCGACGTAATAGGAAAAACAAAAACACGTTCACTGCAGTTTGAGCAAAGAGTAATTTTTAAAAATCTAAGAAATTAAATTTGGTTATTTTAAAAACAATTACAAAATAATGTATGAAAAACATGGTCTCATACTAAACAAATTCTTTTACATCCTAAAACATAGAAGAAAATTTTGAAAAACGAAGAAAACATACCTCCCTGTTTTGGAAGGATTGCATCTTTCGTTGGTCGCTTTCTGCACGCGAGGGCTAATTCGACCGAGACCTACGACTTTAAGTGGATTCCGAACCACTGTAAGCATTCAAGAACAAGGTCGAGTTCAAAACCAGAAGAACCGAAGGCAACCACGAAGCTAGCAACTCGCCTCAGTTATGGAAGTTAGTACCTTCAGAATGGTGTGCTTCACTGCATGCACAAATTGAAAATGTATACAAATTAGCATTGATTGCAATTAAACCCAATTCTAAAATGTTCTAATCAAGTTTTTAAAACAAATCCGAAACTGTGCCTTAAGTCCCTGAGACAAACATCATGATATAAAACTTATGCTTTTAACTAAATACAGATATTATATACATAATTATATATATATATATATATATATATATATATATATATATATATATATATAATCTGTGGGTGTGTATTAGTGTCAAGTAGTCTTGGAAAAATGCAGTCGCTGTATGAGTATTTTAATTCGAATCTCCATAAATAGTTTGAAAGTGTCCTGTTCTTCCACAGACTTTTCGATTCTCCATGCTAAGTAATTCTAATTTAAAATTCTTAGTCGTTGTAATATTTGATCTTAATGACATTTTGATGTCCTTATCGAACTATACGATCCCTTTGGAAATAACTTTATGGCCGATATTTTTCCCAAATCTTTAGAATAAATGAACAACTAATTACAAGATCAGAGATTAAACAATATTAACTTTTAAGTTAGTGCTTATAAATAAGCAATTACAAAAGCATGCGTTTTCAGCTTAAGTAATTAAACAGCCTCAGATATATTCTTGCCATTTTCTTGGCTTTCAAATCAAACTTTGAGACGCTTTTCTCTTTTATTGTTTGAAGATGAAGAAGAATTTGAAGCATTCCTTCGATTTGTCGCGCATGGCGGAGGATATCTACAGTCATAAAATTCCTCTCCTTCCCTCGTCGGGGACATTGTCTTTAAAGTGTCATTTCTGCACCCACGTGACTTAACGCAAACAATAAATAATCGGCTGAAAATAATCTAAGCCCAAAGCATCGACTAAGACCGAAAAATCGATTTTTTTTCCAAGAAAAATGTTGGTATTGGCGCCATACTATCTCTTCCGGATATCGATTTTAAATTTATCATTTCTGGAGAAGTATCCGGATGAAATAGAAGGAAGCTGTCGACAAGCCTGCTGACAGCTTTACTTTCAGTGCACGCTTTTAACATGTCTTGTTGTTTTATTAATTAGAGGCAATATGTCTAGCGTAGCGTGTACCGCAACGAAGCAGTTGGAGTCAATAAAATTTTTTGATGAACAAAAGTCATTCAATGTTCCTGTTTGTGGATTTATTCCAGTAAATTTATTAATCTATGTTATTCATCTTACCTCAATGAATATAAATTTATAATGTAAGATTTAATTAAATAATTTATTTTCAGTGCATTTGCTATATTTTCCAGATATATCTTCACTTAAAATTAAATTAAATTAGAATTGATGTGTAAATTGCATACCTATAGTTAAATGCTAAGCAAAAATTAAGTAAAAACAGTAAAACGTTCAAAATCGTCATATAAGTAATTCTTCTATTTAGTAATTCTTATTTCATTTATTTAAAAAAAGACAAAAATTTAGAAACCATTACAATTATGAAAAGTATTTTTATAAGAAATAAACATCATATCTTTTAATTTTAGATAACGATACTAATGATTTGTATTTATCTAGGTATTTTTTGTCTTAAAATAACAGCTTTAAGAAGCCTTTTAGAATGCACATTAACAATACTTTTTTTATTCAGAAACTCAGAGACTTAATTAAAAAATTATTCATACACTCATATGCAGAAAAATATTTTAATCTTATATGTATATCCAAAATTTTGCATCTGATTTTCCTGTGCTCAATACAATAATCCGTGACAAACAGAATCATTCATAAGAAAATATTTCTAATGTGTTTGCTGGAAAATTTTTTATTTTTTTGAATATATAACTATTTTATCTATATTAAATGCAGGAAAAACTTAGAAACGAACACATTATTAATGATACTAATATTTGTTTCCTAGATAATATTCAAAAGACATTGAATCTGATTTATGTCATTTTTTTATTCCTTAACCAAATGTTCAAATTAAACCAAGAAGTAAGTTTCAATATTTGTTGCTGAGCCAATAAATTATTTCTCTTCCTTATACCAGTCAACTTTTCATTTTAGTCAAACATTATTTAGTTTTCTTTTAATTTTAAGAAATTATTTGATAAAAACCATTCGGAAACTTTCAGTTGAATTTTGTATCCCTGCGTTTGCAATAGAAAAGAAAAATTTTGATAAGAAAAATTCAACACACATTCGAGATGCACAATAATTTTGTGTAAATTATTGCGTTTTCCTGTATAATTAAATTTTTCTTTCAACAAGTAAAAATTGATTAATATAAGTTATAAATATCTGAGAGATGAAGTGAAAAAAAGTTGAGAATTGTATTCATGAAAAGATTCCTAAAAAATTCTATGCAGTTCAAAAAGTTATATTTTTTATACTTATATTAATGTTTAAAAGTTAAAATGCTGATAATATATTAAATATCAAACAATGACATAATTCATAATGAAAAGTAAACATAAATCATATTTTCAGTTGTAGTTTATCAAATATTTCATTAATTATAAAATTAATTCATTTCAAAACATTCACCTCATTTCGTTGCTAACTGATGTACTCAAATATGCTTTATGAATTTTTTTTTTAAATTATCTAATTAAATTTGCTTGTTGGAAATATTTTGCTGTTATTTAGTATTAAACTAAATTTTCAACAATCATTTAATGCTTGAATTAATATTCAAATTTATAAAAAAATAATGAATAATAATCATTCCTTATTATGAAGCAATGATTTGTTTCCAATATGCACTTGAAATGTTTTCTTTATTGAATCATATTCATAAAACACTTTGTCTCAGAATTTGAATAATTCTATGTATAAAATACAAATTTAATCGAAACTATAAATGTCGTAAGTGTAAGATAAATAAAATTTCTTGATCGAATTTTCTACATTGCCTCAATTTACTGAACTTTTCTCATCTTGACTTGTTTGTTCCGTTGTCATCTGGTTAACTATAATCGTATCACTACGCGGACGCTGATTGGACGCTTTGTAGTCATGTGCTTTATTTTTACTCCAATCACGGTTTGTCAACAAATCCGAAGCCTTGCACGTATTCCCCGACCGAGGTTCTCTGTTTTTTCTTAGTAAAATTTTTTTCCCTTTCTTGGGAAGAAATGTTATTCAAATTATACTTACTTTAGGAGCTCTTTTTTATTTTTCTTTAGTATGTTCCACTTTTATTCTCAGTAGCCTACACCATCCAAAGCTCTTCCATGGAGATTTGGGTTCTTGAGAAAAGAGGAAAACATATTTTATAGAACATTTTATATCTTCTTATTGCTATTCATCCTTCTACAAAAAGTACAGTGATTTCTTAAACCAGTTTTCAGTAATGGTGATTTTGGCAGACATGCAGTGAAATGCTTAGTACTTTTTTTTTTTTAACAAAAAGTGAGAAATTTTATAAGTAACAAAAGTTTGCCTCGAAAAGATAATAACTAATTGAAGAAATTATTTTGGTCTAAATATTATACTAGGGAAGAACTCTCTCTCTCTGTATATATATATATATATACAATACGTAATATGTACATATATATATATATATATATATATATATATATATATATATATATATATATATATATATATATATATATATATATATATATATATATATATATATATATATATATATATATATATATATATATATATATATATATATATATATATATATATATATATATATATATATATATATATACATATAAGAAAGCTCTTGCCGTGTTCAATGACCCTATTGTTAGTCCTCGAATTAATGAACATAGGAATCCAGAAATTTCAGCCAACGTGTTTTCAGTCGTGAAATCTGCTCGAAATAAAACTCTAAGGTTTTGGAATGGCTGTCTGTGAGTGCTGGCGGCAAGTCTACTTCTAGGTGAAGGATGTTCTTCGAACATGATTGTCTATAGAATGGAAGAGGGAGGAAAATGATAGCACAAGATTAGGTGAGTAAGGAGGATGGCATAAAGTCCCCCGACCAAGGCACTGTATAATATTCCTGACCATCCACACGACATGCGGCCTCATGTTATCGGCCAAGAACAGAACACCCTTCCGATTAACTAATGCTGTGTCCTTCTGTTTCAATGACTGTTGCCCACATTCCAACTGCAGCTTTACAAATCTGCAGTGATCGCCAACCCGTTGATTGCAGAGAACCACCTGACGACTGTCCACCAGCTTCATGACACAGGGATCAATCTCCTGACTTGAATCTGTGAAACCAAAGCCTTGATCCGTCCATTCCCATCACAGGCTTGACATATTCTGTGACTTGAAACAGCTGATATGACATTTTTCAAGTCTTAGCAAACAACAATGAACGTGCTTCATTGACCCGTCCATTTCTCATCACTACTGTAGAATTACGACTGATGAATGAGCGGGGAGGACCTACTTTTATAACGACTGATATTCCTACTCTCTACTGACAGGTGTCTCAACCCCGTCATACACTAATTTTCATAGGGAAGAATTTTTCTTTTTTTACGTTATGATACCTAATACTGTAACTTTTCCTGATGCAGCGCGAAAGAGAATATGCCATTTCAGGTGTTGTCCCCGTCATTTGACGGATGTTAAGAATTATGAGAAAAATAACTTTTTAGTGGTTTCAGCAGAAGGACTCTATTACAAATGTATTCCAATAAAAGTGGGTACCTTAAAAATGTGACTTAAAAATGTTTTTGATTGTTCTGTAAAAATGAAGATGATTGATTAGTTAGGGCGTCTTTTCATGATCGGACTGCAATAAATTCGATTCCCAACTTAGTCTAAGATCCTTCTTGTTCAGTGAAGGTGACTGGGACACGTTCAATAGGTCATAGTCACAATGTTCTCTAAGTGAAATTATACCTCTGAAGATGGAATGTTAAACATTGCTTGTCTTCGTTTTGGTCACTTTTCAAAATTAGGAGGAAATTCACCTATCATCTTTCAACTAATTGATAGAGCCTAGGTCTAGACTAGGAAAAGGAAATTTGCCAGTGCATGCATTAAAATGTTATTATATATTATGAAAGAAATGTTTAATTTTTTAAAAGGGCATTATAATTATGACTAAATTATTATCATGAAAAAAATTTTGAAGTTAGCACTGAAATGTGTAAAAGACCAACGTGTGTATAATTTTAGTACAAAATAAGTAGGTTTTATATGGGATTTACTTGTCTAAACTGCAATCCAAGAGGCTTGAATTCAAATCAAACTTTGAGACCAAGATTATATCATTCTTCGAACAGCTAAATTTCATTAATACATTTTTTACAGTATGTTTTTATATTAAATATTTGAGTGATTTTATGAATTCTTTTGCAGAGTTTAATAGTATATGAAATACACTTATATCGCAAAATGTTTAATTTTCTGTAATTATTTGACTCACAAAACTATGTTGATATCATATTTCATAGTTTCTATAAGAGTCTGATTTTAGGGTCCTTCACAAAGTACCATTAAATTTATTTTGCATTTTAGGACTTTGAGATTTCTGTAGTTTGGGGAGAAGAATATTTTGAAACTAAAAGTTAGATATCAACACAATTCTGTTTACATTACTCTTATCAGGGTATTAAATAACAAACTTCATTCTTTTGGCTTCCAGATTTACAATTTCAAATTGCTAAATTAAGATATTTAATGTAATTAATAATTCATAAAGTAGATAAACCGTGGGTTATACATAATCTTGTAAGTAAAAGCAAGCTGATATTAAATGTATTAACTCTAAAACATAGTAATTAATTTCACATTCCTAAAATTTCCCAAAAATATTTTTATAATTCACTACTATGAAGATGTAGTTCTAAAAATTATTAATATCTAGAGACAATAAATATTAAACATTAATAATATAAATATTTCTAAGAAAAAGTTCGTAGAATTCTTTTAGAGTTTATAAGAAAAATGTTTTGTTCTCGCAAGAGATTTTTAAAACTTGAATTGGTTGTTTTTATAATTATCTTACTGTAGAGCTTAATTAATGAACAGTTCAAGAGGAAGAAAGAAAAAGACTAATAAAAAATAACAGCTTCATCCTCAAGGAATCGAGAGGAATGTATTGATTGTGATCAATCTTGCTCACTGCTCGTTAAGAGCTAATTTAAGTGAATTTCTTTTTGAGATATCTTACGCAAAAATTTTTATAATTCCATTGAATGAAAAAAAATTGTTATGTGTGAAGTTTACAGCAAATTCTTTTAATCTATGAAAACGATATAAGAATTTATAAGAAAAATCAAATTAATATAATAACTGTATACAAATGTATTACATTAGGTGAAGTACGTGAATCAGAAGAATATTCTTCTATGAGAATATTTGCTGAGAATCTGGATGTATGACTTTTTATTTCTGTACTCCCTGATGTAAAAAGATATTCCTTATTTTAAAGAAAATTATTGTAAAGAAATTTGGAATTAAATATTTCGTAACAGAAACTCTTTTCAAATATACTTATTCTTAATAAAAGTACCATAGACAGAGAGTGAAAGAGAAATAAATGTAATACTTTTAAGGCGTAACACACACACACACACACACACACACACACACACACACACACACACATACACACATCATATATATATATATATATATATATATATATATATATATATATATATATATATATATATATATATATATATATATATATATATATATATAAATCAGTACAATTTTTTCAATCAATATTATTTTGAGATAATTTTAAAAGCAACAAAAAATATAAGACAATAGTGTTTATTTTGGAAAATGTCATGTTTGATTGAAATTATCTGATATTAAAGGAATTAGTGTTTAATTAAGAAATGAATGTTAATGTTATTATGTGTTCTTTTCAAAAATTTAATATTTTCTTTTACAGAATTTATGTGAAACTATCATTAAATCGAAGTTAGAGAGAAGAGAATAATTTTTACCTACCAGAGAGAGAGAGGTAATATATACTTATATATTAAAATTGTTATTTGTACTTCACATATTCGTAAATTCGCTATTCAGTGAAAGTGCCAAAGGTTATTACATTTACATAACATAAATGATGAATCTTCCCCAAGCAGCTGAGTGTTCCATTTCTTAAAATTGCTCCAAGGATTATTTTGAAAATTTTATCTTTTGAACTAGTTATTTATTCAATCAAGAGTTTCTTAAGGATGGTAAGATTTTTAAATTACCAGGGTTAATCCTCTTAATAAATTGCTTTCCACTCATAACAAATACATACAAAGCACACATACACAACATATATATATATATATATATATATATATATATATATATATATATATATATATATATATATATATATGTATGTATATATATATATATATATATATATATATATATATATATATATATATATATATATATATATATATATATATATATATATATATATATATATATATATATATATATATATATATATATATATATATATATTAAGGCCCACTATATTCTTTAGTATTTTATTACTTTAAATTAGCTTTTGATGTTATCACCATACAGCTGTAAGAGCTGCTACTGTTGGACGTGATATAAAATCGGATGAATTTTGAAAGTCTATCTGTGAAAATTTTTTTAAAGAATTGTTTGTATGCGTATTCAAATTTTATTTATGTGATCTGTAAATAAGTTTCCCAAGCAACAAAACGCTATACGAGATTAATAAGCTATACGCTTGCAAAACAAAGGAGAAGCTTTATTGGGTTGCTCTTTTCTACAGCATTTCCTTCCACATAAGAGTGGGATCTATTCAATTGAAACACTGCTTCAAAATGTCTCGCAAAAGCAGAAAGACGAACTCTATTGATGAATTTGTTGTAGTTAAGATAACCCACAATTCCCCAAAAGTGAGATTCTTATGATACCCCGTTGCACTCAATAATCATCGTTCTGATGGTTCGTCCATTATGGTGTTGAAAACTGTACTTCGTAAGCTAGCATTCATTGGTATAGCGTCAGCCAGAAATGCACCTGTCGTGACATCATAAATTAAAGCAAAACTCTTCAGTTGGCAAACATTATTTAGCAATCTGAATGACCTCCCTCTTTGTTGATGAGTCTGTTGCAGTCCACATATCGTTAACTCTGCAGCAGAACAGATCCTGTAGAAAATAATTATTCAGTGTAATCAAAAAACGTAAGATATTTTGATGAATTTAAATAATTCTAGATAGTTAGATGAAAAAAATTAAGCATCATTAGCTTAACTCTGTCTAGGTGTCTATTTCATATCTATTCTTGTATTCTAGAGTGTCTCGATGTTCGACATTTTTGTCGATTGACAGTTTCTATAGCTGAATCTGCACGCGGCTTATTAACTGAAAACTCAATTTTACAGTTTGCCTCGCAGTTAGTTGCTGTTGAGATTCCTGATTCTTAAAAGTTCTCCTTCAGAAAGCTGATGATTCTCTATCTCATTAAACTCCTCAAATTATTGAAAAAAATCCTTCCTTAGATTGAGAAGTATAATTACAAGTTACATTACATTTTAATTAATGGGTAATCATAGATAATTTTCAATTTACTGCTTATGTCCCCTGTTCCTTCAGTTTCAGCATTATTCAAAGATCTCTGCTGATTTAGGTCTAAGTGCGAAATTAAATAATATATAAAACAAATTATAATTTTCATTTGCTGAAAACTTCAGCTCAGTTACGTTAATCTTGCATGGTGTTTATATATTACAAAGAAGAAAATATATTTGTTTGTGTGAATACATATATTAGACATGCACTCAGAGATAGTGCATATTAGATCACTTTCATCATATAGTATTTTGCTAGATTTGAATTACTTTCTATAAAATTCACTTCATTGTTCTTGTTTCTCAATGTAAATGCTTTTTACATTATAATAGAAGGGTAACATTTTTATCTTTCTAGACAAAAATATAGTATATATATATATATATATATATATATATATATATATATATATATATATATATATATATATATATATATATATATACATATATATGAATATAAAATTTCAAAAGTAAATCAGGAACAATTAAAAAAATTTTAAAACTCCTCAATTAGTCTCACAAAATAACTTTACCGTATTATAAAGTAATTTTAATTTTAATATAAAATTTAGTTCCTTTAAAATTTTTGATAGAAATCATGTTCACTAATGTTACTCTACTGTGGTACTGTTTCATAATGAAACACGTGGCGTATTTATAATATACATATTTTATTATTGTTGTAATATTATGTATACATATATATACCTTTACGTTAACTTGTGTTTGTTGAATATTCTAGTTTGCTTAAAATTTTGATAAAAATCCCCTAATATTTGACTTTAAAATTGAATAACTGTTTCTTACATTTCAATTTCAAGGATATAGATATAGTAAGTGTAAGTTCAGAAAAAAAGTTAGTTGTTTGTAAAATACCATTAGATGAAACTTTTCTTTGATAAGCATCTTAGTTTCATTGTCAGGAACCAGAAGACTGTCATCAAATAATCCGCCTCCCTTGTCAGTTCCACAACCTCGTGCATACTTTATTCCATCAAAAATTCAAGGAGCAAGGAGATGAATGTTATAAGTTTCCGACCATACTTTTCGATGTGAACCAATCTCATTTTAATCTGCCAAAGCTGGTACTGAGAGAGGGCGGGTCGTACAGATTGTCTTCAGTCTTTTCAACAAGGTCACAGGCGGGGGGGGGCAGGGAGTACGTAAATACTGTTTTGCATCAGAAATGTAAAATGAAAAAATAATGGGGCTCGAAGCATGAGAGAGAAGGGATTACAAGTCCTTTTACCCCCTCTTCCCTCCCTCCCACTTGGACGAAACCTTGCCACTGCGCTGGTGAAGAATTTAAAAATCCCCACTACAACCCACTCCCCCTTTCATTTTTCAGCAGGTAGTTCTACCCCATTAAATTCGGAGGGAAGCTCATTGTACGGAAGTCCATATTTAAATATAAATACGCAATGGCCCGATAAAAAAGAAAAATAAGATTCGGTGGCGTTTGTCTATCTGTCTGGATGGGCATCACTCGCATCCTGCAGATGAGTTGCTTACATGGACCATCCATCAGAAAGAAAGAGGGGCAATCCATCTCCATCAAGCAGTGAAAGCAACTTTCCTGTCTGTTGAACAAGCTTGAGTATCTTAGAAGTTCCCGAAAAAGAGGGACAGTGGGCGGTAAAGCAGATGGTCATAAGAAAAACTCATCACATTTTTTTTTTTTGCTGAGATTTTGATCGTGACAAATGGCCGTTTAAAAACATTTTAAAACTGGTCTTAATCTATAAGCTATTGCAGCCAGACGTAAAATGCTTTATTTAGTAAATAACTCAAGTAAAATTTTAAATTTGGGCACAATATTAAATTTATTATAAGTAATTAAATAATTTAAAACTGAGATTATAAAATTTCACTATGTATGACAGTTTGTATTGCTGCATTTGATTAATTATTTTTTCCATATTAGTAGATATTTGTGGATGCCTAATATAAATTTTAAATATTACAAATATTTATAATTGATATAGAATTTTTTGTTATAATAAAACTTTTAAGTGCAAAATTTATTTTTCCCTATTTTTGAATTAAAAAATTGTTAGTAATTTGTTACATATTCTATAAAAAGTTTATTTAATGTCCATGTAAATCAATTTTACCCTTTTATGCCATTTGCTGGCTTAATAAACCCATCTTGCTTATTTAATAGGCAAACAATTTGTTTATCGTGAGGATCGACGTGAAAGAGTATGGGGAAGTAGATAAAACATAGCGATCACACACACACACACGCTTCCCACGCACGAATTTAAATAAAAATATAAATCACTTCATTGTAGTCTAAAATGTATAAAATAAAATTATATTAAACATTATAGAAATATAGCAACATTACTTGAAAATACCAGGATTCTCCATGAATTTTCGCATGCAACAAAAATTTAAGCAAAATTAAGGCATTTATTGTCTTTATTTCTTTTTTAAATGTGGCATAGTTAACGACAACAAGTCCTTTTAATTATTATTTTACTTTCCCCGAATAAAAATAACTGATCCGAAATTTATTTCCGGTTAAGAGAAAATAATAGGTTTAAAATAAAAATAATCTAAAATCTACATATCATCTTATTTTGAAAAGCAGGATTCAGACTTAATAATTACTATTCTTCCAATCTTATTTTCCAGGCAAGAGCCTTAATTATTCAATGTATTAAAATTAGTGACATTCAATGCATAACATTAATTTTAGCTGTAGAAAAACGCGTAATGAGTTTTATTTAAAGGGAAATAAAGTATCTCATATCCTGGTTTAAATTGAAAGTTTAATTTATATAATTAATAAAAAGATGGATGTAGTTCTATCGAAGCCCTTGAATAAGCCATGGCTTAAATGATGAGTACTCTTATTATGAAAGAAAAATTGCATAACAAAAGTGTCTTTTTAGTATTTTTATCACTATAAATAGTACCATTGTACATAATGAAAAAAAAATTAATATTTTCCTTCAATGAAAATGTTTGAGGAGCTTCAGCTTATGCAAAATAATCTGACTTAATGCATTAATTATCTTTTTAATAACCTAAGTAACTCCTTATATTAAAAAAATATCCCCTAGGCTGTTTGAGAAATGTTTCTTTATATACTGTCTTGATTATTTTTATATTTTTGTATGCTTGTATGTGTATATATATATATATATATATATATATATATATATATATATATATATATATATATATATATATATATACAGAGAGAGAGGAGAGATTGATATTAAATAAATTTTCTTGGTCTATTTATTTATTCACATGACTACTAATATGCTAATGCATGCGTTAATTTTTCCATATTATTATAATATCAGCAATGATTTTTTTAGTGTATAAAATGTTTTCCTTCAAATACCTTATATTCTGAATTAAAATATATTCCATTTTCTAAATATTTTCTATTACATAAGAAAGTGAAAATATTAAAACTCAAGATTGCTTAACAGTTAGTCTTTTGCTGTTATCTTCTCACCACAAATATTAAAGAAGAATCATGTTATCCTTAGAAAAAAGTGTAAAATCAAATAAAACTTTATAACAAAATATCTTTCATTCTATTAATATTATTACATTATTATGACTTTATACCAAATTATAACATATATTTTTTATAGTTTCTTTTTTTATTATATATTTTATGGATTCTTTTTTTTTTTTTTTTTTGATAACTGTCTATAAACAGTTTCTTTTTACAGGTCAGTTAAATTCTTAAGTGATAACTAAGAGGCTCGTCTTCTAATGCACATGGCATTTTAAGCTACGTGATTCTTTTACGCATCTTATATTGATGTTGCGCATCAAATCTTAACCCAGATCAAAGGGATGTTTTCTGTACCATCCTACTAAACTCTCCAGTACATTTGAAAGACGAAGAGTGGACGTTTTTGTTACAAGATATATTACGGAGCATACTTCATATTTTTCAATTATATCAATGGAGCTTTCTGAGAAGTTCAATTTTCGCATGTGTAGGGCCTTCCAGATCTCTCTTGATCTGTCTACCTAAGATTTTTTGATTGTTATAATCTAAAAGATAATGTGTATTGGTGTATTGCAACAACCGCAGCTGCAAGGTATCGAGGGGTAGGGGAAAGCACTTTCAGTAACTTCTATTATTTTTGAATCAGCTTGCTTCTTTGTATGTAGCCCACCAATTATATGGAGGCAACCTGGTGAGAATCTTCGTAATTTAAAAGCGGGGACTAAACAGTAAAACAACAATATTTGACCTGACCACCCCAGAGGTATCATTTCACTTGGCGGACATTGTGACCATGTCCTATTTACGCACCTCAGCTGTCTATAATGAATACGGTGGATCTTCAGTTAAATCAGGGTTCGAACTCACTACCTTCTGATAATGAGAATGACATCCTAACCAATCAAGTCACGACGACCCGAGCATCTTCTGCCCTACTAAAATATTCTATATATTAATTCGTATTTAAAATAGCTTGAGAAAATAGGCATTTTTTATTACGTCAATCTTGCATTTTACCATTCAATTGTATTTCAAAAGTATGGGTTTGAATCAGGTTGGATAATTTTAAATTCAATTTCAAAAATATAACTTGTTAAAAACAGAAAACATTTCAACAAATCCCGCTTGGACATAAGTTTTGAAAATGAACTTCATTTTTCTAACAAGTGATAAATTGCGTTTTTTAGCTTTTACTGCATAAATCATAAGTGAAATGTTGACCTGTGCAACAAAGTATGTATTTTTGTTGAAGAAAAAATAAGCTGATCATTGATCTGTAGCCTTCTCTCTTTATTTAAAAAGGTAAAGACGAAATGTCTTTGTTTTCTTGCTTAAATTGGTGTTTTTATTATAGTTACCCTAAGCCACGATGAAGATGATCCTCTAATCTTTGGATTTGCACCCCTCCCAGCTGACGGAAGAGTCATCAGAGAGAGATTACCAGCCCAGTTTTATTTTTAGATGAAGCAGGCTTAAATGAAAGCGAAGAAATTGTATTTTTAGATGAGAAACTTTATCGATTATTAATGAAAAGGGTACTTTCAAGTGTCACCAAAACTAGTTTCATTAAGAGACTTTTACCATTACTTTATCTAATATTTTACTCTTAGTATCAATGATTAATTTGATTGGTAATTTATCCAAAGTAATTTGAAATAATCTTGGCAACTCCAACCTTTCAATGCATTTCTAAATGTGATATTCTGGTGTTTATTACATCTATATTGAAACGAATATCCCTGAGATGCAAGCTTTTGATCGATATCAAAATATCTGTTTGGTGACCATAATTAATTTATTTAAAATTATGATTGTTGATTTTCAAGAATTTTTTTCTCGCACACATCACGTCTACACAGATCGGAAATATAAAGTAATTCCTTTCGCCTTTACATTACTTTGTTGATTGCAATTCACTTTTGTTGCTTTTTGACGATCTTTTTACAGATTTCTTCATGTGTAAACATTCAGTGCATACAATTTTTTCCAGTGAGGCTCACGTTGGCAATTTTATCTTTTAAAATATTTGTCTGTTTATAATTGATAACGGAAATGACGTAAATGACATTTTGAGAAACTAAAAAATGAAATTAGCCTGAATTTTTAACACTGATTACTATAGCATTTTTTCTAAAATATTTACCACAAAAAAAATACTACTAAACAATAATTCTAATTTCAGATAAAACTGCCAATAATCAACGGATTGTGTTGTTTTTTTAATTTTTGGATGCAATTCAATATTCAAAAATTTTAAAGGAATAAATTTGCTAATTTTGTATTTCGAATATATTTTTTATTTGATAGTCTGTTTAAAATTCTAATTTTATAGGTTTAGTTTGATTATGATATTAACTCTCAAATCTTATTTTAATAGGATAAATAGAATGAGAACCACCGCTTGAATCATATTCCGAGCATTCAAATCTCACAATCTGAGTCTGAATTGAACTCACAATGTTTTGAATCAAAGGCCAGAGCTATTACCTCTCTGATGCCAAATAATTTCTTGTATAGAGCTATACATATAAATGCAATGCTTCTTTTTTAAATAATATTCAATCATTTATTTCATACATTTAATATTCAAACTCTATATTTATTATTATAAATAAGAAAAATACCTTTGTACCATCATATTACTGTAAATAACATTTGCATGATTCTTATAAGATTTAAATAGGAAAAACTGTTGTGGTTTAAATATTTTAAATTAAGTATGTGCTTCATGTATAAATCTGATTTCCTTATACTCAATATACTTATGTGTATTCTTATATTATTATTTTTTAAATTTTCAAATAGATATTTTATAAACTAATCATAATCATAACTAATCATATTTTGTAAACTAATCAGTATAAGCATACTTTAAAGACACACAGCATAATTATATCTTAAAAACTTTGAAAACACACCTACAGGACATTTTTATTGGAGAATATAATTTTTTGAATGATTTACTCTAAAGGATTTAACAAGTGAATGCAGCAAGACATTCCTTGAATAACTTTTTAGCTTGAATAAATATCCGGTTCTATATTCATTCTTCCATATAAAATTACTTGTCTTTAGCGCATTCCTTTCCTCAAAATTATATTTCTAATTAATCTTTTGAACATGAACATTAAAATTCTACTAAAATATCTATTATCAAAAGTAAGAATATATAGTGTTCACTTTTTGCGAATCTATTAACATTATAATTTTCATAAAATTTATAATTTGTAATTGATTTACAATTTTATAGCAATAAAAGTTCACGGTAAATTATTTTATTTAGCGTTTGTTCCTTCAAAAGATATATTTTTATGCAACAATATTCTTATAAGAAATGGATGCCTTTCTTTTTGATTTTATTTTTAATAATAAGCATAATTTAGCAGCTTTTTTAATATTTAATTTCTAAGTTATTCTATTTTTTTCCATAATTATATTCTAAAATGTATTTGCATAGATATAGGTTTGGGTGAAATTAAATATACATTGTTTTTGATGGATGGCGGTAGTAATTGATTATTCATAAAGTAGCAATCTTAGATTTATCTCGATGGAACGAGGACATTTCAAGCTAGGAATTATTTTTCGACTATTTAATTGTTGGTTGTTTAATATGGAAGTCAATAAAGAGGAACTTCGATACATTTTACATTTTTTCTTTTTTAAAAGCGAAAAATACAGGCCAGGTGGCTGAAATTGGAAACAGTGTTTACGGTGCGATATTATCTGTAGCACCCAACAAAGTGAAATTTTGGTTCTTCGATTCTGTTCAGGTATTTTTGATGCTAGAGATAGACTTCGCCCAGATAAGCCTGCTGACAAAAATGTCAACAGAACCACAGAAATGTTCTAAATAGACTATCACTTTAGCAACTGTATCATCGCCAGAAACTAAAGATCCAACGCAAAATACCTAAAAAACATTTGCACAAATCGGATGGAAAACATGTAAAACAATGTCTTAGAATTCACATAAAAATAATGGACTTCTTTCCCCTCAATCCCCTGTATAAAAACCTATTTATCTTAATCTAAATATCTAATAATTTTTAATATAATCTTAATAAAAACCTATTTATCTTTCACAAAAGCAAAATAAATGTATTGAAATAAATCATGCAAAGTTAAAACTAAAAATAATTTTTTTCCCATATTGCCAAAGGTATGCGGAAAAAATAAATAAGAAATTCATTTCTTTTTTTTTTTTCATTTTTTCATACCTAATCCTATGTTCAAAAATTATAATCATCTTATATATAAAAATGCTATTTTTTTTAGATTGCTATTTGTTTCCATTTCATTAAAATAATGTTTAACCAAACCGGCAATAGAATACCTTTTATTATTTCTAATATAAAATGTCATAAATATACTGAAATAAAACATAAAGTGTTAAAACTAAAAGTAAAATCTTACTAGTTAAAACTGAGAATAACATTTTTTGCATGTTGATAAAGGTATACGGAAAAAATATATAAGATTTTTTTTTCTTTTTCATTTCTTCATATGTAATTCTATCTTAAAAAAATTATATCATCTTATGCATAAAAATGCTATTTGTTTTTTTAAATTACTATTTCGTTCCATTTCATTAAAATATTTATAACCATGACTGCAGTAGGATACATTTTATTATTACTATCTCATAACAGTATATTCTGATTAGTGGGCGCAATACTTGATACAAACAAAATTTCCCTTTTATAATCAACTGCATATAACAAAATAACTATAATTTTTAAGTTGAGAACAACAGAATGAAATTCTTAGAATTAAAATGCGTACACTGTCTGGATGAAAAAAAATAAATGAAAAATTATTTTCCCTTCATATTTTCGTTGTCTGCATCAGTGAGGGCAAATTCAAAAAAAAAAAAAAAAAAATACAAATTCACGTTGTTAACAAGATTGAAGGGGCAAACCAATCAGGAATAGAAACAACGGTGATATTAATTTTGGCGCTCGTCGGGAATTAACTTTTGTGAAAAAAAGAGCAATTTGGCGAAAAAGGTAAAGCAGATCACGGGGGAAAACGAACACAATCATTCGATGATAAAAATGAGTTTTAAAACAGAACGAAAAGTCGGGTAAGGTGTAATCCATGAAATGGGAAATAAGGTCTCGTGACACCGGAAATGAAAAAAGAAGGAAGGGTTCTGATTGGTTGGAAAGTTTTTCTGCATTGAATTCTCTCCAGTTATTAATTTTGCTACAGACCGTAAATTTTAAAATTATGTAGTTTATAGGGAAAAAAATGTCTCATTATTTCGAAAATTCTGCTCCGAATAGAAGAGTATTATTAAGACAGCGACTTGTATTTTTAATATGCGCGAGACTTGGAACAGTTGGAAATTTAAGCAAGTCATGTTGGTGAAATCATTTATTTAAAATAATATTTTATTAAAACAGGAAATTTCGCTTCAATAAAATAGTTTTCTTCATAAAATCAGTTTTTTCGCAATTTTATGACAAATCATAAATGAATTTGTAATAAAATTGCGTCATATTTAATCTTAACTCTAATAAATTTTAAAAACACATTGTAAAAAGAAAAAAACAAAAAAGAAAAAACTTAATATCTTACATTGTGTGGTATTGTTTTATAAAGCATGATTTTCCTGAAGAATTGAAGATTTTTATTAGACAAAAGGGGCATCTCACTTCCTCAATTAATTTGTTTCTGTTCTAACTTGTTCTTAATTGTGTACATTACTTTATCAAAATATAAAAATCAAGAATTATGTTACTAATACTTGTTACACCCGAAGATATTTCATTAGAAAAATTTGAAACAAGTTAAGAACTAGGTAAGACTTAACTACTTCTTTTATAGTTAATTTTAATGAAATTACGATTTGTACTCTTCAGTTAATAAAAAGGTTGGTATGTTATTAATATTCATTTAGACTGAAAAAAAAGCTCTTTAAAATTCAAATAATTCTTTACATTTAATAAAAATTATGAAGATTTTTGGAGTAACAAAAGTACAGCAAAAGCTATAATAACACAATATCAAATTTTCCTAAATAATTAAAATTTACCAGATTTTCCCAATTTTTCTTTGATTAATTTAATAAAATGAATGATGCGCTTGTTTTAAATTTAATTATTTTTTCTTACTGTTTCATTTAACCCGTTTTTTTCTTGAGTTATAAACTGATTTATATTTCTTTTCACTATGTTCTCAAATTAAATTATAAAGTCATTTAAAAAAAAAAAAAAACCGCTTTTTCACGTGCACGCATGTGTTTTGCTTACCTAGGCGCAATCAACTTTATGCTTTTGTTACAATTACTTACTTTTCGTACTTTTTATTAGACTTGTAATAAAATTATACCTATAACTATATAATGGTTGCAACAGTATTTTCAAAAGGAATATGCTGAATTGATATAACTGGTTAGATGCTTGTTTGCTAGTTATGTTCATTTTGGGTTCGCGAATATTTACTGTTTGTTACATTGCACATGTGTTATTTCTGTTAATTTCCCGCCAGAGCGCATTTTATAGCATATCAGGTGACATGCTAGCAAGATGGAGAAGATGATGCAGAAACTAATTGATTATTTCTTATTTAAATGAATTTATTTCTGTGAATTTCAAAGTATCTTTCCTTGGTTCATGAAATTAATCTAGATCCTTTAATGATTTTCTTTTGCTATTTGACAACGGTTCTTGATAAAAATGTTAATCTTATTATTATACACTAAATGGCCCTGTAAGCAAAGTAATCACTTACAGCACAACACTTAAATATAGCTTCATGTATAACCAATATTATCTAGACTCTTATCTTTATAGCTGCGACACTCACAAGCTAGTAGCAGGATAAGGGATCGAAATATTTAGTATAACTCAACAGTATGTAAAATAATAAATCTTTATAAAAATATTTATCCTTAATAAAATAGGAGCAATTCATGAATTAACATTTAGGTTTAATAAGTTTTTGTGAATTTTCTAAATTTAAAGGCAATAGCTATAAAAAAAATTTTTAATTCATTTTGGTCTTTTTCCATATTTTTAAAAATTTTAAATTTTTTGCGAAATATTAATCAATATATTCCTAATAGTTACCGAGCAGTTATTTATATTTGTAATTAAAAACAACTTAATAATTGAATAATTATTTCTCAGTGTAAAAGCGAACTATTTTTTTGTTATATTTATTTTTAATAATGTGTCACACTAAAAATAGCTTAAATGGCTGAAAGATATCGATCTACAATGTTCAGAGAGCAAACAATTTTTTTTTTAAATTAACCGAATGTTACTGTTGCTATAACTTGAAATGACATAAGTGTCACAATTTTAAGTTTTAAAAACGATATCACTTTCTCCAAATAAAGAATAATTACATTTAAATATAAGCGACAAAAATGAGCTAAAGAATTTGTTTTAACAGTACTATATGTACTCAAAAATTACGACATAAATGTGTGAGCTTAATTTATCAAAAAGAAGTTTTTTTCACTAATTTAATTACTTAAATAGATAAATGTTTTAGGTAATTAAATATTAATTTTAAGTAATTAAATGAAAATATTTTACCTAAAATAATTAAAATATACAAGATATTGTTATTTTATACATTTATGGAAAAATGAAATTTTACTGAATTTTAATATTATTTAAAACTTTTCTTTTTCCTCATTTTTAAATATCGTAGACTGACTTAAGATAAAAAGTTGGAAAAATAACTATTAAACATTGCAAAAACAAATAATAATTAAATTACCTTCAAAGCAATAAATACATCATTAAATTAAATAAATGAATTGTGTGTGTGTTTAGCAAATAATCGTTTATTTTCTTAACAACAAATATTAATACTTTTAAATGAAGTACCATAGAAAAAATTAATAAAGCATTCATTTCGTCTAAACATAAAACTTATTTTAGAAAAGAAAAATTCATTTTTCAAAAAATTGAAATTAGTTGTTCAAAGTACTTAATGCCAAAATTCAAAGCTTGAATGTAGAGAATAACAATAACAGGTAATTAGAGAATCTACGCTCAGTATTGCATTTATTGTAGTAAGAAATAAAATATTCTATGGAAATGATATTTCCCTTCTACGAGGTTAATTAATGCAACATTGAAAATTTAATTAGAATTTTTCAACAAGCTCACGGGTTTTTAAAAGGAGACACTTTTTCCAAGTCAGATAATTCATCTCATTTGTAATTACACTTTTCCTTTTGTCCTTCGCATTTCTTACAAAAATTCTAGCTTTCATTTCAGAAAAAAAAAAACCCAGACGAGAGTTAACTTGAATAAAACTAGTTTAAAAGAGTAAAAGCTTAGAAATTGGAAGTACAATGGCGAAAAAAAGCAGCAAGAAAAATGAAAGACGTTTTTATGTCTTGCTTTAGCAGTTAATTTTAGTCTGGAGACAAATGATTATTAAAATTGTCTGTTCTCCATTCGGTTGAGATGGATAAGAGTAAAGGAAAATTTCATTACACAATAACGCAATGACAACTAGCTAATTTGTTTTTCTTTTACATCTTCTGCAGTTATTCAAAGAACTTTTATTTTTAAAGGAATCTAAAAGTGGTAATTACATGAATTTTGAAGCACGAATTAATTTTTATCAACTTGGCAGTTTGTCTTTTAAATAAACAATAAAAATATCTCTAAATTTCAAAATGTATTATTGAATAGTTTAATCTGTCATTCTCTCAGTTGACCTTATTTATCAAAGGTAACAAGGATAAAAAAAATTAACAAGGGAAATCAATTTTGCTTTAATTCACCTAAATATGTTTGAGGTATTTTTCTTCCATAAATATTATCGTTGTACCAACGCTATGCCGAAATTAATAAATATCCATAATATGTTTATAAACCTCGTAATACATAAAAATAAAGATTTTGAAGATATTTATTCTCATAGCTGTGTTTTTTCATTTAAAATGTATCCTTATAATTTCTGTTAATAAATAATTTCCGTTAATTTAGCAGGATATGAATTTAACTCGTTAATTTATATAAATAAAGGCATTTTATGTTTATCTTCCAAATTTTACGTATATATGCATTAAAAAAGCTGTTGAACGTGGGATAAAACTTACATCCGGTTGTTGCTCTCTGGGTAACTTACTGTAAAAACTATATCACCTGAAAACTTTGACTACAGGATTTGCTTTTGTTTTAAATCATCAATAATGAACACAGATTTGAACTTTCTAAAGTTAATTTTACAGCGTAATCAATTAAGCAATATAATTTTAAGCTCGGAAATTATTTTCACTTTAAGAATGGAAAAACATTCTTTTTTTACCCACTTTTAAAATTGACATCACTTTGGTACCATTGAGTGAAAATGTTAACAACAATGGAACTTTCCTCATTCCTAAAATGTATTTTTTCTACAAATAAAGTCAGTTACTAATTTTATAATTCTTGAAAATAGTTTTCTTTTCACCCATTTCAGCTAATGTTTACCCTTTCCACTATATGCCACCGATTGGAAATACATTGGCATGTGAATGAAACAATGACAAATTCAATATTTAACTAAAAATAATTTTCAAATGAATTCAAATGCATAGAAAGTAATTTCATATGTTCAGTATCTCATTCGTTTTGTTTTTGGTTGAGATCTATCAATGAGATCTTATTTTGTGATAGAAAACAGTGTTTTGAATAAAACTAAATAAAAGGAAAATAGTAATTATTATTAATTTTTTCAAATCACAAATTTTTCACAAAAGCTATGTTTGCGATTTCAACATCGCTTGACACTCTGGTTATCATATAAATTGCAGCTGCTTGAAAGGAAATGCATTCACTTATTATTGAACCCATAATTTAAAATGTCAGTCATATGATTGAAGAAACAAATAAAATAGGGAAACACTACATTGATAAGAAAAAATTTATAGTGCAATCAATAGCAAACATCCATTGACCTGGAAATTTATAATAGTGAACGTTAGAAAGCAATGACGCATTAATTGCTGAACATATTCATAAATCGCAAGAGTTGGTATAGCGCTTCCAAAACATATTTTATTCGGAATATTTCAAAACCATTAGTTAACATCATCCTGAAATATTTGTCAATGTCCTGTAAATAATATAATTTTACAAAATGATAACTACTAAAAATGAGAATCATGTAATACTGAAAATTTAAAAGTTATCAGTAATTATTGATACGGTGTATTTTTCAATAATTTCAACCAAATTTTATTTTCTGTCATATCATATTTCATGCTAAGGTTTTACAAATCAAAAGTTCATTGTAACAGATCCATATTAACTATACTGACAATAGATGGCGTTACTGGCCAATACAAAATATTCTATATCCAATAGAGTAAGAAGAGAGAATAGAGGACTAAGGAATGCGAGCCGAACCATCCGGTTTGTAAATAACTTTGTTTATAGTTTGTACTGTACAGGTACTATGTAGCCTTATTATTAATTATTAAATTATTTTCTTTGTAACTATTTTTTAATCATGTGTAATGTCGTAATAAATATAATGTTTTTTTTTTGCCTAATTCTAACTCCATTTTCTTACGTCCCCTACATCATTGTATTGTTTTGTTTCATTATATCATTTAAAATATATGTAAAAATTTCTGACACTGTACATACATTAAAAGACTTGTATTTGAAATCTCCAAAAATATTGCATTTTATAAAATAATCAATTTAATGCGTTTTCATAACAGTGACGGATAATTAAAACAGCTTGCAGTATAAGTAGGTTTTATCCCCCCAAGAGATTTCTCACCAAATCTGGCGACCTTTGTTTTGATTATAGTGTTGCCGGTTTTCCATTTGGTGTTGAAAATGTAAGATTTTTGTTGCATTTGGAATTTATTTTTGTTGCCAGGTTTGTTTTGTTCTCGTCTATTACATAATTTTTGAGTCATGTATATAGTTTTTTAAATGATTAAAGCGTTTGAATTGCTTGGAAACGAAAACAATCGCAAAGGTAGCCAATTGGGGTATATACCCTACTAGTTCCCTCTTGCTTAGGATTCATAATACTTTCCGCTTGATAACAGTTTCATAAGTGCAAACGCGTATATTATGTTCTACCTAGTTTCATGAAGAATACTTTTAGTAACTTTAAATATCATACAAAAAACAGCTGTACCTTTTAAAAATTACCAAATTCTGAACTAAATTTAATATTTTAGCTTCAATGGATCAATTTTCCTAAGTTATCAATTTGAAAAACTTTGGGTTACTGTGAAGAAAAAATAGACTATAGAAAATTAAAATTTCACACGCATTAGTCATTAATGATTGAATTTTTTACTAAGAAGATATTTATTATTACATCCAAAATATAGTGACTAATAAGGTATTTATTTTTAGTTTTAGCAATACTTAATATTTTTTAAACAAAAAGATAATTAATTTCATTTGCAAACCGAATAGAAAAGTATTTGTCACATGTTAAAAGCTGTGTCCATATCAATGAAATATCTATTTATTACATACATCTAATAACAATTTTAACAAATAAGGGCCGTGGTAGCATAGTCATCGGCTCATCCGTCCGAAAAGCCTGCGTTCGATTCCCAAGAGCACCAAAGAACCACAGAGTACATGCGATATACGTGTTCTTAAATCTGTGGAATCGACAGTCCCGAGGTCAGCTGTTGAGCAGTTACTATGAGCCCCTCTAGATCATAGTCAAAATTGAGGGAGTGAACCCGCTGGTGGCTCCATCTATCGAAGGAGTCTTAGAGCAAAAGTCCTATTTTCACATTTGTGGTTCTCTGATTAAGCGAAAGACGGCCACTTCTGGCTTAATTTCGCATAGCCATTGCCTAGCGAGGTAGGCTTGTCCATGTTTCATAAGTAACGACAACAATTAACAATAAATTCTTATCAATATTTGTTGAATTCTAAAATACTTTTTGAACTCAAAACAAGATTGCTTTCCAAAATAGTTGAAATTCATACCTTTAACATATTATTAATCTGTTTATTCATCTTATAAACATTAAAAACAATATCTAATATTTTCCAAAAGAAATCTGTATCAAAACCAGCTATTTAAAAACCAAAATAATAAAATTAAGTGCAAAGAATTTAATTTTTTAATAAAAAGCATTCAAGATTCATTTTTTTATATTGTTGATGTTATGCTTTTACAATAGTTATGTTTGCTAAAAATAAAATGACAAAAAAGCATGATTTTTTTAATAAAAATATATTCCTTGTAAATGTTTATGGTATAATAATTAAGCACAGTGAGGAAAGAAAATGTGTACTAATGAAGTATAATACAGTTCGCATAAATCATACTATGCACATTCAGAAAAACTAATATTTACCAAAGAAAATACGAATTTAGCTTTTATCGATGGATTTATTAATTAATAAATGATAATTATCTGCTATTTATGTTAATGATGATGATGTAATAAAGATATTTGTTGGTAAATTACACATTTATTAGAACATTCATTTTATGAAGATCAATGCGAGAATTTTCGTGCTTCAGCTATTATACTTGATTATTAATTCTTAAATGTGGCTTTTGATTTAATACTTTCACATTGAATTAGAACAAATGAAAATAGGATCTGTTAAAATAGGAAATTAGGTTACAAAGAAAAAGAGCTACAAAATTCTAAATAATGGAAATAAACCAAGCTGTAGATACAAGAATTAAAGCAAATTATTTTATTTTATTGAATATAATAGTATTTTTTGTATTATATATTTGAAAATAACTATTTAAATAAAAATATATAAAATAAATTGTAGAACATTTTATATTTATTCATATTACTTTCAAATTACAACATTGACAACATTTGGAATTGTACGTCCAAAAGCTTAAGTCTTCTTTGATTGAAATAATTTTAGTTTACCAAAATTATTAATAAATTTCTAGGAGCTACGTGCAAATTAAAAATGTGAATGTTCAAAGCATTCGGTTGTAATAATTATGTTGAATATTCGGAATGGCAAAATGCCTTGTTTCATGTTAGCATGAATAGTAACGGTGGTGGTGAGTGGAATATTTGAATCTGAATAGAACATTAAGAAATTTATTAATTAGTCAAGGAATTGCAAAAAACTTCATTTAATTAATTTAACTGAATAGTTTTATATTTACTTAATAATTATAAAATTAAATCAATCCAGCATTGTAATTTTACAAAGATTAAATAGAAAATTATTAATTATGTCCCCCTCATTTTTTGTGTTTTTCTGTATCTCCTTTATATTGTTTTTCATGTTTAACAATACATAAACATGTTAATTTTTAGATATTCCTTTTAGATCGATTTTTAAATCAGTTAAATAACTTTTTCTAATTGTTGAAGTAGTTGTAATCAATATTGAAATGATAATGCATTAAAAAGCTCATTTTAAAAACAAGGTTTTACTTAAGTTATAAAATAAAGCTTAAGAAATTTTGTATGAAATTATTTAAAACTAAGGAGATTAAGCAGTTTAATATATTTTTGCTTATCAATTAAAAAAAGTTGCATTATTTAGATTTTTTTCTGCAATTCTTTTCCATATTTTGAAATTTTTTGTCAGTCAGCATGCGGGTCTCAAAGCGTGCGACAAATATTTGGCTGATGGTTTGCAGCCTATTATTTACAAGCTTTGGATGATTTGCACATGCTATTAGAAAGATCCCGCAAAGAATACCTTCCATTTACAAAAAATTGTTTCGCTTTCATTTCTATAAATATAACAGAATTGATTCATTGTAATACACTAACTACCAAGAACTAAGGAACAACACGTTTTTCTAAGCTTGTCGTAAAAAATATTACTAACAATAAAATTCACACTTTACATAAATAAGAAATGCAGACTTATGTAAATTTATGTAAAAATGCAATCTACCACATTTTTGAAAGCGAAGAACAGGTATATATGAGTGCGAGGAAAATATATATATATTCCAGGCTTTTGTAATGACCCGAATAAATTCTGATGATGTTCTATGTTAAAAAATTCGTTGACAATAGTCATAGGCGTCCGCAATGTCTGTGAGAAGCCGTTTGTGGATGGATGGAAATAGGAATGTCACGAGATGCTGCTGCTTAGGCTCTTTAAAGTGTCTCACTGCGTGATCCACCGTCTCTATTGACAGTATCAAACCGAAGAAGAATGTCCAGAAGATGCCTTCTAAGTAAAGAGCATGAGCTATGATTCCCGCAGAAGATTGTTTTACACTTCTTTCGAAACCCCCGAAGAAGCATTTTTGCGCCACAACCTGTTACAGGCCATACTCTGTAGCTTCAGAAAGAAGAGTATGCGCTTATGCGGTGTGAAAGCATATTCATGGAGCAGGTCTCTGTGCAAAACTTCCAGGTGTATATGTGTCCCCCTTACCGGATGATAAAGAATCAGCCTCCGGTCATGGGCAAGAGAACTCACTTCCAGGGCCATACAGTGATGGGCTTATGTACTGATATACAGAGGATTCCACATTCAGATGGAAGAGCGATTCATGGCGTGTGCTAATCTGCAGGGAACAAAGCACCAGATGCCATCAGTCCAACGTTGAGGAAAGACACAATTACCGAGGTGCTGGAATAATGGTTTGGGCAGATCAGTGGCCTCATTGACTTGCACGTGTTCCAGGGAGGAGCTGTGACTGGTGTGAGATATCGTGATGAATCTTTGATCTATATATCCGTCCATATGCCCGTGCAATTGGCAATACTTTTATGTTGGATGGTAATGCAAGACGTCATCGAGTGGTTGAGGAATATCTTGAACGCCTTACTTCGGATTATTGAAAGGTCAGCTTAATCTCCAGGCCTGTGTTCCATTGAGCATCTGTGGGTCTATCTTGGATGTCAGGTTGCTGCTTTAAGATTACCCTCAAGGTTATTAGGGGAGATGGAAAACAGCTTATTCCATGTTTGGCCTTTGCTATCCATTTCGATTTTCAAATGAGTCGACAGCATGAAATGTTGATGCCGCTAATGCAATAACCTAGGGGTGACCATATCCCCTATTAAAACTCTCTTTTGATATGTTGCTTTGATATTTTACCACATAAAACAGTGTGATTACTCTTTTTTGCAGAATGGACTTTTCCAGTGAGATTGCTTTCTTGTTGTAAATTACTGAGTTTTTCTTATGTAAACTTCGTGTTGCTATCAATGCATATCTATTTTGTGATCATATTATCCAAATTCGATGTTTTTACATTCATTCATTTACCAATTAATGCAAAAATAAACAGTTGTTTGTTAACTTTTATATTCCAATGTAATTCATTTCCTGAATCTATGCAAAATTTCTTTTTATAAAATTTTAATTCTGAAATATATTCATTATGTATCTTCTACATACAGTAGAAATGCATTAACAAAACAATTATTAAGCTCGGTGAGGAATATTTTTCATCAGAAAATACAAGTACATTGACAAAAAAACAAAAGTAACTCTGTGAATATTCAAAATAAATTATGGATAAAATTGAAACGAATAAAATATTTACAACTGAAATAAATGAAAAATGTTAATTTAATGCAAAGTTTTCTTTAAACAATTTTAACTCCTCCTTAGGATTGGGATCATTTTCCACGACTTGCAACTAAGCTTGTAGTTTAATGGTCATTAGTTTCAATTTAAAATCAGTTATCAATGGATTAGATTTCCAAGTAAATCCTGCTTCTTTCTAGTGGCACATATTCTATTTCAAACAGTATATCCTTATTATTTTAGCTTTTACTTTAACAAGCTAAGAATAAAATGAGAAACTTTTCAACTAAGTGTCTTTCAAGTTTTTTTCTTTTCCAATAATAAAAAATAATAAATCAAAAAAGAGATTAAATTGCTCAACTCAGGATGTGCACGGAAAGTTATGCTGATTAAAATTATTTAGGTATTATTTTGTTTCATATGATGATTTCGAAAAAGCCGTGGTAGCCTTGTAAGTTAGTTTGTCGTTCACTCTGAGAGGTAGTAAGTTCGAAACCCGACCTAAACAAAGATCCGTCATTTTCACGAATTGTGGGTGGTGCAAGTTAAAGTGATGTTGCCATTCCTCCAAATGAAATAACACCTTTAATGGTAATAAGTCAAACATTGTAAGTATTTTGTTTGGGACATTTTTTGGTTTTTGCCTCTAAATTACAAACACTTCTACTGAGTGGCTAGCCACTAACTAGTAAGTAAGTAACTAACTAAACTAACAGTAGAGTCTGAATTATTTTTAGGTACAGCGAATTACTCTGGTGCAAAAGCAAATGATTTCAAATAAATTTTATATGATTAAAGAAAAGTGAAAAGCAATGAGATGATAAAATCATCATCCTAAAAGCAATTTCAAGGAATAAACTATGTCTCAAAAATAATCTTCTGAAGGATGTTTTAAAATAATTAGTAATTTATAATACGCAAACAAACAATCTACACATTTTTAAAACGTTCTAAATATCATAGTTTATAACTCATTGTGGCAATTTATGGCCACAATGTTCAGTTTCATTGTTCTCCACACAAAATTCAGGAGGAAGAGGTGTAAATTATTAGAGTTTTTCACAGGCATTAATTTTATGCCTATTTTTAGGAATGAATTTTTGTAAAATCCAATGCCAAATAATAACAGAATTTTTCAACAGAAATCGTTGCATCAAAGTTTTCTTAAAAGTAACATTAGCCATTAAAAAATTAAGAAGTATTTTCTGTATGCCTTAAATAGTTTAAATTTTTGATTTAGGCATTAATTTACGCAGCGTTGTATAGACGGATTCTTGAGTTCCATTCCATTGTATGTAATGTTGAAATATATTAGTGCGTTTGTTTGACATGGTTATATTTTTATAAATTGTCTCTACAGTGTCTATTTATTTTTTAAATTAATTTGAATTTTTTGTTCGACTGAAACTAACACGCCATTCAACAGTATCCACTAACAAGAATGTGTCAGATTGGACTCTAGCAGAAAATAAGCAATGTATTTCTCAACTGCGAAAGATTATTTTTGCTCAGTTGTTATTTGCAAGTTATTAAAAAATAATTATTTGGAAACTTTACTGAAAATTAAAATATTCCTTACATAAAGTGTTCTTGTTAGAATTACACTTAACTAAAAGCACTTTTCTATTATACTATTTTGAAAAAATTTCATTATCAGAGGGAAATTTTAAGGAACTTCAAAGTAATGTAATTGTAATTTCAATAAATAATTGTAAAAAATGTAATTTCAAAGTAATGTAATGTAAAGGTAATTTTTTCTAAACAAGTAAAATATGTAAATAAGCTGTAAAATAGCAGCGTTAATTACTAAATTATGTATATTTTCACTTTTTTCGTTCATGAAATAATTCAATATAAACTTGTAAAAGTCTAACGTATTATATTCAGACAACCGTAAAATCTATTTTATTACTTATTTTACTCAAGTAAATCAAATTTTCTGTTGCTAAAATTATTGGGACTTTAATGTGCAAGAAATAAATCCATGGATTCCATGGCTAGAAATAATTTGAGAAACTATGTCTTAAGAATAGTTTATGAAAATCGATAGACAAGAAAAAAAAATTTTTTTTTCCTTCCTGACAATTATTGAAAATATTTTTTTTTTATAAATTTGATATTATTATAGTTCATTACTTTTTAAATTTTCATTAATAGTTATAATGTCGTTATATTAATAATTATGTATTTACTAATGTGTTGAGGAAGACTTTTATTCTTTTCAATAATTTTTTTGGCGACAAAATTTGTTTCGGATACAGAATACCATAGCTTCCACACAGCGAAATTCAAATATTACAGCAAAAATAACTTTGTTAAAGAAAAGAATTAGGTAATTATTTATTTAGTAAATGATAAATTCTTAATCGCAATCTTCAACGATTATACGTAAATATATGGTTAATTTATAGGATTCTTTGTAGGGAATATCGCCAGTCACATTCTGTCTCATTTGATATCTGTAGCCTGAAAAATTATAGTCCATAAGCAAACATCACCAAAATCATTGTTATCATCAATACATTATATGTAATAAAAATATAACAACGTGTTTTAAAGCAATATTTCTTAACATGTCAGGCATAGTAACCGAAGATTCTTGAACATTTTCAAAAGAGTCAGAAAGACTAATTGTTTCTTAGAATATTAGTTTTATATGTTATTTTGGCTGCCAATATTCTTTTTTTTTAATTGCAGCTTCGAATAAGCACTCAATTGATGATATTTTATTATTCGCATTTGGAATAAGTATACAAATCTAGATAGCAATGCTTAATTTCCTTATAATGATGGTTTTATTTGATAAAGATGTACAATTTAAACGACCCTTAGGGGGGTAATAAAATGTGAGTATAAAAACAAAAAGCTCGTAAAAATTTAACAAATGTTTTGGTGATACTTCCTTAGTTTCTGTTGAGTTCATTTCCTTTTAGTACAAATTTGAATTCATTTCTTTTTAATAAAAAAAATAACTGACACTTATTTAAGATTTGTTCCATATTTGCTATGCTTCATTATTTCAGAATTTTTATCAAACATTTCTTTGAATTAGATTATATTTACAGTTTTTATCGTTTTATAAAAAAAAATACATTGTGAGATAAGTTCCGCTAGTAGATAATTCTATACGTGCACAAAGAAAATTCCCCCCAAAATTGTTATGTAAAATAATGAGTTAAAGTTATGAAAAAAAATGTCAGTACATTTGTTAATTTACTTTTATAGAGTTCCATAAAATACAGAATTTCATACAATATATATATGTATATTGGTAAAAGTTTACACCTGGCACCTCTTGGTTCTTTGGCAATTTTTTGACTAAGAAGATGGCTCCTACACAAAAACTATACAAGCATAGGATTACCAAAAATTCAATTTTATCTCCAATATATATTGCCAAAGTTTTCCCAAACATAGGGGTATCAGATCTTACACCGAGTCCTATACATTTTTTACCTCATTATTTTGGTATATCGATAATTATAAACTTTTATAAGGGGAAAAGTTATAGGAAAGGGCAAAGAGCCATAAAAGCACTTTTCAGCAATATCTAGAAATTTTAATTAGGAAAATTGCATAACAGCAACCATTTAATATAAGAGTGATTTTGCATTGACGTGCTAGTATCGGTGTCAGTCAAAAATGTCGACATTTTAAATCATTGCCTAGCGTGACAGATCAAATATTTAGGATTGAGAGTTCTATGTACTTTTATGTTTGTATTTTGTACAACATGTGTTATCATAAGTCATTAAATAGCTGTGACTGTACAATTTTGTTATTGACTTTTTTAACATGTTTCATTTGGATTTTAAAATAAAGCCTCAAACATCTGAATTTTAACTCAAAAGCAATGGTAGCGCTTATTAAACAATATTTTACGACCACAGTTGTCTCAAAGTTATGGAATTAGCAAAGATTTGCTCTGTGCACCCTTTTTATTTTTTTATAAAAATGCAGCGAAAAGAATCTAATTGAAATTATTTTTATGCATATTTTCAAATGATTGACATTTTCCTTTGCAAGCGCTCTAAGATTTGGAATAATTTTCTAAAATAATATAAGTCATAGGTTATAAAAATATTTATATATTTGGTGTAAATTTAGAGATTTTTAAAGAATCTTTCATGTAAATTAATACTTAATGCCTTCGAGTAAATTGTTTTTACGTTGAAATTATTCATATTTTTATATATTAAATTGATAATAATTCATTTAGAAAATGCTTTATATATTTAAACAAAACATAAAAAAATATTCACATGAAAATTACTGTTAATAATTAATAAAAGTATGTTTATAATTCAGTGGTTATAAAAATTGTACAATATAAAACCTTTGTAAAATAGTTTTGTGAAAAAGTTTTCAAAATTATTTTTAATCATTTTTGTTTTAAAGTAAAAAATATTTTTCATTAGTCAATGGATGCATTAATCTAAGTGCTTATAACATTTTTCTTTGAAATGATTCCCAAAATAACCCCGAAAAATTTTATTGTTATATAAATCATCATTTTAAAAAAAGAAAATATTTTTTTTTTGAAAAGGGAAACGTCATATCTAAAAAAATAAAATGGATATTTCTGACATTATAATTATTACGCAAATATTTTTCAATGAAATTCTATTCTCCAGATGGTAATAATGATGCTTTTATTATTAGTTGAGGTATTATATCATTATTTTTTATATTTTGTTCATATTAAGTCTATAGTGGGCATTTAATTTCAAGAAAAATCTTTCAATATTTGACAAATTTTACTATGCTTATATAAGTAGAAATAACAAACACTGTTGTTGTAATTGTAAATTTAATTTAATGAACTATAATTTGCTTTAGCTTAACATTCACACTGATTTGAATTTAATTATCTTGGTGTTATCCATTGAAAAATATATAATTTAAAGTATCAGTTTCTCCACTATATTTCATGTGCAGTGATTTCAACATAAATGTGAACGTTAATATATTTATATTAATTTCTAGTCATATTTTAAAAATATTGAGGAAATATACTTAGATAAAGTACTTTTCTGACCAAGTAAATGTATTAAGTTTCAAATTTTTGTAAGCTTTTGGAAATGTATAGAATATATTTCGCCAACAAACTTATGGATGGCATTTTCATATTATTATTGATAAATTCATATGTAATATTATACATAATTTCTTTACTTCTTTCACTTTTATATACACAGAAAAATGCCTTTTAGGGGTAAAAAAACGTTGTATGCACATTAAATATACTCGATCTCAATGAATAGAACTTGGTTTACATAAATGATAGTTCCCCGACAGTGATTACTGGAGATTGTAAAACATGCATTTACATACAGTAACAGGTTAAGACAATCGATACTAAATATTATAGTTTACTAGAACTGTGGATCATCAAAGAAAAAACATTTGTCGGATTTCAAAAGATCATCTTAGTTTAAAAGGAAGAACACCTGTCTAACAGGTATAAGTCACTATATTAGGTAGAGGAAAATAGTTTCTTCATGACCTTGTCGGCAGTTAATTATAAACCAGCATCAGATATATACAGGGTGTCCCAAAACGACAGCATAAACTCTCCACACCTAGATTCCTCGTTGGGAGTACATAAAAACTGCCCAAAGAAGCGTTCCTGTACGATCAATAGTTTATGAGAAAAATACGAAAAACAAAGTATGACGTCACTTCCGGTGCTACAAAAAAACAATTTATTGGACATATCAATAACAGTATTTGCATATCTTTCCAGATGATAATGTTTAAAACGTTCGCCACGCATATCGCCTCATGCAAGCGCGCGCCATGGAATGACATTAAGCTGGTATTTAAAAGGCTGCATCTTGCAGCTACCAGTAGTCTTCGTATGGTGGCATTCCGTTCGTGACTACTATGAAATGTACTTGATGTAATGGAAATGCCTTTGGTTCCAGCATGATGGGGATTCCTGTGCTCCTGTAGGTGGTTGGCTATGTGTGGAATACAACTGCCGCTGAATCAGACCTGAGGGTCCAGTTCTGTCCTTCAGATCTTACACCGTTGGATTTTTTCCTATGAGGCCATCTCAAGTAACTGGTATATCGAGATGTAGTGCCAACACCAATGGACGTAGTTGCTCGTCAGCACACTGCTTATAATTCGGTGGACCCCGTGATGTTGTAACGTGTGATGACAGCCATTCCACGGCGTGCTCAAGCCTGCCTAGACATTTAAGTTGGATACTTTGAACATCTGCTTAAAATTGTGCATATACTGCTGTTGATATGTTCAATAAAATGTTTATTCTTGCACCGGAAGTGACAACATACTTTGTTTTTCATATTTTTCTCGTAAGTTGTGGATCGTACAAGAACGCTTCTTTGGGCAGTTTTTATGTACCTCCAAACGAACAATCTGGTTGTGCAGAGCTCATGCGGTCGTTTTGGGGGGACACCCTGTCCGATAATTAAATATTTCACATTCTTATTAAAAATGTAAATATTTAATTATCTGACACAAACGCCAGATAATTAAATACTTACCATTTACAAAAGAAGTATGTTTCTAATTAACTAAAGATATGCATATAATTAAAAACAAAATTTCTAACTAACCAAATAATGTTCATTCCAAAAAGGCATCTGATTCTGAATTGCTTATAAATTAAATCGTTTGATGTGAACAGTTTTCAGATGAAGATAATGTACCCATTTGCTTTTTGATTAATCATCTTATACAGTTCAAAATGATCATTATGAGGCCAGAGCATTGTTTTGTACTTATTGTTTTAAATTGAAAACTAATTTTTATTATTTCGAAATGAAATAGCTCATGAGGGTTATTGACTCTATACGCATTCAAAATTGCGGACTATATACTAGTTATGCTCACGGATCCCCACAACAGAATATTGCGAAGCTGGTGATCATTTCTTGCAAAGAAGCATTCTCCTTAGCATTATCGTGTCAATGGATTTTCATTCTCTATATTTTCACTTACTCTTTTCCACCAAAATATCAGCCCCTGCATCTCTTAAATTGAAAGGAAGCGAATGAAAAAAATTTACTTAAATGGGTGGAATATTTCCGCAAAAATTCTTCAAAAGGAGAAAAATAGAAGAAAGTGGAGAAAAAAAAATGTAAATTTGAAGGTAATTCTGGCTACCGCTGAAAATATGCTCTTGTTTCCTTCAGCAGAAAAAGGGGGAAAAGACTATGAAACAGCACGAAATTTAAAAAATAGAAGAGGGGGGAAAAAAGAACGTAAATAAATAAATGAAACGTTCGACTTAAGGGAAACAAGTGCACTTGGGTGAAGCGTTTAGGCAATGCAAGAGAGAAACTCATCTATTCAAAACAAAAAAATTCCTGTTACAAGGTTTTGTTCACGGGTTTCAAATGGGCAGGCTGAAAATTTCAGATCGGCAATAGCTAATTTAATGAAAGAAAGAGGAGCTTTACTAGAAACTGTGTTTTCTACTTAGCCCAACGCTGCCTGCCTACTATTTCCCCACATTCTTCCTAAATCACCTTTATCAGATGCATTGTGTGGGGGTTGGGGGTTGGAAAAGCAATTTAAAAACGTATCGATTTCCTTTAAAATAAGCACAACTCTGCGTAAAAGTAGGAGTAACAAGTAACAGCTAGCAGAGTAGCAAACATTGCTTAAAACAGATGTTGAATTATTTTAAATTAGCTTCGCCTTCCTTACATTTTGCTTTATCGACTGCATCTATTTACACAGAGACATCCTTTCTGAGGTTCAGGTAGAGGAGGTAGAATTTATTTTTGATGATTTGATGGTCTTTTTTTTAAAAAAAAATCCGAATACGGGTTTCATACATTTTTCACAATCTGTCAAAGAATTAAGATTTATTTTTATAGAAGTTTTAAGTAGTAAGTAAATGATTTGCGGATTTTATCTTATAAGTTAATGGTAGGTTTAGATTAAAAAAAATTCATGAAAGAATAGCTCCAATTAAACACATTTTTTGCAAATATTTCGAATAAAGTTCAATAAGATTTTACAAGAAAGTAAAATACTAACACAAAATTTGTCTAAAATGTAACTCTAAAGCATATAAATATAAAAGTTTGTACTGTAAGCCAACAAAAATAATTGATAATAATAAGTTTTACATTATGTTTAAGATCTTTGCATTTTACATAGTTTTCACAAACTTTGGTTATAAAACATTCATTGCTTATTGAAATGAAGGTTTTATAAAAATATGGCTTTTTTCATCTCAAATATACTTGATCAGTTTAAAAGAAGTATGTCAGTTTTAATTCAAATGTTTTTCGAGAACATCCATAAAATGTATTAATAATGCATGAATATTTCTAAATTATGCTGAATTTTTTTAAATATGAATACTAATTAATATATTTAATTCAAATTTAAATTATTGTTCGAAATTGTATATCATGATAATTGCAAAGTCAATTTTTTAATGATTAAACACTATTAAAATAAAAAAATGCATAATTAGTTTTCTATTTTTAATTTATAGTTCTGAATCGTACAGCTATTTGACGTAAATTATATTTTTTCCAGATGAACTAAAAAAGATTTTTATTTTTAAAAATTTAAGAAAACTAATTCAAATATTTTCGTAACAAATTTTATGAAAGAGAGTGAGAAGTTAATAGAAACGATAAATTATGCTTAGTGTTTTTCAGAGAGCAATATGTGAACGTTTTAATTGAAAATATTTTTACTATACATATACTATACATAACCTGAAAATGTATCAAGTTCATTACACGTTATGCATTCATTTCGCTGTATGTTTCATAATAAATTAATTAGAAATGTTTTGAAGGACACATACTTAATTCATTGTTTAAAAAATATGCACAATGGAAAAAATTCAAAAAGAGCACCTTAGCAAGATCGAAAAAAAATTATATCCAAAAAAAAAATACAACTGATTAGTTTTTTTTATGTTTTGATTATGTTGCTTTTGAATTTAACAACGTTCTCTAGCTTATTTATGTCGTATTTCTAACAATATGTGTATTCTTTTTTTTTTTTGCTTGCAATGAAATGCTGTAATTTATATGGAATAAAAAACGAGCTTACATACATATACTGGCTCCAAAGGTTAAGAAACAACATGTTTTTAAAGCTCACCATAAAAAAATTGCACAAATAATAAATTCTATTGTTTATACAAATGATAAAATTGAAATTGTTTAAATGCATGCAGACCACTTTTTCTGGATAGAAAAGAACTGTAGGTTCTATTTATCACTAAAGTTATATATGATTGAGAGAAAAACATCAGGCTTTCGTAAATACTCGAGCAAATTTTGTTGATTTTCAACTTTTGTTAGTGGATTCGTTGACTGCAGTCAATGGGATTCCGCAATTCCTGAGAGAAGCCGCTTGCCAGATTAGTTTAGATGTCGAATGGATGAAAATGGGGATGTCTTAGGCTGATTTTACACGGAGGCTTAAGTAGCCTCACAGTATCATCTGCTTATCTCAATGGAGATTGATAATCTTCACAAAATAAACATTCGTTTATTTAATGACTTTTTGAGCGTTCGTGCCAGTTCGATGATCCACACCAACGATAACCAAGGCAATATGCTGAGGTAATGATTAAAACGGAGAAAGGCTTGCCATTACGTGCACTGGAAGATAAGGCTCTGTAATAAAAGCTGATTATATTTATGGGAACAACTTCAGACGCTTTAGCTGCATAATATCACAATTTAATTGTTCCTTACCCTTTTTTGTTAAGTGTGGTTGCTTGAGTTACTTTTTTGCATCTAAGCAAAGCAGGTTTTATATTGATAACTTGAATAAGCTTTTTTCTCTAGTCTTCCTTTGAAACCACGAATTAAAAAAGTGAACAATGGTAGACATGCTTTTAACATTTCAAAGTGTCTTCGAATATAAATTTGGATAATTATTGGATGTATTTAAGTGTTGAAAAGAATTAAACTTGGAAAACACGATGTCCTAACAATGTTTTACATCCTGATAACATATGGGCCATGTAAAAGAATTCCTATTAAAAAGCTCTTAGATTTGGCACATGGTAGATGATTAGAAGAATCTTAAGTTATTTTCCAGTTGATAGGCTATTTTACTGTGTAGTTACAAAGCAAAGACTCGAATAAAAAACAGTGTTGAAACAAAAAGAAAAATTCACTTACAAAAACAGACTAGCAAAAACCAATTGCAGGTTTTTTGAACCTTGAATCTGAAGACTACCATTTAAAGAAACGTGATATCAACACTTAGCCACAGTAAATTTAAAATGTAAAGCATGGTGGTGCCTATTTTCATTATTAAAAGGAATAAAAATTATTTCCAGAAAAATATTATTTGTTCAAAAAATACCAGATGAAAGAATATAAAGTCGTTTTACTTTTTCTGCCTCAGATTTTATTTCTTGGCTTTCTGTCATCATGATTGTTATTTCATGATCAAGTTTTTTTAGAAATCCTAACAAAAATTTAGAAAAATACATAAGAAATTCATATAAAAATTAATAATAGTATACACTGTTATAGCTTAAAAAGAGACATATTTTTACTTTAGGGCATTTATTGCATTTGTAATATCAGACACGTTTGAACCTTAAAAAAAAGATAATTAATTTTCCTACTTCTTAAAAATTGTCAGAGCTCTTACATAAAAACAGAATTCTTTTTGGGATTTTTCAAAATTTCATTTTTTTCATTTTTATTTCTAAAAGAAATAGTTTTGTATTGCTGTACAAGCTAAATCGCATTTTTGTTTCAAGCCGCACGTTAAAGTCATTAAATTTTAAGATTAGACGTTAAATTGGTCAGATGCTTCTCTACAACAAAGAAAAAAAAGAAAGAAACAAGAATTGATCTCAAAGAGAAAGAGTTCCACTGCTAGAAATACGGCGAACAATGTTCATCGTGGAAGTTATCATGTCTTCAGTAGGAGGAAAATGTGAAATTTCTTTTAACTTTCTTTCAGTATTTTTTCAACTAAAATTAATATAATAATCAACCATAAACCAAGAAAGTTATTAACCTTTTAGAATCCTGTTGTGGTTTGAAATATGAAGCATTTACAGTCCAAAATAATGAAAGAGAAAAAATTTACAAAAGCAATATACCATATTCCTCATACAAAATGAAATAACCATAAATTAGTTGCACATTCAGGCTGAACTTACAATTAATTTTCATTGTGTGGTAAATCAACATATGTCAGAGATTTAATTTTCAATTAAATTAAATTATATTAAGAAATTTGTAAAAAAAGTTAAAATTAAATAATTAATATTTTTACTAAAATATTAATTATTTGTATTATTTTAATTTTGAAAATAAATATGATGCTTTCTAAATAAATATCTTTGTAAAAAAAATTGCATGAAAATTTTGACGTTAATTTTCACCAAGTAAAATGTCCATTGCTTAATATCACTCTAACGAAATGAATGCCACAAAAATTATCAAGAGTTCATAAAGGGAAATAATTAGTAAATAATAAGTAAAGGGAAATAAATTTTATTTTTTCTTTTGTATAAAATATTTAATTTTCATAATTATCACTGTGTATTAACATATTAGCTTTCGGGACAATTATATAAAACTATCATGACTAATAAATCTTAGAGAATTTAACCTTGAAATAAAAATATATTTGTGAGGTAATTAAATAATTAATATTTTTATGACGTTTTATTTCCTTTCATGCTTTCAATTAAAGAAAACAGTATGATGTTTGCAGTATTAGTATTTTTGTAACAAAAACCATACATAAAAGTTTTCATTAATTTAATTATTTTTATTTTAGCAAATATTTTTAGCAACTATTATTTCATAGTATAAAGTTCATTATTGCACCATGAACATGAAAATATCAATCCAAGTAAATGAATGATAATAACAAGGATTCATGAGTTGTTTTTTTCTTTTAAATTATAATTTTTTTTATTTTTCAAAATTATCACTGCGTATTCAATACTAGGTTTTGGAACAATAACCAGAAATTAGGTTGTAAAACAAAAAAATATTGAAAAACCATCAGAAACTCCTAAGGGAAAATAAAGAGCTTTTATTCTTTTACATCAAAATTTTGGTATTTTAAAATTGTCACTGCGTATTAAAAATTTAGATTTCAAAAAAATTTAGGAAATTTGTAACACAATAGATTATACATAATTTTGCTTGAATGATGATAGTTTATAATACTCCCAACTTAAAATTGAAACAACTTTTCTGCAGTTTTACTAAGAAATTCTATAAATTATAATCTTTTCAAAGGCAATATTCAAATATTTATTTTATAATACTTACTTTCCTTACGTAACTGTATTAAAAACTAATAAATTTATCTTCCTATTGAAAATTCGAAAGTTATTTAGAAGAAGAAAAAATCGAAATCATGCTTGGTTCTTTTAATAAAAAAGATTAACAACCCCAAAAATTGTTTGAACTGTAGCTTACTTAAAATAATATAGTTTTTCATAAAAAAAAATCTATTTGATGTATAATCTTTACGTAATGATGTGATTTTAAAAAATGAACAAGAAGATTTTTTATGCTTACTTATCCCCAGATTCCATGCATTTTAAAATGATGTAAACAAAAATAAATTACATTATTTGCGTGTGTTGCGTTTTGCGAATTAAATTTTCTCTTTTCGTCTTAAATTTCAAATTTGTATTAATATATTCTAAGTATCAAATATTCGCGAAACGTAATTTACTTTTGAATAATAAAACACTAAATTTCCTAACTTAAAAAATAGATAAAAGATTAAAGCCCTGCTTTTTTCTCAAATACTGTATTTTTCAGAAAATAAAATAAGCACAATATTATATCCTCTATTTAAAATGTATCAACGTAGACTGTGCACAATTTATTTGTTATTAGTTTATATCATTCTAAATCTCTTTGTAAGATCTTTTACCTTACATAACATTTAAAATAGATTTATCTAAATATTATAAAAGTGGGTCACAAAAACAACAATTTAACTCAACTATTCAATAATGTTACATTCTTAAAAGTACTGATAATAATATAAGGTACTTTATATGGCATTTTAGGCCTGTATTTTACATGAGAAACAAAAAATATTGAATTACTTAAGATTATCAGAAAGAAAAATTTAAAATCAAAAACATAACAACTAGACACATTGGGATACTCTTATATTTAGCACACAAAATAAAAATTTTGCATAAACACAGAAAATCCAGATCTTTTATACTTTACGATAAAACTATTGACGTGAATATTGGCACTAAACATAATAATCATTGAAAAGTTTTTCATTAAAAACAATTGTAAAAGATATTCATGCCCAATTCACAGAAACTTTGGCTACATTTTGAACATTTTTATATTGATAATGCATAGCTTCTTTTGACTGTGATGTGAACAATATTTAAGTTTAGGATATGTTGGGATAACTGTATTCCATCTAATGAGTTCTCCCTTTTCATGGTTATATGAAAATCAGAAATAATTATGTGTAGTTGTATATTGTATATCTATAAACTGCGTAAAAACAGTTTAATATTTAATAATTCATTAGGTACTCAAAATAAAAAGATAGAGAACTTATTAGTATAACAATTAAAAATATTTACTGATTGAAAGTTAATCAGACGGTTTTCTTTACAAACAACTTTTATTTTGTAATTATCGTCTTTGTGTGCTATTAGTTATAGAATTATTTTTACAATCAGAATATTTTCATCAATTGCATGGACTATTTCATAAAAAAATGGATTTAGCTCAATTTTGAGAAACTAGCCCACTGGCATAACATAGCAAGATATTTCCTATTGAAAATCTATAAAGAAACTACAGAAAGAATGCTGCAAATGTTTTTGGCCTTAAGTTCAAGATTACAACCCCAGTTAAGGATATATACCAGTCCAATGCTTAAAGTGAAATTAGCTATCATCTTTGTATCCTTCATGTGATGTATGGTGTCTTTGTCGGTGTACACTGGCAAGGTACCTAGCTGGTACCCTGCTTTGTACTCTATCAAGAGCCATACAAGTTTTAGATATGCCTAACAAGTAATGCTATAAACTTAAATCTAACTTTAATGTTTTATAAATAATGAAGCATATCAGATATATTATAAGCACTGTTTAAGTTAAACTACAAAATCTGTACTTTTGGTCAATTTAATATAATTTCTTTAAGATGGATGTGTGTGCGTAAGTGCGAGAACTTTATTTTATATTGAAACTAGGTTTCATTTCAATTAAGTTTTCTCGTATGCAATTAAGTTCACTTCAGTTTGACGAATAGCTGTTGAAATTACAGTCTTTAAAGTTTTGCATAAAATATTTCTATATTATTAAATAATTTTAACTTTGCATAACCTAATTAATAATATTTAATCCAGTAAATAAAAAATACAACTATTTCAAATAAAAGAAAAATGGTTTTGGGCTAGAAAAGTCATTTTTACCAACTTATAATTTATATTCGTTTTTAATATAAAATTATTTTATGTAAATGTGAAAAAAAATTAAATTTAAAATAAACTATATAAAATATTTGAATGTTTGCTTTCATTACATTTATAGAGTTATTAATATAAGTTTTTAAATACCGAAATGTATAGTGTGGGAATAAATTTTTATGACCAATATAAATGAGCTTATTAATTAGTTTAATTATTCAATTTTTAATTCTCTATTTTAAATACTAAAATTATTTGAAACATGAAAAATGTAATTTTTTAGTAACTTTTAAAAGACATTTATAATTAATCAAATTTGTATTTTTAATAAGCAACATAATAATCGTGAAAAAACTATAAAATACGATTTGCTTATTAAATATAAAATGTTACTAATTACCCAAATTAATCCAGTAATATTTTTAATTTTTTTAAATATTATCATTATTAAAATCCTTTTAAGCAGAAGTGTTACTCACTTAATGAAATAACGAAATATGAATGATTATGATCAGATGGTTTCAAAAATCTTATCTATATAATTTTAAAATGTTTCTCAAATGTTTTAAATTTTTTGTACTTAAAAATGTATTTCCATAAAGTAATTTTTAAATATCAGAAAAATATAAAAAAGGAAATAAGCTATTAACTAAGATATTTTAATTTATAAAAGCATTTCCAACTCTAAATACATTTACGATTAAAATTTTCGGAAACATACGTCTTTTTTAGATCATTACTTTAGTATATTTCATTATTCACATATTTAAACATCCTAAACAAGGCATACAAGATAAAAATTAATTTAAGTTAAACAAAAACTTTTAAGCAAATATTAAACATAGGTATCACAAATTTAAACTTGTCTTTTTTTCATACAACACTAATACATCAAAAACTATCAATTTATTTTCCAAGCAATTTCAAACATATGATTAAATAAATAATAAATATGATCATTTTCATTTTATGTCAAACATTTTAGATACTTCTTCCCAAAAAAATTTAAAAATGCAATGCGTAACTCGAATAATAAAAATTAAAATTGGTAATTCAAAAAATAGTTCAAATTATAGTTAAAAAAATAGATACATAGTATTTAATCAATATTTTAAAATTAAATTTTGAATTACTTTTTGAATTTTTTGAATTAGTAATTCAAAAAATTCAACAAGTAATTCAAAATTATAATTAGTTTATGAATTAGTAATTCAAAAAATTAAATATAATAATTAAATTTTAAAATATATAATATTATAATTTAGGATACTCGTAAGTAGCAAATAGTTCATAAAGCTTAATTTACATGAAAAATTAGATTAAAAAAAGATGTATTTCACAGAAATGAATCGGAAATAATATTCTGTCGAATCATCTATTTTATTTTTTACCCAAAATTCCCTGCGCTGTCAGATAGAAGATTCTTTTTCTGCGTGTAGAAAATGTACGCAATTTGTCAGAGGAAAGTTGGCAGCATCTCTAGATTGCAAAAAGCTTTCAAATATTTCTGTATATTTTCTACAGAATTTTCTTTTCATCTTCTGCCAAAATATTGCATATATTTTTTAATTTCATGCTTTGGTATATTTTGAATATCAGTAATATTTTTTATGTGATGTAAGATTTGTCATGACGAAAAATTAGTTTTCTATAAATTCTTACCTCTTCTAATTTTATGGAAGTTTATAGTAATATTAAAATTAATTTGGTATGAAACGTTTCCATAATGAACGTCTTCACTGTTATTTTATTGATTAAATGGGGTTTTAAGATTCTCACATATTTTTATTGTGAAAGGTATTTTTGTATAACACAGTAATAAATTTTCGTTAAATACTTTCCTCGGTACATATGTAAAACTATTTGAATTTGAAGTAAGTAATGTTACAAAAATGATTTTAAGCATTGAAAATATTTTAGCATTTACATTTGTATAATTAGTGACAACTTAAGAAAATATACATAAAACTGAAAAAAATACTTATACATCAAATACTATTATTTGTATTTGATTTATAAAATTTAAACTATGTTTGTATAAAACACATAGATAAAATGTGATATATAAAAATGAAAATGTTCATAGATCATATTTTCAATCTATAAAAATTCATAGGCTAAAAAGAATTTCATAGATAATACAAAAATTTTTAAGAAATACAAAATTTAAATATTTTTCTTTGCATTAAGTTTTAGTTTCGCGAAAGATATTATTTTCATGGGAAAGATCAAAAATTATCTTTGAATATTAAAATATGTTTTAAATATAATAACCGAGTACTTATGTTTTTCGTAGTATACATAATAAATGTAAGAATTCCAGCATTCTTTTAAAATGTTTCAATAGCTTTCATTTCAAACTATACTTCTTTATGAATATTATATACTGTAGTTTGATTCTAAAAAAATAATTTATCAATAATACAGTCTGAAGAAGAGCAAAGTTTATACGAAATATTTATATATTTTACTGCAATATTTCTAAATCCTAGAAACAAAATATAATTATTTTTAGATTAACAATAAAATCACATGAAAGATTTTATTCAAATATTTTCTAAGAAATGGAAATATGTTCATAATTAAGACAAACAATTGCAACAAGTAAACAAATTTTATTTCAAGAAATTATGATTTTTTTTTAAATTTCAGTGTTAAAACTAGAAGCATTAAGTTATTTGTATGTATTTTTATGAGATCTCGTATAAAAATTCTACGATGAGAGAATGATATTTTAAAAAGTGAACTGCATTTATATTACCAAATTTTTATCTTTATTTATACAAATATATATATATATATATATATATATATATATATATATATATATATATATATATATATATATATATATATATATATATATATATATATATATATATATATATATATATATATATATATATATAGATAGATAGATAGATAGATAGATAGATAGATAGATAGATAGATAAGCTTTTTTAAATATGTATTCGTGTGTATAACTTTATAAAATAAAAAATTATTTCAAACCATTATTCCAAAATAAAAATATAAAAAATGAAATAGGAAATGTCAGTCATAGTCAGTACAAATCTTTAAAGATGATTTTTAAATTTTTTAGCTTTTTTTAGGATCTAAATTGTGCATTTTTGAGTAAAATTTCTACACTTGTTGTGTGTTTTGCGCCATTAATGTAATTTTATGGAACTTTTTCTACATATAAACATAAAAGATTAAAAGCATATAGATGTATATATATATACATATATATATCATATATATATATATATATATATATATATATATATATATATATATATATATATATATATATATATATATATATATATATATATATATATATATATATATATATATATAGATATATGTATAGTCATATATATACAAACAGTTACAAACATACAAATATTTAATTGTTGTTGGATGTAATAAATTTTTTAACAGATATTAAACAGAAATACAATAATTTCCAAAGCATATTATTTAATTTATAAAACAGATCTTTCTATATTTCATATTTTTGCAACACACTGTAATTGTTCAAACAAATGTAATTCATAAAAAATTAAATAAATTCTTTACAATGGTAACTAAGATAATATTTAATTACATGTCATCAAAACTATAGAATCAAATAAGCAAATATGATTTTTAAAGTTAAAGAAGTGTCATATAATACCGGATTTTAGCAAATGTTTTTTAATTAAATGGAATCTTGAATTTGAAAAGTAACACTACACGAACAAAATGATTAAGGCATAAAACAGTAGATGCCAATTTTTAAGAGAGTGTTGTTAAACAAGAAACATTTTCTGTTCATTTTATCTTTGTAATGTTCGTTAAAAGTCAGTTTTTAATGGTTATTTCTCTACTATTAAAAACTGACTATTATTATACTTTGAACATCAAAACCTAAAAATAATAAAAATGATAAAAACAAGATGTTTAATGTTTTTTAAAAATAATTTAATAAAAAAGAATACATTGAAATTAATGTTTTTTAACAATGTATTTCAATTAATACTCGTGATAAATTTGTATTTGTCACATTTTGTTCATTACAAATTATGTATTAACGTATTCATTAGTTAAAAATTCATTACAATATCTTATTCCTTATATTTTTCTTAGAAGAATGATTTTTAATAAAAGTTAATATACAAAGGAATATTTAAAGATTATGATAGATTTTTTAATTAATAATAATTACATAATTTAAAATAATAATAATAATAATTACATAAATTAAAGTTCAATAAATTTAATTTCATAAAATTTAAAATCATTTCCTTAAGTTAAATTTAAATCATGTTGAGGATTGGCTACCGTTAAATTTAAAATCAATTTTTTTAAATTAAATTGAAATCGTATTGAGGATTGAAAGTGTTTCTAAGAATTATTACCTTTCAAAATATATCAATCTGAGACAGTTCTTCATAAGTAAAGGATAGTATTCACATCAGTCGTATAACAAAACGTGAAAAATATAATTTAAATATTGCAAATATATTTTTCCAAATAAAAGAGAGTACACCGTGGTCACCCTCCCAACCACTGCCTGCGGCAAATGATGCTTCACTTTGCTGAGCTTACGGGAAGCGGCGTGAAGCTACTGAGCCACTGGAGCTCCCAGCTTACTTTTCTGCACCTAGCAGTGAGTTGGGCTTTACCAGTTAGGTGGAAGCCACCGAGTGGGAGTCTATAATTTAGAACCAGGGACCTTCACCTGACACCCACACATGTATCATTTCACATGGAGGACATTGCGACCTCGACCTATTTAACGTGCCGCAGACCCTATCAGTGAATAGGAACCATTATAGAACTCGCTAACTTCTGATAAGAGAGCGAAACTACCAGTCCACCACTACCTACACAAAGTGTGTGTTCTTAACACCAGGTTTCCGAATTAGAACCTTAGTTCGAAATAAGTTAATATTATGTGGCCCGATGAAGATTCTAAAAGCGAGCTTTATTGGGTATTGCAAAAAATGTATGATTCCTTCCTCATTCTCATTGACTAATTATCATTCACATAATGCTCATTTTAGAAGCTGCCGTTAAACTTTGGCCTATTGATGAAACAGGGTCCTTCAAAGCAAGCATGACCTCTGGTGTCCAATGACAGAGATATCTTACTCTTCTGCTTTACGCGGGCGTTATTTACCTTCCTTCTCGATAACAAAACGGGAAATTATATTGGACTTTTAGTTCTTAAATATATATTTTATTTGGATATCTTTTATTTTAAGGTACATTTTATCACGAGCCTATTAAATTAAAATTAACAATTGATTCAAGAAATTTTCTATTTATTTCATACATAAATGAAACAGTCATATAACGTTTATCAAATATATCTAGAAATTATTAATTTTTAACTTAGTTTAATATTGATTTGATTTATTGAAATATTGTCAGCCATAAATATGTGTATTAAAACGTTAAAAAAGCTGTGTAATTAGAACTAGATATTATACATAAAAAAGAAATTATCATATTATCAAATGACATTCTAAAATTCGTTAAATTACTTTTTTGTACATTTAAAATGTAAAATCATATAAAATCAGTTTGACGAAATATTGGGGAAAATTTCCAATTCCATAATAAATAAAGCCTGATATTTAGAAAAAGAATCATAAAATAAATATTTCATGAAAGGTCTTTCTTAGCAATATTATTGTATTATTTCTTTTTATAAAACGAAATAAATTTCTATTATTCACTCATCAAAGCAATAATATAACTAATAAACAAACATAAGTATCTCTTTGAATAGTTACAGAAAAATTAAGTATATATATTCAAATATGTATTTTTGAATAAATTAAGTATCTTAACAAAAATAATTTTATCGCATGGTTTTATCTTCAGAAAATCAATTTATGAACAAAACTTCAAACGGAAAGTATCCAAAAGAGAAAAAGTAAAATTCTAGTTTATATATCATACAAAGGAATAAATATCAATAGGATAATAAATATTTTAATAGGAAAATCTTAATTTATACAAATAAATACTAAAGCAATTTTATATGTACGAAAATACTATCAGTTTTAATTTCTTATAATTTCCAGACACACTATATTTTCAAATTTAAAAAAACTAATAATTAAATAAGAATATAGATATAATATGTATTAATTAATTAATTATAAAAGTGACTCCAAACATAAAATATTTAAATAATTCAAATAAGAAAATCTTTCTTACCCATATTATTGTATTTTTAATATACAAAAGAATTTTTATAGCAACACAATACTTTTATACAAAATATATTGAAATAACTTTTATGGTATTATTATTATCCATCAAAAGGATTCCTTAAAAAACCAGTGTTACTAGAATAGCTTTTTTATTTTATAATTTATTAAGAAAATAAAATTTTAAAATCATTAAAGAGTTTAAAGTAATTAGATTTTGACTTAAGCTTTTTCTTAAAACGAAATATAGCATTTTTTATAATGTTTACCCCACTTTGATTAGAACTAACACTTTTTTATAATAGAGTCCTTTTTTTCATGCATAGTTACAATCACCTTATAATTTTTGGAACTAAATTTTGAATTTCATAATTATGATTGCATTAAAATATGAAGTTATAATTGTTTTTGTGGCAAATTAAAAAAGATAGCTTCTTAAGATATATCCCCAGTTTTTTCCATTAAATATGTGCATTTGTGACTGTTCTATTCATTTAAATTGATAGTCTTATGGCATGAGAATTCATTGAATGCAGCATTTAGTATTGCAATAAGATTGGAAAAAATTCGTTTAAATTGATTTTAATTAAAAATTAAATTTAAATTGATTTTATTCGTTTAAATTGATTTTATCAAACTCTATGAGACATAGAGATTTATATCTAAAAGCCCATTATAATGGAGATCATTATAGCTTTCTTTTATTAGACAATTTTAAAAATTGTAATATATTGAACATATTTAAGAAGATTTCAATTTCTTTGACACAAATATTTCAAACTTCATAAAAGAGGGAAAAACTAAATGTTTTTTAAAAGTAAAATTTTTGTAGCTTGATTTTTTTTATTAAAAATCACACATAGTTTCTCATGTATCATTGTTTAACCTGAAGAGAAGCCATGTCATGCAATACAATATTATTTAATATCGATTCATAGACATTTAAAGTATATTTTTTAGTATAGTATAGACATATGGTTCTCCAAACATTTGATCGTTGAAGTATTTTTAATTAATTTTGATTTAATAACAGTAGTGTAATTTTAGATAACAGCAATGATTTATCTATATATATCTGGTAATGCGCTAAACGTTAACATTTTACTAAAAACGTAGGCATACTACGAAATATCAAATTACTTTATGGAATGGCATTTAATGGAATGTCTGGTATTTTTACACAAGACATTCCATTAAAATGATGAAACGTGAATAAGTGATACATATAAAATAAAATATGAGATGTATTGCATGCAATATACCGATTCATTCAACAAAAGCAAAATGCTCTATTTAAAGAAAATAGAAAAATAAGGTTATGGTAATGCTGTTATTTAAAAGATCTTCACTCTTTACAAATACAAAGGTTATTAAAAAAATAAATAATAAGATTAGGCCTTTAAAAAACTTATATTCCAAATACGTATAGAGTTAAAGATAATTTTTTTAACAAATTTATGTAAAATCACTTATTTTATACTCTTGAGCAAAGCAAAAAAATGCTAATAGGAAATTGTATGTCTGAGCGGAAAAGTCACGTGCTATGTGACATGATCGGAGATGTATTTAATGCTGTTGTTAATTATTTATATTATCATATGATATTGTGTATATATTATATAAATTGCCTGTTAAATATCAAGAAGATCTATCTTTTCTTACCTTGATAAATAGTTTTTGATCTTTTTTTTAAAAAAAACTCCTGGATATTTCAAAAAAATTTATGTATTATGAATCAAGATTTGTAAATCTAAATGAAAATTATTTATAAGTTAATTCATAAATACTAAATATATTACTACATCAGTGTTTTTCACTTTATTCAAAAGAATTTATATTCCAATAATACTAATATATTATTAATAATTTTTTTAAGTTGGGACTATTTATATAAGTAGTATAATAAATAGATTCTTCTGGAATAACGAGCATAGAAAAATTTAAATAGTAAAAATTAAATAGTAAAAATTTAAAATAGTAAAAATAAGACTGTTGTCAGCTGGTTTGGGAGGCCTTCGTTCTCGTAACCCGATAGTGGTGAGCTCTATACCTGACCCAGTCGAAGATCCGACATGTTCTCTAATGGAATCTGAGGTCTTAGTTTTCCTTCCGTTGCAGAAAGGATGATTTTAAAAGAAAGTGCTAACTCAGGTGTCAACCGCATCATTCAACCAGGTTCGAAAATTACGAGGTGACTGGCTGTGTTTTAGTGTTTTTTTTTTTCTGTCTGCAGAAATCGAAAACAGGAAACATACAGCAAACTATCTAGGGACCACGGTGTTCTTGTTGGTTAGGAAATCGTACTCGATATCGGAAGGTAATGACTTCGAGCTCCTGCTTAACTAAAGATCAGTCGAGCACGTTAAAACTGAGTATGGTCGCAATGTCCTCCAAGTGAAATGATACCTCTAAGGGTAGCATACCAAGTATTGGTGGTCTTCTGCTTGGTCCCTGCTTCAAAATCACGAGGACTCACACTCGACTGCTTCTGTCTAACTGGTAGAGCCCAAATCAGGACTAGGTACCTGGAAGCATGCTGCTACAACAACAGCTAGCAATCTGAGGTGGAATGGAATTGTTGTGCTAATTTTTCGATATTTCAAACAAAGTCAGAAGTGGTATAAAGCAAGAATGTCATCTGTGTTGACAAAATCTATTGCATATCTTCTTTTCTGTGTTATCTTTAATGTAGGCTATTAATTAGCGTAAATACTTTTGAAAAACAAAAATGCCAAGTCAAAGAAACATTCACATTTATCATGAAAGAAATAGTGAAGTAAGAAATGCTTGCATAGAGAATTTACGTTACATATACTTCAGCTCTAAATCCATATCAAATAGGTGCTAAAGTAAAATATATAAAAAAATGAATTATATTAAAATTATTAAGGGGAATCAAATTCATAAGTATAAAAAAATCACGTATATAAATTAAGTCATAAATAAAAAGAAGTAAAAATAATACCAGGGTAATGTCTCTTAAATAACATTTTAATTCAATTTACATATACAATGTTCAGTAAAAAAACGACAATGTTTACATGATTTTTAACTTGAATGTGTGAATTTATTTCCTCAAAACTAAACGCTTTAAACCTCAAATCCATGTATTTAAAATTAATTCTTATAATTATGAATTAAATTTAGAACATTCACTTAAGATTAATGTGAAGAACATATTATATAAAACTTTTTGTTTACGTACATTATGCTTAGACTGATTTTTGTATCAAAAATTTTAAGATACTTGAAATAACTTAAAATCACACTTCATTCTTTACGAAGCAATTTACCTATAAGATAAATAACTTAAATAAAATGTCCAGTCTATTAATAAACATTAATAACAACAGCAAGTTGATTGCACGATGTATCTATGTTATAACACTAATTTTTCGGTTATTATATATAGATCATGTTTACCGAAGCTTACAGAGTTTAGCTCGAAGTTATTCAAATTTAATCGCAACATAGCTATGATTATTAATTTGTAAACACATTTAAAATATTTTCCAATTAATTAAAATATGGAAGATGTTTCTAATAACTGGATAAAATCTTTTATGAAAATTTACTACTAGTAATAATCCATTGCACAGGATTATAATGAATTCAGAAATATAATTGTTAGTCCGAAATAACTTCCTTTATTGTTCATCCTTCATATATCATATTTCAGAGGCAGAAACTTTATTCATAACAGCAAGCCGATTATTGCACGGTATCTAAACAAACTTTTCAGATAAGGAAGAAAAATAAACCGATACATCCTTCAAATGCTGCAATCAGAGAACTTCCACTTTCTTCTTGGGATAAAAAAATATCAGAAGCCCAAGCAAAAAAAAAAAAAAAAAAAAAAAAACATTGCAGCATGAAGAAATGTAGCACCCTTGCTGAAATCGGAAATTCCAATACCAGATTTCTCTTTCTGTTATACGAGAGGATGGAAACGGATTTCATTCTCCAGAATTTTTTATGCCCATTTTTTGAGGTCGTAGTGACCCTCGAACCCTTCCTGAAAAGGTGAAAAAGTTTCCGAAAAGGCAAGCAGCTTCCTGTAGTCAAGGGAACTTGACCAGATGGTCTCAAAAAAGGGATCAAAGTTATTGACTGGGGAAATTTTTTCCATCCCCTTGTCTTTTCCCTTTTTTTTGTATACATAGACTCTCATATAAGGGGGGGAATTACTCCATCTCAACACTTTCATTTTTTTTAACGGCGTTTTATTTGTTAGATAGAAAGATAGCTTTGCAAAAAATAAAATGCTTGGTTATACCAGTTATTACAAAATAGATAGAATTTTCTTGCACATTTTCATATATGATAAATACATTTACGATTTCATTTATGCTTCGAATTTTTTCTCGACAGTAATTTAAAAGCACAACTTATTTTAACTAAACTTCTAACCGAAATTGACTACAAAAGTAATACAAATGACATCTGAACTAGAAGAGTTAATTTTGATTTAAAGTGCATTCGTACAGCACTTAGTAAATGGTAAATATTAATAAGTTTAAGTATAAAACATTTTCCATTAAAAGTAAAAAGTGCTTGTATACGTCTCAAATGCTCTTTCAAAATAAGTAAAATAATTTTCTTATAATTAATCATATTTGGAAATGACTTCAACGTTTTGTTATATATTTATTATTTCGCATTAGAGTAATCACTGTAGACCTATGTAATATTTATGCATAGTTCTTAGAATAACAAAAAGTGGAACAGCTTTTAAAGTTTAGTTTCAATTAATAAAAACTTTTTTTTCATTTGAAAAGATGTTATGATTTTCATTGCTTATTACAACAGATAAAATATTAGAAAACAATGTTAATTTTATAATTTATTATACAGACATCTGATACTGAAACAGAAAATTTTAAAAAAAATATTTTTACATTATAAATTCTCCAAAAAGTTAACATTTCCTTTACTAATTTTTGTAAACTAATTAAATTTATTTCACAAATTATGATAATTTATGCACAAGATGCACAGAATTTAATCAATGCACAGTATTATACAGAATTTACAATAAATTTAACAAACTAATCCCAAATAAAATTTTTGCTGAATTATTTTAAATAACAATTGAATATAAATCTAGAAAATTTATTTTATTAAATACTTCTTATTAGTAAAAAATTAAAGAAAATATTATTTTAAGATACTGAATGAATAAGTACAATAACATATTCCTTTCTTTCTCAAGTGTTTAAAGAAGGAAAAAAAGCTTATAATATCTTCATTATATTTAAGGAAAAATTTACGTTGAAATTTTCAATATTAGCTACTTTACAGAACTTTTAAAAAAATATTTATCAAATTCACAATCGTCTTGAGTTGTTGTAATTCAAAATGGCTTGTCTCAGTTTACCTATTTACACTACTAACTTATTATGTAGATTTTTAAAGAATTGTTTCTCCATAAATTAAGATTAAACTCTTATTACAACACAATTTTAAGATTAATTTAAACACCATTAAATAAACCATAAATAATCAATAAATCAAAATAGTTACCAAATGTTATTTCAATAATCTTTGGTAAGATAAATAAATGTATCAATTTTTAAAATGTGAAATAGCATATGAAAATTAAAATCTAAAAAAAATTTAAGAAAAACATTTTTCCAACCGAAAATAAATTATTTATTTAAAAATAATTAAATATTTTAATTTAAGACCAGCTTTCTACCATACTTTTCTCACTCTTTCCTTAATTAGATATTCTTAAGACACAATAGCATGGTTGAAATAAGATTTAAAACACGCAAATTAAAAATGAGAAATCAAAAGTATTAATTAAAACGAATTTGGATAAATTTAGTTCTGGAAAATAAAAATAACTGTTATAAAAAAAGCTGTTTTTTTAAATGCTGAACAATCAAATAAAATTCAATTAATTTCCTTAATTACATTCAGATCAAAAACTAAATTACGCCACATCCGACAAATTTACCCAAACCATTTATTTAACATATATGTAAGATTCAATTTAGAATAATAGGAATACAGTTACAGTTTAAAAAAATGAAAAGCTAGAAAAATCTTTAGAAACTCTTTGGGAAAAAAATTACAACCTCCAACAAACGAAAGTTTTACAAACCTGATTAATTGATATTTTTTGCAAGCTTCCTGTTGTTTTTAATTTTTTTCACCTGTCAGTGAACATTTTACGCAACTAGTTCTATTTAATTTACACGGCAAAGAGATTCCGAAGTTGAAAGTAAACAAAAATAGTGACTTTTGATATATATTTTTTACCCCAATCTATATTGTTTTTGCTTAGTTTTGAAACGGACGGTTCACTTTCTTTTTCTTACGAAGAAATTAATATAATATTGAAATAAAAGTGTCTATACACATTTATATATTGTGCTAAAAATAAAAATGTTTTTAATTAAAACTATGGCAACATACACACTTGATTATATCGCTTTACAATGTTTATTTAAGTAAAGAAATACCTTCGAGTTTTTCTTAAATAAGGTAAGGTCTAAAAATTTAATATTACTTTTGTATTAGAAAAACTGTATTCCTTCTTGTATTATTTATTTTAAATAATACATTATCTTTTATTTACATTATCAAATAAATACAAAGGAAATAAGTCAAACAGTCAATAAAATTACGTAATAAATTATCTTTATCCTGTATTCAGTAAATAATCATTTTTTGCACTACGTAACAAAGTAGAAAATGTGAATGTAAAATAAAATCGCAGAGTTTTTTTCGATGATACGTATCATTCAGAAGTCTTTAAAATTTATTTATAATGATATTGGTAACAAAGAACAGAATTTTTGTTTTTGTATGTAACTAGAAAATAAAAAGGAAAAATATTTTTTTGTAATGAATATAAAAATAATATAATTAAAATTTAAGTATTTAAAATTGTTGAATCCCTTTGATGCAAAGAATGATGTTCTCACGCCTGTCTAACACGCATTTCTTGTATTTTTTATAATAACAGAGTTACTAAAGTATCCCTGAGAATAAACACATTTCTAAAAAGCCAGTTTTTAAATATGTGTTTGAATTTCAGTTCTTTTGGAATAATAACTACTGCTTACTTTCGTTGCCCTTTCTCAGTTATAAAAACTGACCATCGAGCTATGCGATTTGATGTCGTTACTTATGACACTTGGGACAAGCCAAGCTTGTTCTGCAGACGGCTATGCGAATTTAAGTCAGTGGGGTCAAGCGAATTCAAGTCAAGCGAATTAAAGTCAGTGCCTCATTCGTTTAACCATAACACCTCGAAGGTAAAAGTGCAAATTTGCTCTAAGACTTCTTCGATAGATGGCGCCACCAGAGGATTAACTCTCAATTTTGACATTGATCTGGGGGGGAGAAAATTCTCTAATGACCATCACAGCTATGATAACTACTCAATGAGTAACCACAGGATTTTTGATTCCTCAGATTTAAGGAGCACATATATCGCATGTACTCAGTAGGTCCTTGGTAACGTTAGGAATCGATGGCTTAACCACTAAGCTACCATGGCCATGCGATTTGTATAATCTTCTGAATCATTCATTCTCACATATTTTATGGCCTCTTTTTATCGAAAACTTATCGCTAACTATTAATTTTTGTTGAGCTCATTGTCTTCCGATCATAAATCATTTAATTATCGATAATTTGAACTACTGAAATAAATCTACAATAAGTATCTAATCTATTTCCAGAAAATTCAATTTTACATTATGAACTTGAACTCGCTAGTTTTTTCAAAATGGGATTTATTTAAGTAACCCATTTTATGTTTTTATTCATTATAAATTCTTATAAATTTTTCTCCTTCATATAATTATTAATCAAAATATCATTTTTTTAATATCAAAAAACAAATTTGTTTCCCTAAACACTTTTTACCACATTTAATATTGCTGTTTATCAATATCCGAATGATCCAGATTTAAAAATATTAATTATCTGCATGTTGTGCATGTGAGAAAATTCCATTGTTTTAGTCAATAAATTTATGTTTATTTAAAAGTATATTTTATTATATGTATGTTTTAATCTAACATTTCTTACTTTAACATACAAAAAATAACAGTTTGGAAAAGATAATCAAGATAACAAAGAGGAAAACCTTACATCCACGTATTAAATTTAAAATATTTCCGAACTACAACTAATTAATGTGGGAATGTTTGTTTCATTTATAATTATAATTTTTGTTTATTATATAATATTTATTAAGTAATATTTTACCTATTTTACACAAATCGCAATTAGTTATTTTATAAAATAACCGCTATTATACTAGAATGCTTAGATTATTTGTATGCATATGGACTAATCAATCCTAACTCTTTTTTCCGGAGCAAACATTATAGATTTGGTTAAAATATTACATATTACTTCGATGAGTCATATTTCGTTACAGAATTTTTGAAATATTTGCTGTTTCACTAAAACAATTCTAATATTACACTTTTATTGCGTAAGCAACGCAACTCAGTTGGATGATTAAGTGAAATATTAAACATTTAACCCATTAAATAAAAACCGTATTTTTAAGAATTTCCACAAACATTGAACCAACCATATTTTTTTAAAGATTGTATACATTAGTAGCATGTTTTGTGAATACTTAAAGTATTCAAAACATATAACCAAATACTTTTTATGTTCTCTGTAATAATAAATAAATAAATGTTATTGAAAAGCGTTTATTTCATACCTAATGTATTAATTTTATTTTTATTTTATTCTAGATTCTAACTTTCGTTCCTCTTGCAATTATAAGAAAACAACTATGGAATCCTCATAAATAACTCCTGGCAAGGTAACTTTAATGAAATTTTTTGTTGGCAATCATAAATTCGAATTTAAATTTTCATTTCTATCCTTAAAATAAAGGTATTTTCATGTTGAATCTTGTATATATATATATATATATATATATATATATATATATATATATATATATATATATATATATATATATATATATATATATATATATATATATATATATATATATATATATATATATATATATATATATATATATCATAACACTATATCTCTAAATTATGTAAGTAATTTAATGTAACAATGCTCTGTTTTGCTTAGAAAATTGAGAATCGATTTACATACTTAAAAATTGAGAGTAAATCGAGAGCAATTTTATGAATAAAGATCAAATTAAATAACTGCACATTAATTAAAAAATTTTTACTTACATTTTTATTACTAAGCCTAATTGTATTTCTGTTGGTTAGATTTATTTTTCTCTACATTTATTTATCTTTATTTATAAAACTTGTATATCTTAATTTTATTTTATGATTTATTATTTGTATATCTTACTCTGATGAGTGTTTTTTTAAAATCCCATAATTTATATTTTACTTCACACATTTATGAAAATATTTAAATGAAAGAATTATTTTGAAGGATTATGTTAGGGTACTAAGCAAATAGATGTGAACTTAATGTGGAAACATAATTTGATCTGAAAGAACTAGTATTAATGCAGAATTTTATTAAGCATATTTTGTAAAATTTGTAAATGATCATAAGGTAAATACGACATATTTAAACTTAGACATAAATTTACACTTATTTGTGCCCTGTGAATATATTTTTATTTTAAAGTGTAAGGATGCTAAGATATGATCATAATGTAAATATGACATATTTAAACGAAAGCGAAACATAAGGTAAACAAAATTTTGTCAAAATATGTCCTAGTGAATTTTTATTTTTTATTTTAAAGTGTAAGGATACTTCCAATTTTGACGTCATTCATTCCTTATATTCTTTTATGGCTTTATAGTTCTCAAATAGGTGAGCAGTGCTTAGGGCGGTTTTAACCTGTCGGCGACCTCTATAAAAAGCGAAATTAAAAATACATTAGAAGATATTGGAAAGACAATTATATGCAAATTCATCATGTTAACGTCATAAAAATGAATAGCACAATGTGATGAAATCTGACAATGGCTTGCAACATCCGGGTTTTAATGCTGTTTTCTACAGCATGGTGAACAAAAACTGAAAAGATGTGAAACACATATGCCGGGAAGAACGGCGCGGGAAAGTACAATGGGAGCCTTAATATTAAATACCTTCCCTTATAATAAAATGCAAATCTCCCTATTCTCTGGAGGGTTGAGTGAAAAAACAATAGCCTTCTATTCCAAAATCGTTCATCAAATTCCATTTTCCTACGTACTTTTTTAAACTTTTTCTTCGATACTAGTGCCAGTTAGATATTTTACTTTGTTTTTTTTTTTTTTTTTCCTTATATCCTTTCTGATATTAGTGGAAAATTTGCCATTAGGTTATTGCCTTTTCCTCGTTTTATCGCCTTAAAAGTACTTGAGACCATATTATTTGAATTGAAAGTTGGCGAGAAGACATTTTAAATCTGTTGCTGCAACATGCTTTTTAGATTTAATGTCTTGGCATCCAACTCCTCTCTCCCAATTGAATGTCGCTACTGCCATTAAAAGATTATTTCCCCAAAATCAAAACGACTTTAAAATCACTTAAGACTTTAAGACCAAAAATCAATTCTTTTTATTCCATTCCCCATTACGAGCACCGATCCACGTTTTAAAACAAGATAAAGTTAAAAAAAAGAAAAAATTGTAACATTGATAACAAATGTGCACACAAATCCACTATGGATATTCTGAATAATTTATGTCTCATAGTCAAGCTTAAAATTCCTAACTTACAATGTGTTTAGTTTATAAAACATTTTCTGAAAAATATTTATTAGTATAAGTAGTTCTTATGAATAATTTTCTCAATTTACCCATACATTTTTTATAAATTTTGTTAACATTAATTCTTGAGAAAAAATTTCGAATAAATTTTTAAAGCTTACATCAAATTGTTAAAAAGTTATTTTCATAAGAGGTTCAAGATAGAACAATTTTTAAACAGTATGAATTTCTTTTGAAAAAATAATTTAATGTAATGTTAAAATTACTATCGAAATAATAAAAAAATAATACACCATTTTTAAAGTCAATGCAACTTTAAAAATCTATCAAAGAACATCAGCTATATTAATTAAATATTTTTATATTTAAATATAAATATAAATAAATTAATTTTAGCATTTTGCTAAAAAATGAATTTAGATATATTTAGCAAAAATAATTTCTTGGTTGTTGATATGGAAGTCATATAAATAGTAAATATATCATTTTTACTTTATTTAATTTAAGGAGCTACAAGACTTAATTTTATACTAAAGCTGGATTATTTAAACGTTTTTAACAATGAATAATTGAGTATATTCAAGCACTAATTAAAAAATCCTAACTTCGTTAGATTGTGATAATGTATAAAGTATTTAAATATTTTCAGAAAAACTTCTCATTCATTTTTCTGAAACTTTTATTTAACGTGCTAGGAAATTTTTCAAGCTATTTTTATAGGTCTAATAAAAAATTTAATGTAGTGAAGCGGCCTTGAAACAGTTTTAATCCACCAAGCAAACTTTTATAAATAATAAGTTGTATTCGTAAATGTCAAGAAAAAATGAGGAAAGTTAAGACAAAATTCAAAACTTAACATATCCAAATATATTTTTTTCTGGTAACTCAAAGATCATAACGGATTTCTCTAAAATATGTACACTGCTATGGATTTTCATTTATACATTTTTGTCCATTTGCAATGTAAAATTACCCAGTCCAATCACATTAATGTGACCACCTGTCAAAAGCCGGAATAACCACCTTTCGCTTAGCTGACTGCTGCTACCGGGAGAGATTGAATATGGTTCCTGGGGGTGTCATTGAGATGTTGACCCATACCACCATCTCCGCTGCCTTGAGCAGCTGCGTTAGATTACATTGGTGAGGATCCATACCACGAACAACTTGACTGAGATGGTTGTCGATTGGTCAGGTGAGTTTTCTGCCCAGGGGAAAAATGTAAACTCATCCTGGTACAACAACCTTTTGACCACCCACGTACACTGCCAACTGTATGGTACCTTATGTTGTCCTGCTGATAGATGGCATCATCCTGAGGATATACAATGCTCATTTAGGGGTGGATAGGATCCAAAAAGACAAAAATTCATATTTGTTTTCATTCCTAGTACCATTTACAATGATGTCGTACCATTTACAATCAAAAGAATGCAAGAAAAAAATTCCCTACACTATCATGATTCCGCCTATAAACTGGACCATTCCGGCAATGGTAGTTGGATGTTAAATTTCAACGGTTTTACTAAGTATACGTCAATATTCATCTGTTTGATGGAGCATAAAACGTGATTCATCTAAAAACACAACCTTCTGCCACCAGTGGAAACCTAATTATGATATTCGTGAGCAAATTTCAGCCTTCGTTGCCAATGAACAGAAGTCAGCCTAAGTGAATGAACCAGGCTTCTGCTTCGGAGGCCCAGACGCAGCAACGTTTACTGAACAGTAATTTGAGAGATCCTATTTGTAGTCCTTTTGTTCATCAAGGTTGTCAGTTTCTCAATAGTAGCACGTCTTTTCACCAGAACGAATCTCCGCAATTATCGTTCACCTCTGTGGTGATGTAAGACATTTGCCATGTTACTGAGTTCGGACAATTCTATTTTTTGATGCATGGTATATTTTTACCAAGGTAGCATGCGAAAAGTTCACAAACTTAGGCATTTTTGAAATGCTTCAAGCCTTGGTCTGAAAACTATTAATCAGGCCATTATATCTCTCCGTTTCTACATTACGTCAATGATTGTAATGCCCTTACACACTCTTAAAATACGCTCATCTGAATTATGTTGTCAACGGCTTTCTGTGATTGGTTATTTAACGCTGACGTCGAAATAATTTGGTAACCTCATTAATGTGACTCATTAAAATTTTTGGTGAAACTGTAAAAAAATTTAATTTAACTTTACATTTTTGATAATATGTTATTGATATTAGCCCATTTTCGGGTAACAAGTTTCAGCGATGTGCTAAATTAACTTATAAGAATAAAAATATTTAAGAAAGCAATCTATTAAAACTTTTTGTTTCAGATTTTTAAAACCTCAAATTGAAAACAATATTTAAACGAACAACCTTCATGATAAGGAATTCGCTTATTCAAAAAAAATCTATGCAAAGTTATTTACATAGTTCAAGAAACAAGCTAAACAAGAAAGTTCTTGCCATTTTTAAGACCCAAAAGAACATGGCCTGAATAAATTTTAGTTTATTGTTAATCATCGAAGTAATCACTATAGGAATACAGCACTTCCTGCCAACGTGTTTTCACTGTGAAATCCCCTTTAGGTAAAACTCAGGAGATTTGGACGCTAAATCCGTGAGTGCATGGGGCATATCTGGTTAGTTGGCGAAACATTTTCCACAAAGAGGATTATCCAGGGAAAAGAAGAGTTGGTAATATGATGGTGCTAGGTCAGGTGAGTAAAGGTGTGGCAGAAACTTTTCCAACCAAGTTGCTGTATGGTATTCCAGGCCACCCAAGTGACATGCGGCCTCGTGTAATCTGCCAAGAACAGTACACCAGTGCTATTAACCAGTGCTGCTTCCAATCGTTCCAAATGAAGCAAGTACAAGTCCACAGTAACCATTTGGCTTGCTGGTAGCAGCTCATAGTGAACCACTTGACGACTGTCCACCAGACACCAGCTTCATTTCAGAGGGACAAATCTTCCGACCTGAATTTGTGAAACCATTGGTTTCCCCATTCATTCACAGCACTAATTTCAAACGCTTAACATATTCGGTGTCTTGATGCAGCAGCTGATAAGCCTACTTTGAAGTCTTAAAGCAAACAACACTGAAATATTTTATTAAACACGTCCACATTTCTCTTTGTACGAGTTACGATCAATGAATCTGCACGGTGAACTTGCTTTTATAATGACTGATATTTCTATTCTTGGACTGACCGGTGTCTCAACCACGTCTTACACTAATTTGCATACTTATTCTCACTGCATTCAATGGCAAAGCAAACATTTAAAGAACTTTCTTGTTTTCCTTACAATTTATGCACAAACATTCTTTTACTGCACTGTCAGCAACAAAAGATGATTTATGATTCTATCTTGAGAACAATTTTTAAATAAATCAAACACTAAATACTAAAAAAGTTAAGGTGGTTTAATTGCAGACCTAATCGATCACAAAATACAAACTATCTATTCAAAGTTCCAGTTTGTTAATTTACTGATAATATAGCCAGAAAACTTCCTCAGCAAATGCCTCTAAAAGTTATATCAAAATTTAATGATATTAAAATGGAAAATCAAATGAATTTATAAATAATCCAAAAAATTACATATTGTTTTTAACTTCATTATTATTTAAGATTAAACCGCAAGTTCTGGACAAATTAACCACTTAACTCTTTAATGTTACTTGCATAAAATATTTGCTACACTCTTTGAATATATAAAAAAATATTCGCAAAATCATTTCGTTTATTTTGCTTCCTGTTCAAGCTGGATTCGCAAAATCACCCGCGGCCATTCATTTCCAAAGAAACTGATTTTTCATTGGCAATGATTTTTATCTTCGGAGCAAGTATTGCAGTGAAGACTAATGACAAATCGAAAGAAAAATGGGACTTGCAAATAAACGGAACTTATTCTTCATCTTGTGGAAAAACAAAGGAAAATGTATATTTCTTTTAAATAATGATGTTTCAGTAGTCGAAGGTACAAAACTCAAATAAATGGCTGGAGTGGACTTAGATTTCTTATCTGCTCTGTTTTCGTAAGAAATTTTTGTTTCGTTTTAGAAAAATGAAACTTAAATTTGCCTGAATATGGGTCTCGAGAAAAAGGAAAAATTTTCCATTTCAAACGGAAAATATATTATGTTTGTTTCTTAAAACGTAATATGCCTGTAGAATGTATATTCCTCCCCCTCTTCCTATCTCTTTTGCATCATTTGCTGAGCGCACACCCTCCTGCAGTTAAACTTTCACTTAGAGCAAACTTCTCTTTTTTTTGTAACTTCAGACTAGCAGTTTTGTTTAATATAGTTTCAGCGCACAAACATAAATTTCAAATGACTGTAAAAATATTAAAGTATTCTCATCATTAAATTCAAATTTTTCAATTTTTTTAAAAACAAATATGAAAGTTTCTGAACCTTATTCTTTGGAGATAATATCGAGCTAAAGCAGTTGTGTTAAAATTCTGCAATCTGAGGATTCTCTGGAAAGCAGCTCTAGTTAATACAACTGATGTAAATATTTTAATAGATAAACTAATAGGAAAAACATTAAATTGTTTTAAAATCATGATTACTTAGTACCAATAAGTATTTTTTATACCTTTATTTTAGATTGATTTAAGAAAAATATACTATACGATTTTAGCAGTTGCTTCAAAGAAATGATTTCTAAGAGATCTTCCGAACTAATTTGTATAGAAAAGAAATAACTTACAAAAAATAAAAATACAAATTTACTGAAAACAATTGTGCTCTGAAACTAATTTTTAAATTGATCCGGAAAATAATTTAGCATTTTAATAGACAAAACAATGGGGAATATAAAACTATTTTAAAAGTATTTGTCTATAGCCAAAAATTCTCGTTTACAAATTAACTCAGAAAATTATTTGTAAGGTCTTTATACATATTTAAAATATATACATTATAGTATTATTATTTGTATCAAAGAAAGGTTTTATAAACGATAAATAATAAATTACAAAATCAAATAAAAATCTCCAAATGACATAATTCTCTGAAGCTAATGTGTAGTTAAACAATTGATCAACATACAAATTCAGCAATTTAATAAACAAAACAATCTCTAGAACTCAAAACTATTTTATTCATAAATACTTACTACAAAAATTTCCTTTTACAAGTAAATTCAGAAAAGCATTTTATATCCTTATCTGAAATTGATTTTGGAAAATATATAGTATAATATCTTAATGGCTATATTAGAGAAGTTATTGTTTTTCATTTTTAATTATTTTTTTGAAATTAAATATAAAAGTATTAAAATATTTTCCTCTGGAGTTCAGTTTTTATTAAAAACAATTTACTTAGATACGAGTTTAGCTATTTAATTGACGAGACAATATGAACATAAAACTATTTCAACTGTAAAAAAAGTATCTTTACTTACATTTGAAAATTCCGTTTCATAAATTAATTCACGGAAGCCTGTTTTCAACCTTTGCTTGAAAGTGAATTGATAAAATATATATTATAGGATTTCATCTTTTATTTCAAAGAAATGAATTATAAAAGACATAAATCATTTCAAATATCAAAAGAAGATGAGTGTTTTTATCATTTCTAACATAAAAAAAATCATCATTATTAACTGTGCTCTACGTTTGGTATTTGAAATTGATGTGTTGGAACCCGTAATATTAGCTATTCCAAAAGAAACCAGCAATGAGATAGTTTTTATGTGCTCTAAATTTTTAGCCATTGAAACACCACTTCAATTATAATTTTTTTCATGTTTCTGTTACATATCACATTCTGACAAGTGAAAAAATATACTCCAAAGAAATTCGTAGCCAAGCAATTGTTTAAATTGGTCTTTTTTCGTGCTTCAGTTCTTCCGATCTTATAAATCCTTAATCCTGCAGCCAATAAAGTTTCGCCTCACTGACTACAGAGAATGCGTCTTTTAGTGTTTTCGAGTCATTAAGCCTAACAGTGAGATCAAAACACTGCAGAAAAAATAAGAACGGCCCACGAAACTCTCCTGAATTTAATAAAATATATTTTAGAGCCTGTGGAACATCCTCTCCCATTGGAAAGATATCTTGAAGAATTGCGGGAGCAATTTCTTTTGAATGTTTATCTCCTCTTTGCCCAGAGTCGAGCCACAAAACTGAAAGAAAAAAATTTCGTTTTTTTTTTAATTCTTGCAGTTAACAAGAAACTTTAAAAAAGCGATAATATATCTATTAAGTTTTTCTAATGTCCCATGTTTACAAGTGGAATCAGACAGGGATATTTTTGAATTACCTTTTTTGATAACTAAATAAAAAAATATGATGATATTATGAACTGTTAAGTGAATTGAATAGAAAAAGCAAAGATTTATATATAATTTTAAATACTATTAAATGTACATATTTAGAAACAATCAAAGAAACTAATATCAATGTGAATAAATGTGCTCTTAATTTTCCTCTTCAATACTTTTAACTTTTCTAAATCCAAAATTTGTATAAATCTAAAAATAAAATGTAATTTAAAAAATTAAAAAACTATGGTTTTCAGAATATATTGATACAAATCTACTTATGATTAATATTTAATAAAGTTATACTTAGTACTAATGAATTAACAGATATTTATTCATTTATATGTGGTAAATATTAATTAAAAAACAATTGAACTCGTACATCGGCTTTTAGTAAACAAATATAATAAGAGTATCAATTAAGCACATTTTAATTAATAAAAATAATGTAAAATAACTATTTCACTACTTATTTTTAAATTAAAGCAAATCAATTTATTTGAAAAGTACAAATAACATTATGATTTAAATATATAAAAAAGGAAATCAGAGATGCGAGATATTTTCTTTAATTAATTTATCAGTTGTATTATAATTCGCATGAATGCTGACTTAAAAGTAAAAATTCAATAGGTTTACTTATATATGTTATTGTATGCATTTTGATAATCTTGAATTTTTGTCTCTGTAGTTTTATAAATACAGTTTGAAAGGAAAATCGTATAAATCGAGAATTATAAGATACTAAATGTTCAAAAAAATATTTTAAAAAAACTTGCCATTTTGCTGTGACTCTAACAGATAATAATTTTAAATTCATTTAAACTTCAAATCATTTTTAATAATACTAAATATTAAAATGAATACCACTTATTATTCGTTGCTGTCTCTTTCTGTTTTCCGAATTTCGTCACTTAGTGGCAGCTCCTTTTTGGCGTTGCATTTTCAATATCGGGCAGTATATACTGCAAGTAAAATTCTAGAATTCTTATATTAGCTGATACCATTTTAAATTTAAAAATTAAGTTACGAAAATGAAGTCTTAAGCCAAAGACAAAACCTATTAGGAAAAATTCTGTACTTTTCCATTTCGCCGGCGCAGGTGATGAAGTCGCCAAAATGATACAACCGACGCTAGAGGGAATATCTAAGCTGGTAACCTTTTACTGCTACGTTTCCAAAACATGTGACGGCCTTTTACTGTCAACGACTTTATTTCGACTCTTTTTTTTCCCATTTCATTATTTTATGCTATGTTGCTATATATACAAATTTAAAAATTTCATAAAATCTCTCTAGAAAAAATCGGATTTTTAAAATATATCTTAAAAAATAATAATCGTAACAAATTGACATAAAAAATATTTAAAAAAAATAAGATTTTGAAATATGCATCACCCGATAAATTGTAATCTAATATAATAAGTAAATAAATTGAGGCTCTGGCACCCATCATTCCACGTATAGCGTGAACACGAGAACAACAATTAAATAAATAAATTTAAAAAATTTTTATGTAAAACAACATTATTTAAAATTTTTATGTGTATACTGTGCGTTGTCGCCAATTGGCGATTTTATTTTCGCTTGGCGAGATTTGCGCCGGCGAAATGGAAAAGTACCAAAAATACTTTAACATAATTATATATTTTTATTAATTATATAATTTTTCTATAAAATATAATTTTTTATACTATATATTATAACAAATAAATTTATTATATGTTTTTATAAGTTTCATATTCCCTGAAGCATGCTTTTAAAGTATATTTAATACTTAAAAACCCTATAGTGTTGCTATTTTGAAGGAGCTAAGCAGAAAAAAAGAAATGCTTTCTAATTGGAAGGACATAAATGCACATTTATGCAAGCTGGAAGCCATAGAAAACTGACTACCATCAATAAATTCATAAAACAATGTAAAATCGGTTTTAAAAGCAGACATTTTTTCTTCGTCATAAATTTCTTTGGTAAAAGAATTAAAAATTCCAGAAATTTTTCTTTTACTTTAACATTCACGAAACGCAGCTCTTATTAAGGAAATAGTATATATGAATCATAAAATATTTTTTATATTAAAGATATTCTAAAAATCTAATTTGTTTGCATTTATTACCATCATGTCTCAGCAATATATAAAAAACTGAATAGATTAAGCAATATAAGGAAATTATATTTTGTGGAAAATATTAATAATAAATAAATATTATCTAAGTATTAGCTTATGGAAATGTTTGAAATTTAAAAATCGGCGAATAAAGAATTAAAATAATTTTGGTTTTTAAAGTAAGAAAACATTACAATACTACTCTAATCCAAAAATTCTTTTCGCTAAAAAAATTCAAAAATATTTATTTTTTAATTTTGATGCATAGAACAAAGGAATGTACTGTTCATTTTTTGTATATATATATATTACAACTTCAGGGAAACAAGTTTATTTTCAAACAACCTTCTTGGATGACCAAACACAGGATGTGTATTTCATTTTCAATACACTTTTTGTTTGTTGTTTTAGATGTGAAAAGCTATTCAAGGAAATAGCGATTTCATTACAAGACTTTATCTGCATCCGATAATACACCTGATCATACACGAAATTTACATTATAAAAATTGGCAAATTGTGACTTTTTATCCAAGAACACAAATTCTTTATTGTAACCGAAAGATAATATTGAGTTTTAAAGTATTTTTTCAAGTAAATATGCACAGTCTCAAAAACTATTAAAAAACCTACTATCTTAGGTGTTGTTATATAAATGTCATATACAGAGATTAAGCAAACAACTTTCAATAATTGGTAAAGAAAAAATTTATTAGATATTGTTGAGGACAAGCATTCCAGACTAATATTACAACAGGAATATTCTAAGATAATGTAAATAACTCGTACATAAGCTTAAAAAAGTTTGTTAACATACTTGACACTGAACTTGAGTCACAGCAGATGCAATCTAGGGATGAAAGAGATAGCACACGAAAGATTAATATTCAATGCAAGCAAGCAATAAATAAATATTATATTTCTGGTTTCATAATACGTAAAAGGAATTCCAGACATACGATTTATATTTATGTCAGTTTATAAATCAACATTTAATTTATATTTTTACTTTCATTGTGTATCAAAATCAATGATTCCATTATACCCGTTTCAGTTTGCTATCGATTTATAAGATTTTACATACAAAATTCAAGATTTTAACTGACACAATTTTTATGGAAGCTTGCAACCATGTGAATTGATAAAAAGCTTACTATAAAGAGGCTATTTTGCAAAAAACTAAATTAATATTTTCTTGCAAATAGTTGACTGTCATTTTACTTCTTACATTTCTTTTTATATTGAACTGTTTTTAATCGTTTCACAGATTGTTTTAATTTCACAAAATATTTTGCTAAGACTTCTACTCTCAAAAAGTAGCATAAAATATCATGTTTTCATGTTTTCTAGTTTTCATGGCAGGAAAGCTTTCAGCACTGTTCTCGCACAAAACTATTAATAACACTTAAACTGTAGAAAGTAAATTTATCGTTCATAAATTGCATTCAGCTTTTCGAGGAAAGAAAGTCATGGATAAAAAGTAGGTAAGTCATCGCCTCGCATTGAAATCTGCATAAGTTGCGAATAATCCTACAACAATTTTGTTGCTCTCATTTGTCAAAACTCCATAACAACAAAACAAAAAATAGTGAGCCTTGATAAAAAAATGGGAATCTCTATGTACAATATCACTAAACAATTTAAGAAAACAAAACCCTTCAAGGAATTATATAGTCACTTTAAAAATCCTGAATTAAGAAATGCAAAAGAAATTTGCAGCAGAATGGAAGAACACATAAATTAAGGCTCTGACAATTCTTGATATAGCATCACTGACAATGTGTCCTCTCTTTATATTATTAATTAAAGATTCTGAAAGTAGAGATCATGTCACCAAATCTTTCGTGACGAAATCGTAATGCTGCATATGACCACATGATATCCTCCATGTCTGGCGGCATCAGCGAAATATCACTTTAACAGATACAGTTAATATCATCACGCTGTTAATTGCATGAGGTGTCTTTGAAGGTATGTCTAGATCGTATTTTGTTTTCATTACCACAATGCATTCTTTGCATTTTGTTAAATGCCAGTGATTTCTTTTCTGGTGTGGCTCAGCCTTATTTCGAGGCTTCAGCAAGAATGACATGTCATCAAGTCAATTCACAACCGTGTTTTCTATACCATCCTGACCCTTTTGATACTTATCAGATTTGGGCTCAGCCGTATAATCTAGGATGCCAAATCCTGAATTTTTTGGCCATAAAGAAATGTTGCCAGGATGACGTATTGTGACGTTTGGGATGACATAAATACTGAGGTTGCCGAAATAGAATTTCCTGCATAATTCTTATAGGTCTCTATACATATAACGTAATAAAATCCAGGTTGCCCGATACATAAGAAAATCCGCCACAAAAATCACCAAACTCAGAATTTGGCATCCTGGATTATATGGCATCTGTTGTCAGATTTGATTATCATTCACTTGAGCATGCTATCTTGATCTCCCGCCAACTGAAGGCATCTAATGAAAAACTGGGGAGAGACAACTATGCGAATCACTGATAATAAAATATTGTGTGTTTCTGCTATGTACACTGCTGCACCTTAACCCTTCTCGAATCTATACCAAAGCATATAAATGTCAGTTATTTCATATATTAGTGACTACTTTATGCTTTGATTTCTCATTACATTTATCACTATTTTTCTTGAAAATTTCACGAATAATTTCAGTTAACAACCATGCATCCACTAAGTATACATATTTCGTTTGAATTTTTTCTTGATATAGTAATCTTAATAGTTCGTAATATGTTTATTTCAATTAAAATATCTTAAAGTTTTTATAAGACATCTTCTGAAAGTGCTCACAAGACGATTCTAAATAACTCAAGTTAGTTAATCCTATATAATAACTTTGAAATTGTCCAAAATATTTTTTCATGCTTAAAATAATTTAATTTTCTTATAGGTAATGAAATGTTTATAAAAAATTAAATTATTTTCAACTTGAAAAATTTTTTAGCATTTTCAAAATTATTACATGGCATTGAGCAATTTGAATAATTTAGAATCGTCTAGAGAGCACTTTTAGAAAATATTTTAAATTAAAGAGAGTGGTTTACATAAAACTCTAAAAATTTTATAGAAACCATTACCTTTAACCAGAATATTTTCTGTAGCATTAATCAGTTTTTCAAAACATTTTTTGCTTCGACTAGAATAAAATATTTCTCTTTTAAACTTTATACATTTATGTAAAAATTGCATCCAAACTATGAATTTGTAAAATTAAAGGAACAAAGAATAAAATAAAAATACTTAATCACAATTATTTACACTTATTTTTCTCTAATTGCATAAAAAATTAATTCAACTAATGAATTTTTTACCTGAATCGTCAAAAAATATCTAAAATCCAGATTGGGATTTTAAATTTAAATAAAACCAGATAAGTTATATTACAAAGCAAAATTGAATCGATTATTTCAGTAAAATATATCATTATGAATAAAAATGTTATTTCTTATTAAATTAATTATATAAACTAGTCTATAATTCCATCAACATTATTACAATTTTTAAAAAAGAATGTGGAATTAGACTAGATGATACCCTTAAAAATTATTTGTAAAATATTATTATTTTGAAATAGCTTATATAAGTTATTACCATCAGATTAATTCAAGAATTTTAAATGTCATAAAAATTATGTTTAGTGAAATGTTAGGTTTTTATATGCGTTTAACATACACACAGAGCTCTAATTTAACGAAAATTCTTGGAGATAACTTTTCTTTAAGAAATGTTTGGAAATGCTTAAAATTCTTTTCAGAATCAATTGAATTATATTCAAAAGTTTTGAAATAGTGATTTGAAACTCTTTTTTGCTTTTTTTATTAAAATGTGAATAAAACTTTTTAGATACAGCAGTCATCATTCCAATAACAAATAAAGAGCAGTTTTTTCTTACAATTTATTTTAAATTAGATATTTTGGGATATCAATACATCTAATAAGACGTATATTGCAACATTTACTTTTAGCTCAGCAAAATCAACTAATGACGCGTACTCCAAATGTAGGCATTTTTGCTGTAATTTTTTAAAATGCCCATCTTTTTAATCTCTATGGATAAAGTTTTTTTTTTAATCATTAGTGCAGAATTGCATTTCGTTTCGCTAAGATTGCTTAGATGATAAGCACAAGATATTTTTCCAAAATAAATTCCTTTATTATTTTGTATAAATTGGGAAAAAAAACAAATTTTAAAACATGCATTTTACTTCAATTTTATTCTCAAGTGTTCGCTTCTTTCAGTACCTTCCCCCTTCTAGTAGTTCATTTTTTTTTAAAGCTTGAAATGAATTTTTTTCCATCTCAGTTTCCATCATCAAAAATTCAATAAATCTTACATTAGTTCGTTAGACGTCGGCCGGAGAATCTTGACATTCGGGACACACACACTTACTGAAAAAGAACTTTTAATCTCTTGAAATAAATTGTGGAACTGATGAAGACAAATAATAAATAAAGTAACGAATCTAAGAAAAGAAAAATATTCTAATTGAAAATCGCATTGGCCGGTCTATCGGCGTGGGTTGCTTAATTTCGTCTCTATGAATGAGATTAAAGAAAACGCATTTAAAGAACGTGTTTGTTTTTGCTTGAATTCCAATTAATTTTAAGAAACCTTGTATTTCTAAATTCTTTTCCATTCTTTCGCTCCTGTAAGAGTGGTGGAGAAGAAAGCTCATCCTAAATAATTCATTATTATTTTTTTTGAGTCGAGTATAGCGAATCGTCTGCTAGCGTTTGCAAACACATTTTTAACCAATTCTACAATAATGCCGTTAGAATAGTGAAATGTTCTCTGCGATATCAGATTTTAAAAATGTATTTTTCTACTTCCCTCCACCCTGTTGCCATTTCCGAAACGGAAAATAATTATTTAAGATATTTGTTCGTTCCCGTTATGTTGACTTTATTTCGAACAGGAGAGAATTTGTTTTCTGTTTAATTTTTCTTTATTTTTCTGTCTTGTATTTCCTTCACAGAACAGATGAAAATATTTAAAGTTCTTTACATATTTTCTATTAAATTTGCGCTTAAAACAACGCCATTGTTTGGAAGAAGTAATAAATGAATCTTTGTATCCTCCTACCTTTGAATCATATCTCATTCTTCCTGTTGAAACAGTTATTCATGTAATTAGCTAAACTAAATATTTGGAAAATTTTTATCAGTAGTCTTACTTTTTCTTGGTTAATTTGTATTTTGATTTATTAGTTCTTTAAATTTATATTAGAACTGCTCTGTGGGCTATTATCAAATTTCTGATTTGCATCTTAATATTTTTATTTCTAAATCTAAAATTGCTGTTTCAAGTGACTGAGTTTTGAACTTTTCAAAATACAATTACAATTTATATAATACCAAATTAATAAAGTATGAGTACAGCTTCTGATTTGCATCTAAATACGTCTACATCTTCAACTGTTGCTTATTGACAAGAGCTACTTCTTTCAATTTTTCTTAAAAACATTTACAATTAAGTGTAGCAAAACAGATATTAAAAAAATTCTCACTTTTTAGTTTCCTAAATCCTTAGAAATAGTATTAATCTACCTTCATGTGCTTATAAAATTAATTAAAATTTTATAAGCACATGAAAGTAGATTTAAATTAATCTACCTTCATATGCTTATAAAATTATTTAAAATATAGTTTCGTTAAATTTTCCCACAAGTATTTGAAAATCACTGACTTTAAAAATCTTACTTAAATATTACAAAATTATTTTCAGATTTCAAATTTAGCAACATAACATTTCACAACATATTTAGTGTTTCCTTTTTACAATTTGCATGAAAACATCCCATGAAAGATATATAATAAGCGACACGCACCCTCCAGGATTTTCTTGTTTGTCATCAATTAAATTTGTATTTATATATATGGTGTGGCATTTTAGATCATATTATCATTTTATAAAGCTGGTGGTTCTCATCAAAGTTTGTTTTGAATAAAATATTTGTTTTCAAATATTATAACCCATTGGTTGATGTACTTAATCTATTTATATATCGTCTTTAAACTTATATTTACTTCAAACAATATTTTCTTCAAACTATATATTACACATATATTTTCAAAATATTATTTTCTGATGTAAATTTTTTGAATTTTCATTAATTTATTGATAATTTAATTTATAAAATTAAACTGTATAGTGCCCCCACCCCGAAGAATTCTATGATATGTGACTAGAACAGCTCTTAACTCGTAATAGATTTAAGAAGGGGAAAATACCGTTTTTTTAGTAAGCCCTTAAAAATCAGATGCAACAAATTCGATACTGTGAATACAATGAAATGTGTACTATGCATATACTAAATTTGTTGACAAATATTACTTGAAAATGACTGTCCATCTCTAGTCTCTTTGAAATTGCTCTATCGGGCTCATCTTGATTACTTATATTTACATCAAACTTGCAGATCGTGGTGGCCTGGTTAGTTAGGGTGTCATTTTCATAATCAGAAAGTAGTGAGTTCGATTCCCGGCTTAACCGAAGATTCGCAGTGTTGACTAAAGGCATATGAGGCACGCTAAAACTGGGTGCTGTCGCAGTGTCTTCCAGGTGAAATGATACCTCTGGGGGTGGCAGGCCAAGTATTGGGAGTCTTCTGCTTAATCTTTGCTTCAAAATCACGAAGTCTCTGCCCGGTTCTTCTTCTTCTTCTTAAGGTTGGGTTTGTATGTCATTGGCACCTCTGCTTTAATCAGCATTTTGTACCATTAACTCCAAATCCAATGTTTCCTAGTTCCAGTTACTCGGGTCACCCTTTTTTTAATAAAGCCCGATAACCCTTTCATGGAGTCTAGGTGTAACTCTCTAGTATGGATGATGCCTAAAGAAGTTTATCTAGGGAGGGCAAGGGCCTCGCATTCGTAAATGGTATGCTTGGCCGTTTCCTCTTGCGTATGACATTTCCTGCAAATAGGGTCTTGCTGAAACAGTCCCATTTTATGGAGGTGTTTTCTGAAATAGTAGTGCCCAGTTATGAAGCCTACGATTAAACGTATCTTCTGCCTAGAGCATCTAAGAATTTCAGAGGCAATCCTCGCTGATGATCCTCAGATCATACTTTTAGCGTGAGTTTGACCAGGAGTGTTGAGCCAAGCTTCATACATCTTTCGTTTTTCCCATCTAAGAGCATTGATTTTTGCGGTCTTCAAATTGATCCCACAAAAAGGTTCTGCACCAATGGGAACAAAAGACGATCCTTGTTTAGCAAGCTCATCAGCCCTTTCATTACCTTCGATACCTTTGTGCCCTGGCACCCATACAAGGATAACCTTGTTTCTAGTTGCCCGGTTGCTTCTAACTGACTGGTAGAGCCCAGATCAGGTACCGGTACAGGAAGGCCAGTTGGAGCAACCAAAAACCAGACTTGCACAGTGATCACTACACCATTTGGAAATAAACTTTGTAGCTAATTTTTACCAAATAAATACCAAGTTTTACAGAACATTTCTGAACATTCTTTTATATTTTTCCTTTTAATTTATTGATAATCTATATATATAATGACTTCTTGATAATCTTCCTGGCCTGACTTCTTGATAATCTTCTTATTATTATTTTCTATATTGATATGTTTTCAAAGTTTCTATATTTTTTATAGATTATTTTCTGTATTGACTTGATAATCTTATTGACTTCTAAATATTAAAATACCAAATTGATGCATTTTAATATTTAGAAGTTATGTATATTTTATTATACTGTTCGTAAAATATATATAAAATAATTACATAATGCAATGGTATATGTCCTCTAATTTCTTTTATTTATAGACTTTGCTAGATTTGATATTTATAGATTTTTAAATTTATAGATTTTGCTATTTATAGACTTTGCTAGAGTCTATAGAGAAACAATTTCCTCTCTATTTTTTTTTCTAACAAAATCAAGTTGCTGAATTCAGTTGATTTGAGATAGAAATATTTGTTAACAATCTACAAAACCTTTTGCGCATAAAAGTGTGCTACATGTGTAAGCAGTTCATTTTTACAGGAAGAAGATGATCTTCTGAGCCGAAGAATCATGTGCAAAGCATGTCATTATAAAGCACATGCATCACTACCCAATTTTTTCAGTGTAATCCCCATTGGATTACCCCTTTCCCCTGAGTTTCCAATCTGTTATGCAAATGATATCTCGGGGATATAGCTTATGCTTAGTCTATATGTGTCATGTGACAATGAATAGAAAGGGTTGTCGTGTAGAATCTTTCCAAGAGCAAAAAAGAGGGTAATTTGCTGGAGGGTGTGTTGTCGCTACACCTGCAGCATCCCTCCCCCATTTACATATTTATTCCCTCCATCCCGAATGCAAAACTCCTTTCAGAACTTTATTTTTTGATGCTCTTCTCTTTTTTTCCCCCCGGTTTCAGATTGAAGAGCAAGAGTGAAGATTATCATAAGCATTCGGTTTCACCATGTTATTTAACAAGTGACAGATAATTAGCGGTAATTGTGAGCATCCCTTGCATATTTAAATGAGACGGACCCTCATTTCGTTGTAATGAAAATTGCTTTAGGGTGAACGCAACCTGACAATCGGAATTCCGCCGAGAGGTTATGAAACATTTTAAGTGAATACGTAATGTGAAATCGCTTATAATGATGAGATAGTGGCATTGTTACAGGAATTGTATACTTGAGAAAGCTTCAGCATTTTCTGTTGGACTGAACATGTTTTCAAGAACCAGTCTTCGATAAAGAAATGCATTTTTTCCCCAGATTAAATTTCCATTCATTTCCAATAGATTTGTCACAATCATTTCCTTAACAGGATTTAGCATCAAGAAATCTTAACTTATTCAAAAATTACTTAATTATGATAAATGTTAATTAGTTTTAATTTTATTAACAAAAGGCTATTAATCATGAACTATCCTCATATCATGGCCTTGAATAATTTTAGTACTGAATGTTTCTTTGAATTTTTTTGCAAAGATTTGAATTTCTAATCAATTAAAAAACGAATACCCTTCTATAATTATTTTTGTTTGCCAATTTAAAAGAATTATTTTCTGTCTCCAAAATATAAGTCAGATTTTAAGGAAATTATAGATTGATCACGATGAGTTCTACAGATGCATATAATTGGGTTTCTAACAACAGACGGGCATATCTATCGTTCAATGCTCTTTCGCCAAGCCAATGTGAAAACCAATGTCTGTTTTTATTTTATGCATATATTATATACACACATACATGCAGATTCATATTTATGAATTTTGAAAATTCATGCTTTCTGATAATGATTCTATTGATTGCATCGCTCTCTTCTTAATCTACTATTTAAACATTTATTTTTAAAAAAAAAAAAGAAAAAGTGATTTAAAACTTAATATTCTGCTCGCAAAGGTAATTGAATTTAAATTAAAATCACATAAATTAGCTTTATAATTTAGTTGATTCTAATAAGATTCAAATGTTAATTTCATCATTTGTGATAGCTAATGTCAAAGAAAAATAAAATAGTTTTGTTAATAGCCCATTAAGTTACAAATTATATTGTTAGCAGATAAAATTAACGTCTATTTTCAATTCTAATTTAACTACTAACTTATTACATGAATAAACTTTTTTTTACCAAAGTCATTTACATTCAACAAAAACATATGTTACATTTTATTTAAACAAAAAACAAAAAAATTAGAATGGCATTGAGTTCCAACTAGTCCGAGAGCGACTTTCATACGACCTTCGCACACATGTTACCTTTCATCATTTGCAAAATTCTTAATTCAGATGTTGATAAGCAAAAATGTTATCTTAGAAGGAGAAAAAATACCCAAGTTTATTCCTTCGCGAGAACTCCTGGGATTGCCTACGCCTGGCATTTCTGATGGAAGCCGAGTGGACGATTGCTTCACGTGAAGAACTTCATGCCCACTTTGCTGGGCTCGTAACTTGTTTTACCAGGAAATCGAAATTGAGTGGGCACCCCCTTTTCATCCGAAGGCCTTGGAGGGGTTTTCCCCTTTCCACCCTACTTTCATCAAACCAAAGAGAGTGATTCATTCGTTTGGAAGCACTGTAAAATGTTTTCTGAGGAAAATTGGTGTAGAAATCGGTCGGATGGGCTTCGACAAGAATTTACTTTTTTCGCAACTCCCTCTTGATGTACCGAGCACTTGCGAATACCGCCGGGTAAGTGTAATTGACAGGTTGTTTTACATTCCACAATTTTTGTCGTGTGTCGTACCGTTTTTTCTGTGAGTCTTCCCCTCTCTCGCCCCCCCACTTTACTCGTAGAAAAGCTTTTTGTGCGGTCGATGGATTTTGTCATCGGAATTTGTCCCTTGAGCTGATGAGACTTCGATTGTAATTTCTCATGAAATGACATTCTCGATGTATCCTTCTTAGTAGATCTTCGTGTGTATAATATATCCTTGTAAGTCCCAAAAATTCTATAAGGCACTTATAAATTTAAATTCTGCCTAATTTAAATTATGGTTGACTAATTAAAATTACGTTTACATATGAAAAGAAGAAACATTTCATTTTCATTAGTTCTTTATTAGCTCATTTTCATTTTTTTTCAGAAGCAGATTTGGAAACATATTATGAATTTAGGGTACATCTATCGATTTATTAATATATCAGTGAGACAACTCAATGCTTTGAAATCTTAAGCAGACGCACTGAAAATAAAATGCCGCTTTTAGAATAAATATTTTAAATTTCAAAAGTATTCTGACATTTGTAAAATTGTTTCACTTCATTAAACGAAAGATTCCCATGAATTAATTTATGCAATTGAAGAAATTTTATTAAATTTATTTCTAAATTCTTATCAATATTGTTGTGAAAATAATTCAAATCAGTTTTAAGTAAATTGCTAAAGTTATTTCCTTAATTAAATTTGACAAAGTATAATTAATTTATTAACTCCTACACATGTTATTTTAAATGAAATTTCGTCATTTAATTAATATTATGAACGCTCAAAATACCTTTATGCACTAATTTAAATACAAATTTACAAATTACTGTTCCATAAGAAAAATGCGTTAATATTCTATTCAAAAAACAATTAGCAAATGAACAATATACTATTTTTGTGAATATTGGATATTCAATACCTGTGAACTTATTGAATAGATATTTTTAAATGCAAAATATATCCGTAATAGTTCTTAAATGCATTATAATAATAGAAGTCAGCATTCACATCTTAAGTAAATAAAACCATTATTTCTATGACGTTAGTATTCTGAGTTAGTTTATGGTAAGTAATATGTTTCGCTTGAGCAGAAAAAGCTATTTAAAAAGCAAAATTTTCGAATTACTTCAAAAACCTTAATTAAAAATTTAAGAGAATTTTTTTTTTCAAAAGAAATTGTAATGAAGCTCTTAGATTCGATTATCTGAGAGATGCCAACAATGCGCTATTTCCGTCTTATCGCCAAAAAAAGTGTTTTGTGTGTACTTTCTGCATTTATTTTTCTACCTTGCTAATTCCTTTTCGCAGAATGAAATGCAAATTGCTTAGAATATCTGTTAGGGGAACAGATGCTTAATTAATTATGTTTGTTATGTTTTGAATTACGAGGACTAATTACTTAAGAATAAATCTTTTCGCAGAAACATCTTTTCCCCACTTTTTTTCCCCTTTCCTCAACCGAGATGCTTAACGCAGGAGATCCAATGCTTGTCTTTCTCTGGTCTTGCATAAAATCTTATTAGGCAAAGAAAATCTTCAGGATATGACTCTATACCTTTCCTTTTCACATTTCATTGGAACAATTAAACTAAACATATCGTTCGTGACTAATTAGTTTATTTAAAATTTAATTACGAGTGCATGCTTTCTGCGTGAAAGTGCTCACAACCATCTTCAAAATCCTCTTTAATGCTCCCCTTGCTTTCAAACTCTTGCAATGTCACTCTTTTGGGGATTTATTCTTGAGCAGCTCTAATCCCAGTAATTAGCAGTGTTAAAAATGTGGTTATTATAGTTTGTAAAATAAATTTCTTGCCGCACATAAATGTTACATTGAAATGAGCAAATCCCGACGATTTAATTAACGCCGCGTCGAAGCGCAACGACTTCAAATCCATGCAATATATTTCTGTATTCTTTCAAAACAATCAGTTTGAATAGTTAAAAATTGCGTGTAATAGTTACAAAAAATATCATTCGTTGATTTTTCCTATTATGTTAATAGTTATTTACTGCCATAAACACACTATAATTACATTGATTTATTTTAAGTAATAATTGCTTGTCTCTACAAGTGCATTTTTTAAATGTACTTTATCTTAATATATAGCAAAAATTTAATTATTTGTGCTAAATGATATGTGATGTACTTAATTTTAATTAATTTCTTTTAGAAAGCTGTCTGTTTATTTAAAAAATTTATAAATTTGTTGCTAGCACTAAGTATTCGCAAGTATTTAATTCTGATTTGCGAGTTATAAGCTTCTGCAAAACATTATTTTTCTTAAAAATTCCATTTTAATTACTCAGAATACATGTTAATGATGAAGAGCTTATAGTTATGAGTAATTAGGCAATTTGTAAAACCTTTAGCATGCTAGATTTGAAATAAAGTACATTAATTGTTATCATTTTATTTAAAATTCTCTTAGGTATTAAAGAAATTTTATTATTAACTTTAAAAATTTTTCCTCACATAAAACATTGGATTTTTACCACAGAATTATTTAATATAAATTTATATTCGTTGCTATATTTTAGCAAATGGGATTTTCCCTAATTTAATTATAAATAAATAATTTTTTTAGTTTTTTAGAAATATTCTAAAATACATATTTATTTAATTAAAAATGCATTTTAAATAAAATGTGATTTCATATGACTGAAAATAATCCTTTTTATCAATTACAACTATATATTGTAATATTAAATAGATATCCATCATATAAAGACATTTTTTCTTTGTTTCTTCTGTAAAATTTCTATATCTAATTATGTTTTTTTTAAAAAACTGTAGATATTTTTTAAATTTTAAATAAATCTGTTTTAAATATGGAAAAAACATTATAAAATTGATTATTTTCAAGTTTAAAACGATATAAAGGGAATGATGTGAAAATCTATATACAGATTTACTTTTTTAACCAAATATATACGTTTTCGAAAAATTATTAGATTCAAGTTTTACCATAGCTTTCGGCCTTTCATTGGATAACATGCACCATCTGAAGTTGGAAAGACGTGTGAATACATAATATGTTAATTATTATTCTGATCCATATTTACTTTACTGCAGTGACTAATGAGCAATCTCTACAAATACTGCGTATGCTTTTCTCACGGTTATTAATTAGACATTACTTTAATCTATATTAAGCAAACTGTGCTACAAGAATCAATTTATATATATATACATATACATATATATACATATACATATATATACATATACATATATATATACATATACATATGTATATATTTATATATATCTTTAAAATTTTGATTTTACATTTTTAATTAATTTTTTATTTTTATTTATTTCATTTTTATTTTTTTAATTTTGAAAAGAATTTAATTTAATTTTTAATTAAATTAAATTCTAGCATACTTAATGGAAATTTATCAGCATTGGAATCATTTACGTTTTTACAAATACTGAGTCAACGCGAATCGGATTGCATTTATTGAAAATCAGGAGGAAACCGTGGAAGCATACCAAATCAGCAAATTCTTAGGCATTTCTCTTCTTGCCAACTAATTAAACTTAATGAACCAAATCACGCAAGGAACTTCTTGCAAAAGCAAATAAAAAAAGCGAAGTTTTGAGAAAGAGATAGAAATCACAAAAAAATCTGATTAATCACACATTAATGAGGTAGACTAATAAAAAGAGAAAAAACATTTTTTTCTCCCTATCGAGCAAGAATTACGATTCTAATCAGTTCTCTTGACCAAAATCCTTTTTTCTCTGTGTCCACTCCTGAAGTAAAAGAAAAAAATCTCCGATGCTCGAGTCCCGGATCATTAGCCCCGTTCGCGAATCAATTAGATCCTCATTTATCCACACTGCGGACATCCCTAATCAGGATCCGATTCACTTCAAAAGCGCTCCGTCATTTGCTTCAGCTGGGCGTTTTTCTTTCTTTTCTTCGAGTTTTCTTTATCTCCATTCCTACATTTTCACATCCTCCATATCAAGTAAAGGAATAATATCATTAGACATTACCCTGAATATGTTGAAATACAAATCTTTGATTTAAAAAAAAAGATAAGAAAAATTAAACATATGGTATATAAAATCCATTCCTTTAACAAGGCATATTAGAACGTAATTTTTTCATTGCATGCTCATTGAATGTATTTGATATTTTTAATCAATTTTAGCTTTCTTTCCCATAACATTTACTTGAATAGGGGAAAAAGGGAAAACTTCCTTTCCATAACATTAATTTGAATAGAGAAAATAAAATATTTCCTTTCCATAACAGTTACATGCATAGCGAAAAAAAAAATGGAAAACTTCCTTCTCATAACATTTACTTCAAAAGGGAAAACAGGGAAAATTTCTTTCCCATAACATTTACTTGAATAGGGAAAAAAGTAACAATTTCCTTACTATAACATTTACTTGCATATGGTAAAAAAGAGAAAATTTTCTTCCTATAACACTTATTTGTATATGGAAAAATAGAAAATTTCTTTATCATGATTGTATTTGGAAAAAAAGGGAAAACTCATTTCCCATAACCTTTACTTGAATAGGAAAATTTTACTACTTATAACATTTACTTAAATAGAGAAAACAGAGAAAATTTCCTTCCCATATCATTTACTTGAATATGGAAAAAAGAGAATGTTTTGACATCGAGTAAGGGACAAACTAAAACTGTTGAAAGTCAATTTAATACCCACTTGTAAATTCTATCCTGGTGGATTTTTCATAAATTGCTGGTCGTATTCAAACGGAATAGTGTTTCAGAGTTTTCCAGTTGCGGAAAAACCGGAAAACTCCCAAGCAACAACTTCAAACATGTCATAAATTGTCATCTCAGAGAGTTTTTCTAGATAAAGTAGGTTGCGTTCAAATATCACAAGAGAGGAATCCCGTAAAACTTCCAAACACGCCTCCCAATAAATTTATATGCAGAAAAGGTATGATATATAACGCCAAGAGATTTATTGTCAAATATGGCGTGGTTTGTTTTAATTATTGTGTTCGCCGGATTTCCCAAAAATTAAATTTTATTTTCGGCCATGTTTGAATTTTTCTCTTATGACGCAAACATGATTTTTACATAATGTTTGCGTCATATGTATAGTTTCTTGTAGTAGCAACAGCATTTGGATTTTCTGCTCAACGTTTCAATTCGGGGACTTAGCGAAATTTCCCATTCCAAAAACCAGAGTTCAGCCTGGCGATGGAAAAAAGTCGCATAAGCCGCCATTTGCAGTGGTGGTGGTGGGACTAATCCCCATTTGGTCTAGTGGAATTAGACCAGATCTATGAGATCAAAGACAGCCAAAAAGTTCAAAAGCAGATGTGGACTTTTCACAGCCTCCTCACGAGAAAACTCCAAGCACTTCAAGATGTGTTGCGGGCAAAACGGAGCATTGTCGCACTTGGGGCATGTTGGGCATTTTCTTTCACCGCCCTCAAAGATTATGCACACTTCAAGTGGCCAGTAGAAAGTCGAGACAGTGTCGTCTGATGTACTCTGGAGCCCTTAAATGTTGTGGCGGCTCCAGGATGTCTTTGGAAGTACCAAGGGTGAGCAGGAGGGTCAGCCCAGGTTTTAGAAGTAAGTTGTTTAGTAATGGAAGAGATCTCTGATGGTGTTAGTGCCATGCGATCTTCCGGGTTCAAAGGATTATTGGCGGTAACCTTTGCAAGGTCGTTGGCTTCTTCATTCCCAGGCAGGCGAACATGCAAGGGGACCCACTTAAGGTGGATTGGATGTTGAACTGCCATTTGCGGTAATATATACAACTAGTTCTGAAGAAAGTAGATATGAGAATTTATTTATCGTTGTTCAACACACACACACAGTGCCTAGGATTAAAACTGAGATCTTCCGCTTTAGAATTAGCTAGCATACCATTAATAGCTACAGTGAGCCATATTAACTACTGATTTAAAAACAACAGTAAAATATTTTATAATCCTGATTTTTTTTCCTCAAACAAATTTTTAAAGGTAATTGAAAAATAAAAATCATTGTAAAAATTTTTCATAAAATATTATATATTTAGTGTTATGAAGTTGCATTTGGTAAATATATCTTAATCGGAAATTTTGCTAGGTAGCGCATGCTTATTTTCATTATTTATTATCATCTGTTTATAAAAAACGGATTTCTCTGATAAGAAAAAAATGTGTATTGTATTGGATATGTCTGTGATAACTTTAACTTACTTATTATTTGATAATTTTTAAAAAATTTTTAAATTTATATCATCTGCATAAATTGTTATCTTTGTTTGAAAATCATCACAAAATTTACATCATTTGCTTAAAATTAGGTATCTTCTATTTCTTGATTCCTTCGAAATGTTATTCTGATTTTACAGTCTGCATTTTACTTTTAACTCTTCAATAAAATCCACTTCTGCTTTATCTAATGTAGTAACATTCCTATAAAAAAAAATAAATATAAAAAAAACAGAAAGACATCCATAAACGTACATTTTTAAATCAATCATCAATACAAATATCAATTAAAAATCTGAAACATTAATATCTCCCTTTCATAAGAAATAAATCTCTGAGGAATAATCCATTAATATAAATGTAGTAATTTCATGTCTTTTTCCTAAGAAAAATCATTCTGACATTTATACTTAAAAAACCAATTTTTCATGTAAGACTCAAAATGTTAATTTACAAATATATTTGTAATATGATTCTGAAACTTTATTCAACTAAAATAAAAACCTTTCACTAAATTATTAAATTTTAATCTTTTATTTTGCTTAGTAATTACGAACAATCTATAATTTTATTTAAAACCTATTGTTCAGAAATATTTCTTTTCATTTAAAAGTTTTCAACAAAATACTACATTTAATTATTAAAATATAAACTGAGCACATGTAAAAGTGAACCAAAAATCTAAATGCAATATACCAATGGAGCAGATTTTCATTTACATTTATTTTTAGTTGCCTATTTCAGAGGTAATTGAGTACCCCAATTACTGTTGTGATGTCAACTGCTTGGAATATATGGCTCCAAACTTCCATTAAAGTTCCAAAGATTTATAACAGAGTAGGATAGTGGCTCCCTCATTAAAATGTAGGTCATTAAAATTTATTGATAATTATTCGATCGATAATTTGTGGAGTTGAATCACGCGATTTTTGGAAAATTGTTTTCTGTGAGGCAGCAAATTCTTTCAGTTCCTTTTGCTAGTAGTTTCTTTGGCATTTTCACCCCCCTTTTCATTTTGAAATTCCGAGTGCTTGTGCAGTATTTACCCATCTTCGAGTGTTTATTTTATCCGGATGCACATTCATGTTTACTAAGCAATCTCATTTGTCAAGCAGCCTCTGTTGATGCGGCATCTTTTTTAAGTGGACAGGCGAGGCAAATATTTAACGTATTTGCTGAAAAATAATTCTAAATCATTTTAACACATCCAAAGTAACATTCTTACTGCGGACATCCGGATGAATGCTTATTGCATGTTCAGTGAGCAATCTTCAGAATAAAAGTTCTTTCAGCTTTGGTCGCTTTCTGACAGAAGATTACTCCGTCTTTTTTTACCTTGCATAGGAAGTATCAATATTATCGAAAAACTTAAGGTTTCTCATTTTGTTGCTACATTTTCAATTCACACAATTCAACCAAAATAGGGATAATGTCAAATAACAATAATGATAAAAAAATAAAAAAATAAAATAGAGATAATGAACTCTGTCATTTCTTGCCTTACCTGGGAAACATAAACTACTATCGAAAAATTAAGGGTCATTATTTTGTTGTTATATTCTCAATTCATATAATTCAACAAAATAATGATGATGTTAAATAATAATAATAATGATAACGACAAAAATAACGTTCTTAAATTTATTTTTTCAAATCAAAAGAATAAAGATAAAAATGAGTGTTTTATAGAACTATGTATTATACAAAATACTCTAAGTATACAAAATGCATCATGATGAGTATAAGATAACTGGCGCCGCACTGACCTTGAGCTGGTTGACAGACGCGTCACTGGGGGAACTCAATGCTCTGCATTCCCATCATTTCGAAGCCGATAAAATCAAAGTGTGCTGACAAAATCGTCCCCTCCAAATTCCTTTCAGAATCTAAGAAAACAGTTGATCATTTTAAAGAGGTCTGCTGCACTACCTGACCACTTTTTAAAGCGGTAAATTTTATAACTAAATATTTTCTGCGTAGAAAGCAATTATTTTGTTTATTGTATATAAGATATCATTAAAAGAAAACATATAAAAGTAGCATAAATGATAAAAGTTAAAAGATTTAAAATATTTTTTTCTGTTATTAAATATATGCACCCAGATTTTAATATATATATATATATATATATATATATATATATATATATATATATATATATATATATATATATATATATATATATATATATATATATATATATATATATATATATATATATATATATATATATATATATATATATATATATATATATATATATATATATATATATATATATATATATATATATATATATATATATATATATATACTTATTTATTTATAATTAAGTCTTCTTTTGTGAAATTTATGAGTCTTAACAAAATACCACCTGTAAATTTCTATCTTAAGAATGCGATATATTTCAATATAAGAAATTTTGGCTTGAAATATGTTTAGTTAATTTCTCTACAGTAGATGATGAAAAGCAAATTCAAACAAATAATAATTTAGAAAAATAATTTTCATTCAATGTGATGTTGAAGAAAATATTTAAAATTGTATCTCAAAAAATTGTTTTGTATAAATAATGAGTGGTGTTCATTGTACTTTTTCTAAAATAACAGAACTAAGGAATTTGGCAGTTTAGGGCATCCTCTTTTCATTAAAATGAATTCCTAAACTTACGTTTCACAGATACAAAATGTGTGCAAAACATTTTGCAGCGCATTTGTTAGCATCATGAAGATTCCCTATGCACATTCCTTCATTCCATATGCACGCTGAGCCTCGATTTTGGCTCATAGGAATTCATATTTTATCAAGGCAAACCCTTTAATATTAAACGCTTTAGTTCCCTGATATAATAAAATAATGATCAAAGGACTAAAATCTGAGAGTTTAGTAAAAAAATAGAAAAAACGCAAAATGCTGATTATACTGAAAGCTTGCAAATGTTCTTTCTATCGACCATTAACGTGAATAATGCATTATATAGATCCCAC